>CM027475.1:16477046-16838905 GCA_015776775.1 Magallana hongkongensis
CTTTATGTAATTTCAGCTCTCAGGAAAGGGGCCCTTGATGTTTCGGGTACCGATGATTAAAACCCCATTATAATGATTTAATAGTGTTCTATAAGTGGGGACCCGAATCTCAAATTCTAGAGATGACCAATTAACCATATTGTCACAGTGATAGTGGTATACCACTAGTAGATGACACCGAAAATTTAAGCCCCCATGCAGAGTAGGAGCCTGTGTTGATATCGAGCCCGATGTTTGAAATCCAATTACATGTATAAAGAATATGTATTTTTTAGGACCCCATATCTCACAAACTATAGATGAACTCATGAACCTATTGTTACAGTCATTTAAAAGTAAAAACATCATTTAAATACACAATCACTCATATATTTCTTTATCAAAATCTTATTTTTTTAATTTACGAACAATTTTTTTTAAAAAGGTACGCGGGTAAAATTCATTATTCTTCAAAACATTTAATCAAGTCATAAGATGACTAATGATATAATAAATAATTAGATAAATAAATCAATGAACTTTTATTCATAAAAGGAGAAACCGAAAATCAAAAATAGATAACCAACCTAAGCGCATATACGACTTTTTTACTTGTTAGTTGATTAGAAGAACAAGCTTATATTTAAAAAAGTCAACTCATCACAATATATGTGTTGGTTGTTTTTGTTTTGTTTTTTTAATTATCCTTGTTTAATTGTTCGAAGAAATAATATGGTACACAAGTTAATCTGTATTGCAAAAATATGAAACAAATAGTACAATTTTTTTTAGGTAATTGAATCGTATATCTTGATTTATATAGCATTGTTTTCAAAATTGTATGTTTATAAATCACGTTGCAAACTTAAAAGTGAAAAAAATTAGCAAATAGTGAGTGACAATATAAACATAAAGTTAGTTCATGCTCCATTTCACATTTTCCAAAGTAACCAGCAAAGATACCGACATTGTTCTGGTTGTGAAGACATTTCATTGTTTTTTGAAATGCACTGCTTGAAAAAACAGCTTTACAAAATAAGTAAAGCAATTGTAAATTTAATATTTACATTGTCTTTAATCAAATTTACTTATTTACGGCAAAGTTGGTAAATATGATATTTACACTAACTTTACTTTAACTTAAAGTCTATGTAATGTCCCACATTACATCAACTTTACTGCAATGTAAATATCAAATTTATAAAACTTTAATTTCTTTAAAAGTAGATATTTACAAAAATTAAATTAGATATTTTCAACACCTTTAAGCTTCATTAAAAGCGACATTTTCGTACTAAAACTAGCTCATTAATGCTCTTTAAAGTTCATCTTTCTGTTATGGTAAAGTTTAACTTTACTCGAATTAAATGCCATTAAATATCAATTAAACAAAAGGAATAAATAAATAAATATATAAATATATATATATATAAAACCTTTCTGGTTTCACTCCTCTTTCAGCATGTTGAATAAACTAAATCATGGCCAATAACTGTAAGTCATATATTTTATTTTTATTTCATAATTTTAGAATGTACATGTACAAAAAAATACTGTCACAGAAAAAGTATTTACAATCGTAGCGGGAACAGTCATTAATTCAAAATGTTTTTTAATTAAACATCCACGAAAATTCCTCCTTTAGCTTTGGTTTCTCTTGCTCTCGAACTGAGCCAATTTGTCTCTTCTGGAGAAGGCGCCTGCTCCTCGAAGAGCATGTTTCCTGGTATTTCTTGTCCAGGCTCTGCTTAATGTTCCTCCAAGCATCACTCTCCCAAGAGTATGGATGCGAGATGAAACCTTCATCTGCCTCCTCGTCACTGGACATCAGTTTGTGCGAGTCTTTGGACTTCAGTACCCCTAAAACCATGTTCTTCTTTTCCGTTGTCCAGTTCTTTTTCTCAGCAGCCTGAATTCTGCGTCGTACCTTCTGCACAATGAAATGATATGATAATGATGAATGTCCCAATAATTAAAACTAAAAGATATTCTTTACATTGAATTTTATCATTGAATTAGAAATACAAGATTGAAGAATAGGCTCGATGCTGGTTGTAATGCACTATTAAACTGATCGAAGAATTTGTGAACTAATATATGTAGATATTATGTATAGAGTGTTGCCTGCATCACAGTAAGAAACTTGTCAAAATCTATCAATCGACTTCATGATTCATTTGTATTTTGTACAATCATACCATTTTTCAAGGTTAAACATCAAACACTTTTACGATAAACAGTAGAAAATTTTATTACACCAATGATTTATTATGTTACTCTATGAAAGTAAATATAAACTGGGTTGAAACCGGTTTTGGGTTGTTTTCTCTGCAGAAAACAAAGTCATGCTTTTTCATTTGAAAGTAAAAATCATTGCAACCAAGTTCATGCTCAAATAATAAGGTAGCCTTTGATTTTTTTAGACCAATTATTATTAAACTATAGAATATAACTGGTAGGTTTTTCATAAAAATAGAAATTAACACTCAATTTTATAAACAATGACCAATGTAGGGAGTAATAATCTGCCTTATAGCAATGATGGGGTGCTTGAAAAGTATTTTAAGACAACTTGCCTCTTTCTTCCTCTCGTATGTGGCCTGCCTCTGCTTATGTAGTGTTTCTTTATTTCTTGATTTCCTGTTAGCAGCTTCTTTTTTTGATGTAAAGTATCGTTTTACAGCAGCTATGGAAAAACAAGAAAAAAGACATACAAATATTGAAATAACCAGCCATCATTAATATATAAAGTCAGATAATTTAAAAGCAATGAATATTTATTCTACAGCACAATAACAAGAAGCATTAATATCTAACTATAGGGGATAACTATTGTACATATGCCATATGCTGTTGTGCATTATGAAAAGCTTGACAATCAGTTTTGACCCAAGAATAGAAAACTAAAACAAAACATAAATAGTTAACATACTTTTTAAATTATCATGTATTACATGTATTTTGTCCACAATGTTCACTTCATAGTCTGAATGAAACACCCCAAAATGCATTTACTTTGTACATTTACATCTAGCAATGAATTATTTTATAATAATAAAGAAAACTTACTATCCAAAACTTCATTTGTGACATCAGGAGCAACCCCCTTCACACTTCTTTTTATATAATCTGTGAATTCAGAGTTGACTTCATCATAGAATCTGAAATAAAATATAAATTTTATAAAATCATTTAAGCATTATATATATGTACTTTCCTTGACTTCTTATGTTTTCCTAAAAGTTTTTAAATACCAACTTTTATTATTATCCATCAATTTGAGATAACAATCAAATAAAGAGTATACTAAATAATGTAACGTACATACAATTATCCCCAAAATATATCTATTTAAATGGGAAAAAGTTGACGAGTTGACAAACCTTTTTTTATAATCCCATTTCAGCTCTATCTCCTCTCCATTTGCAAAATATTCTTTCACAGCATTCTTGAAATAAAAATAAAGAATAAAAACTTAAACATCATGAATGATCATGAATGGGTACTAGCATTTTTGATGTTAGACCATTAAAAATGTTATTTAATGTAGTTCTTACTAAAAGAATGGTAATTCAACTGCTCTAACAATTTTGATGCTGACCAGTCTGCAGACCCAACAACAGAAATATTGGCCATTGACTTCTATGATATTGCTTATTAATCAATATTTGTCTAGTTGTTAATCAAAATGGAGAAACAGCTGAGCGACATGAATGACTTGCTTGATAGTTGACTGTGGTTCAGGTAACATATGATTTTTGGACCTTCAGACACTATTATTGGCCTCGGGCAATAAATATTGTCTCAAGGTGCAACAAATCATGTTGCCATTATACCCAGTCATATTCAATAACTGTGTATTATGCTGTCTGCAATTAATATTTTAAAAAATTGTTTAAAATTATAGATGCTTAAAGCTCTAGCAAAATAAAAGGCAGATACCAACCCTTATTCGATTTGGAACAGATACTGGTTCCTTAACTTCATCTCTTTTGTTATCAATGTCTGTTCGAAGTCCCTTTAACTCCTTCGTCAAAACTCCTAAATGACTAAGAATTTCTCTTTGGTTTTGCAGTATTTCTTTAATATGCCCATGTAGACCTTGGTTTTTTCCTTTGAAGAAAATGGAATAATGTGAATATAACCATAATCAAATTGTTTTAAATGTAATAGAGTAAATAAATATTGTACCATGACAGCCATGAAATCAGTCTGGCAATTATCATTAAGCATTACTCATTTGGTCAAAATTATCTACCTTTTATCAAAAAAAAACTGTTAGGTTAAACTATGACCTAAATTGATTTCATCTCAATCTTACTTCTGTCACACATACCACTAGATTTTGAGCTATTCAAAGATGAAAGTCTTTCAGATTGTCCAGACTGGGTCTTTGATTTCTTTGATTTTGCAGTTTTCTGAAAGAAAGAATGAATTACATTAAATAATATCATAAACAGTTAACAATAAAAAAGAAGTTGTATAAATGAGTATAATATAATATAATATAATTTCATCATCATTATAAAAATCATTGGATAAGTTGTATAGTAGTATACCCATGTTTATCACAATTCATTTTCGAAGTTAAAAAAAATCCATTTAATTATATTTACTTTTATGTAAATGTAAAAGATCATATTTATGAAAATTTCCTTTACCTTAAAGGTGAAAGATCATATTTAAATACATTTAACTATATTTAATTTAGAGTAAAGCTACATATCATTTTTATTACATTTTATTTCCCAACGTAGAAAATGGTTTTAATTACATTTACTTTTATGTAAATGTAAAAGATCATAATTAAGAATATTTTCTTTTACCTTAAAGGTGAAAGATTATATTTAATTAGATTTCCTTCATATTAAAGGTCAACTTTACATCTTTACTTTCCGTAAAGTTAATTGAAAGGTTACCTTGATTATTGGTACACCTTTAATGAAATTTACATGATAAGTAAATTTTTGTAAAGCTGTTTTTCAAGCAGTGATGTTTACATCATAATATCTCGTGTTTCGTAGAAATGTGCTTAAAAATATGAATATGCGTAACTTTAAAACGAAATGGTAAACACTAACTTTACACATGCTTTTAATACATAATTAAAAATACCCCTTAACCATGATTTAGAACCCCATCAATCAAAGTAAAACTAAAACATTTCAGTTTCTCATCATATCATTACATCCTGTCTCCCGTTTGATATTTAGAAGAAGAAATATATAATTGTTTTTAAGATCGTCAATTCTAACGGTATTAATTTAAAATTGATAGCCTTTTGGACGAAGGGAGTAATACATTTCCACTTTTTATTCCATTCCTCTACAAAATTAAGTTAAGATTGGTCAGTTAGTTCCCTGGGAGAAGCTTATACATTGATGGTAATACAATGGAAAATTTATAGATTTCCAAACCGGCGTATTTTCACTCAAATGTGTTCTCACGTGTTCATAACGCCGAAGTCAAAACTGTAGATAAGCATCGATTAGATGAAAAAAGATTCGAGGTATTATGAAATCCGTGTAAAAGGTGTTCCAAAAAGGAGTGAGAACAGGTAAAATAAACTATGATGACACATGCATGTTATGAAGGCGCATGCCTTAGTTCATATTTGTGGTTGAAAAACCATGTATTTTTTTCTATGTATTAATAAATGCCATAATTATCCTTTTTTTATGAGAAATTAATATCATATCAATTATTGCAAATTATTGCCACGAATGATCCGCCATATACATGGCCGGAATGTAAAAAAAGGGGAAAATCCACTTTATAGTAGGTTTTCCGTGGGGGTAATCTGGCTATAAAAAGGGGGAAAGCCCACTACATGTATATAGTCAGCTTTCCCTGGGGGGAAAACTGCTATATAGCCATTTTTCCGGGGGGAAGAACTGCTATATAGCCATTTTTTCGGGGGGAAAGATGGCTAGGGGGAAAAGGCACTATATAACACCGGTCAATTTTTGATACATTGTATAATGGAGATCTATGTGTAAGAAATCATCCTGAAAATTTTACGGTGATCGCATAAGAACATGTAGTTTTCGAGATATTTGGGAAAAGCCGATTTCACACCTGAACGAGTTTTGAATCAAGCCGATTTGGCGCGAGATGAACTGTGACGTCACAGGGTCAACGCCGCTGTATGAGAAACAGGAATATCGAATGAAAGCTGTTCGTTTTCTTGCATTGTTTTATCGACATATGAACAAATTTTTCGGCTGTTTTATTTCTTTATCAACCCTGGATGACTTAATATAATGTTGTTTGAGTTTATATCCGTAATTTATCGAACAAATATGCCGAATTCTGAAAATTGTTTGCTTCATGAATTTAGTCAAATGTGTTACACTTTTTACATATAAATGCACACCATATGTAGCAAAATGACGATTAAGCAAAGCACTATTGTTATAACAGACATATTTTGTTAATTTTGTTATTCTTTCTAATTTTTATTTCGTGACATTATTAACTGATTAATAATATTGATGATACATATTTCGTAAAAGGTAACGCGGGGTCTATTACTCGTGTAATGATGCCGCCCGATTATTCAATAATATTTATATCAGACCAATAACAATCAAAATAGTATGCATTCTTTAAGAAACAAACACGGGATTATAAACGGATCAAGGCGAAAGTCCAAGATGCCTGCCTACTTTAAATCTGTTCGTATTCTTTTAAAAATACGATAATGGAATTTCGTTTTACATTTATTTTTACATCTTTTGTCAAAATGTTAAAGTTTATTCAGATTTCATAATGATTCGTTGTCAGTATAACAATTTAAGCTATTAAGAAGTTATAAAGACCAACGTAATTACTTCCGAAATAATTACTTATCATATAAAAAGGGTTTTAATTGCTGAATTGTAAATGTGGTCATTATTTAGATGATTTAATTAATAACAATAAAGGCATTTACTTCGAACATTGCTTTTACTATTTGATAGTCTCATGCACGATTCTTAAATTGCTGATTGACGGACTATACACATGTAGTAGCTTACCAGCTGCTTACGAATGCATAATATTACACAGTTTAATTTATTTTTCTGTTTTACTGTTTAACAATTGAGTAGCTAATTATACACAAATCAATTAACAAGTCTAGAGGTGTGAAACCCTTTCTTTGTTCACCAGACTCGTGTACCATGTGTATACATACCCCAGATTCACGTGTGTCTGGGGCAGTGGCTTCGTTAGTTTACCTGTGTCATTGTCTCGGATCACTCGTGTGTGAAAGGATATTATGTAATCAAAAAAAGAATAATGAACATTAATCTGCCAATGCAAGCGTTTTAATTATAAGATATCGTACTCATCGGTAAAAAGGCAACGAGAAGAACAAATTTTAAAATCCCTTAAAAAGAAATCTGACTGTAATAGAATAATAATGGATACAAATTTCTAAATCTACAATACTTAAAATAACTAAATACGTCAAAACATCAGACCTAAATCAATCATTTTGGCTGAAAAATCGAATCTAATTTGTATAGCGTTGTAAAGAAATTTCCCTCCTGTTGACCTCGTGACGTCACTTCCGATGAAGCCTCGTTATCGCCTGATTTTGTTTTCTCTTGATTAGATTTCCCAAAGCAGGTAAAAATAGCCACTTTTAAGCGGCGTAACTCCGTTATTTTGGCATCGATTTTGATGCGGTTTTTTGCATTAAATTTTGGTAAATAGACTCTTTGACATATGTTTCACATCGGCTGGGCTGCAGGTACCCTTTAAATTAATTAGGAACAAAAGCGAGGCAGCCATTTTTATATATGTTAAACTTATTATGTTTAAGAGTTCTCTTCGAATTAACTTAACATTCTTTTTTTAGTTCTATTACAATTCTTTTTCAGATGTATAATCCTTTTAAGCCGTTAAACATTTTTAAAATTGTAGCATTTTATCTGAGCGCGATTTTTACCTATAGAATATTATCCGATTCTAGTTTTATTTTAAGACTCCTTTTTAGAGGATTTTCATGTGAGAGCTTTGATAGTCTTGTAACTTCATTTATTTGGAATTCTTATATTGTCAACATTTCAACATGTTTATATATTTTTGTTACATGTTCTTGTGACGCTTAAATAACATTTTATTGATCTTTTCGAAACTTGTTATTTGCCACTTTTACATGTATGAGTTTTTTCTGCTTCTTCAATGTGAAATCAAAATTTTCAAAGTGTGTTTCGGGCGATTATCATCCCATCTTCCATTTCTGGATGGCCACTTCCGAGCATTGAATATATTACAACGGTATTGCATGCATATATTTGATATCAAAGATGAAGAGGCTATATAATGATTTGTAATATTTTGGCAATTTGATATTTAATTTTGTTTATTTACAATTAGTTGATCGTAATATATTTGTTCAGCTGTTCTATGTTTTGTTTTGTTTTATTACAGGAACTTGAAACTTGCATATACTTTATTTCACTAAACTGAATCATTGATCAAGTAATATTGCATGTGTTTTTAAACGCAAGCATTATCGCTTAAGTCAATTGATTCATTCAACTTCAGAATAAATTCACAACAAAAATTTGTTCAGATCAGTGTGTAGATTATGAAAAAAAAACAATTTATGGATAAAAAAGAAAAAAATATTATAGCTGCTCATACTACAATATTTAAGTGACATAAAAACTATGTTTATTTTTTATGCTTTTTGTTTTAAGTAGTAACTATAAACATGTACTGAGTAAGTAGCAAACATCTGCTCTCAAACTCCGTTTTAGATACATGCATATATTTTTACCAAAGCACACATGTATTTTTGGAAAGTTTCGTATTCAACAACTGATAATAATTTTTTTGTTAGTAAACCTCTTCGTTAAAGGGCTCATTGATGTAGAAAAAATTAAGGAGAATATGTAAATTGTTTCACGTAGAAAGAATAATTTGATGACCAACAAATGAAATACCTGACGATAGTATTAAGCTTCAAAGAGAGGTGGTTCTTTAACATGTAACATATGAAATAAAAAAGACAATAAGTTCTTGATTGCATTTGTATTTAAAGATGGTATAGGAATTAAATGTCAGGTACCACGTACAACAAAATATTGTTGTTTATTTTTTAATGTATTTGATGTATCACAAGACCTGCATGTAATTACTCGGTTTTTTCGTATTAATTTCAATACGATGGGGTTAACCGTTTTTTATGGGTTTTTTTTTTTTGGGGGGGGGGGGGGTTGGGGGTTGGGGGGTGTATTAATTAATCAAGTTTCAGGAAAATGATGATTAACACCTTTATTTCTGTACCTCCTTAGAAAAGGTTGTTTGATAGATATTTAGTTGCAATTCACACAACAAATATATATTGTTTTAACGGAAGCGTTATTTGGGAATACCTGTGCAAAACCGTCACTACAGATACCTCTTGAAGACTCAGATAAAATTGAGATGAATACAAGTACAATGCTGTATCTGTAGTTTAAAAATGTTTATACAAAACATTGTCCAACTCCCCCAAGAACATACCACACAACAAGTAATCTTCTAGCTGGATCTGGGGGAGAAGGAAAGGACTTTTGAAACGCATGTGACCTTATGAATTGTCAGTTTGCTGAACACTGGGATGAATATTACAGGTACCGAAAGGACTTGCATAATTTTTATAATGATTCGATTGCATGTTCAAGCATCATTATTAAATACTTCCTTATTTACTTCTAAAAAATAGCGATTTATTTTTTTTCAACATTGTATACAGGGAACAAGGATGCAGAGCGTGCAAATTAAACTGCAATGATCCATTTGATAGTTTTAGAAACGTACACGTTTTCCTTACACATTAATCAAAATAGTTTTAGAATAGAGGCAGATACAATGGATAAGTCAGTGATGATTTGCTTTGCATTTGTGATGCTATTCCAACCAGTTGTACTTAAATCTATGCGGTTTTGTAATGAGTAAGTTAAACTCACTTTCTTCTTCTAACTGTTTTAGATGATATGTAGTTTTACCAAATAAGCAATGTACATATATCTTGAAACAATTTGTAGAATAGATGGAACATTAACATGCTGTACAGGATACAAGTTGAACTCTGAACGAAATGAATGTATACGTATGTTAATTTCCATTTTTACCTGCTGTAATTAAAAGCATTGTCATATTTGCATAATTAAATAACTACGTTTCATATAGCTACGTTTCTCCTATAATTTAAATAATTTCGTTTTTAGTTTGTGACAGAGGATTTCGGGGGAATAACTGTGATGCCAAGTGTCCTTATCCTACGTATGGAGAATACTGTCAGTCTGAGTGTTACTGTAACATAACTTACTGTGATCATGTCAACGGCTGTACAGTGTCTTCAGAAGGTACGACACAGTAGAAATAAGTACAATCTATCTTTGAGTTACAGTTGAAATATATTATAAATAATGTGTTAAGATAAATAAATATATTTAGATTGAGAAGATATGAGAAAAACAAGTGATTCTGAACTGTGAATAAGATGAGACAACTTTATCTGCAAGATTCCTAAAGCATTGTTTTCTCATTTAAAACGTCAGTTGTATTTCTTTTAAAGAGAGTTTTTCAAAAGAGTTTATCTACAAGACCGTCACAAAAGACCTTATCAATAAGGTCAACATTAATGAAAGTAAGTAACCTTTAAGTTATTTTCCCTTCCAATTTAATGATTCTTATTGGACCGTTTGTTTATGAAAATAAGTCATTTTGTAAAAAAAAAAAAAAAGATATTACCTTTGTCTTTCTTGGCGTTAACCCTTAAAGGAGCAGGCGACAGATTAATTTAATTTATTTTAAATTAACCACTATAATAATACTTTTGCTTCATTTGGATTTGATATATTTAATGCCCTTGTGTACGAAAGCCCAAATTAAATTTAAATCGAAATACGAGATTCGAGATACACAAATCATAATTCGAAACTTGAGAGTCAATATTTGAATAAACAAATTCAATCATAAGTATGAAAAACTGTTTCCCCGCAACACCAAACTGTTTTGAAAAAAAATGTACATTCTCCTTCTTTCAAATATACTTAATAAAACGTCACTCTGATAATAGAATAACCTTAAAGTCTCTAAAAAAAATGAAAATTTCAACATTTCACGACCGATATGTGTTAAAAAATAGCACACATAAAAAATACTACTTTAAATTAAATTTACAAGTCGAAACCTGAAAGGACTTGTTTTGTTTTAATAGCAACTTTTGTTGCAAATTTCATATGATTTGTCTTTATTTAAAAACAATTAAAAAGTGTAAAAAAAAAAATAAAATAAAATAAAATAAAAATTAAAGAAAGACACTACTGAATTCAAAATCCACTGATATTCACAAAAATTGACTGACATTGTCTGACATCCACTGTACATTGACTGTACCTCACTGTACATTTCACTGACTTCCACTGTACCCCTCTGTACCCCACTGTACATTTCTACTGAACAACACTGTATCCCACTGTACACCACTGTACAGTCCTACTGACTTCCACTGTACCCCACTGTACGCCACTGTACAGGGCACTGACCAGCACTGTACCCCACTGTACGCCACTGTACCGGGCACTGACCATCACTGTACCCCACTGTACGCCACTGTACTATTAATTTGAGAAAATATCGGATTTTTGAATCTTCAGGATATTTTTTTTCTTCAATACTTATTTTTATTATGCTGTATATAGCATTCACATTATGCATAGATACAACCTGACAGAAGAATGCAACAGGTCGTTAAATTTATTTAGTATGTTTTATTTATTAACGTCTATTGTTATTGAATGTTACGATCACAAAATTATGATAATGTCCATAGCTATCAGATGAAAGTTCTGAATTTTACAAGTTGAATCTGATTATCAAAAAAGTGCATGTCAATATGTTTATTCTGCCAGTCATTGGAAAATAACACCCCCTCCCCCCCCCCCCCCCCCCCCAACCAGCAAGGTGCATTATCATTCCTTATTGATGATATACGACAAGCCCTTGTTTAAATGATCGGGTTCTTAATTCTCTGTGTCTCATGAGTCGCTTTAACCCACTGAAAAACAGTCAATTAAACACTGAATCCACAAAATATATTCATGCTTGTTCGTGTACACATGTCCGTGTATCATGACTGCGCGCTTCACTACACAGGTACAATTTGAAGAAAGCGTGCGAGTTTCTTGCTCATATGTTGATTTTTTTTTTAAATTTTATTTAAAAATTCATTGCAAATGTTGGGTTTTAATTTTGCAAAATAACATATAATGCTGAATGCATTTTTAATTTTAATCACAGAGAGAGAGAGAGAGAGAGAGAGAGAGAGAGAGAGAGAGAGAGAGAGAGAGAGAGAGAGAGATTAATCAAAAATCGATTGGGGTAAGAAACTGATTGTCTATTAATCTGCTTCTTTTACATACCGATTCTTTTTCTTAAGTCTCAAGTTTATCTCTGCCAACTACCTCCCGGGTTAAAAAAAAAAATCTGCAAACTTTAAGACGAAAAATATAATGTAGTACGGATAATACATCCCCCACCCTATTTTTCCTCATTCACTTGCAAATTGATACCCCTTGCATGTATATCACTTTCTGACTGTATTGTATTGGTATAATATGTAGTCGTAGAAAAGTTCATTATAAAATCTATGCTGGAACTGGTGGTTGTGATGCCGTAGGGGAATTTTAACATGCTTATTCCTTTCTGACTCCTGGCCTCAATTTTTAGCACTTGTAAATTCATGAGAGAGAGAGAGAGAGAGAGAGAGTGAGAGAGAGATAAATCAAAAATCGATTGGGGTAAGAAATTGATTGTCTATTAATGTGCTTCTTTTACATACCGATTCTTTTTCTTAAGTCTCAAGTTTATCTCTGCCAACTAACTCCTGGGTTAAAAAAAATCTGCAAACTTTAAATCGAAAAATGTAGGGATAATACATCCCCCCTTTTTTTCCTCATCTACTTGCAAATTGATACCCCTTGCAGTACTGTGCTATGTCGAAACGATTCATGTTAAGCATGAATATTATGTTAATAAAATTAATGCATTTTTGTTTATTTTTGACCTCGGTGTGGAATAACTATTAAATAGATATCATTAATCCCACTTTTGTAAGCATTACATGCAAGTAGACCTAGTTGTAAGTAAATAAAAAAAATCTTTTAAGACAGATTCTAAATGATTATGATCCTAAAGCACACGGCAACCGTAATGGGTTTTTTAATCAAAAGTGAAAATTCAGATTTTTGTTTCAACAGTGTATTTCCCTGACGTTTACATCTATTTATACCTAGGCTACAACATATATACACAGGTGGTCAGTTTTCACACCTCGACGCAGTCAGCCGGTCGTGTGTATAGTCTGCGCCTTTTTCTGTTTGTTCCGAGTTTTTCATTGTTCCAAGACAGACAAAAGATTTTTATCTGTAGACATACACAAAGAAGGAGACAATACATCGTCGATATTAAAAATTAATTTTTAGCGGTGACTTTCATTCATTAAGAATTTAAATGACAATCATTCAATAACGAACTTCAATTCAAATCATTTGAATCCATGGACATTATCCCGTAACAAGAAATAATTTTTTATGCCAACATTTACATTTAGCCGCTGTCAACACTACTATACATGTTACCGGTAGTACTTTATTCAAATACTAAAATATTTGTACGTCAGCATGGAGAGAGAGAGAGAGAGAGAGAGAGAGAGAGAGAGAGAGATTATCTTGTTTGCTATGATACAATATACCAATATACTGGTTTCAGTAAATAAAGAAGAAGAAAAAACGAAAAATCAATTTAAAGGCCGAACATTTTTACCGGGTGGTAAATCTCAGGTGAGGAGGGGGGGGGGGGGGGGGGCTTAATTTCTAAAAGTGTGAAAGCCTCCGGCGCTGGAAAGTCTACCCGCAAGCGGTCGTGAACGCTGCTAATCACTATACACAGGAAGCAAATATTACACAAGATATAAATGATTAGTCAGAATTGGTCTTTGTTTGAATATCTTATTGTTCTAAAGACAACACGAAGCGATTACGTGTCGTCCGGATTTTTTCTAAGTGTGTAAAGCAAAAGTTGGTAAACTACATGTAATTCTGCCCCCCCCCCCCCCCCCCCCCAAATTTAACTCGGTACATTGTATTTAGCACTCAACATTATTTAAGACGTTAATTTTAACAAATATAATTGTGTAAAAAAAAATCATACGATCAGTTAAAATGTTGAATGTAAAGGCAGCCATTATACGATGACAACTAATGGAGTTCGTTCTCAATGGAGTGACGTTTTCGTGCAACAAGTTCCAATTGTCTGTATAACCAGTAAATACAGTTTTCATAGCTCATAAGTTTGTTTTAAGAAGAAAATTTTATACGCATGATTTCATTTGGGTTGCATGCTCATTCATCTTCGTGGAATTTATTAGGTCACAAACATTTAACATGATTCAAATATAAATTGCGTATTTTCAATTACTGAATAATAGAAATATTTTTCTTATTTATCCGACCTGTACACAATTTACCTATTACGGAAAGGGAAAATAAATATGTTTGCCTATTAATTGAAATGTCGCTTATAATTGAAGAGATGCTAAAATTAAATTGTGATGCAGGGGGTGTTTATGCCTTCATGACCTTGTTCCATAAACATTTGGGAAGATAGTTACAACATAAGAGAGAGAGAGAGAGAGAGAGAGGGGTGACATATTTTTTTCTTATTAAAACTATGTAACTATATCATGACAACATTCTAAGCCGTGCAAGAGAAGGTACATGTAGATGTATGACACTGGTGATAACGAACAGTGTTAAAATTCAAAAGTATATAATTTAAAGTACCGTAACAGAGTGAAATATTATTTGAACAGTGTTCGTTATCACCACATTCCATTTTTAATTTAACAATATACAATGTACTTATTTTGATATCAGCGACTGCTGGGGGAGGGGGGAGGATTTATAAATATTTAACATGTATAATATCTGACTTGATTTAAATGATAAAAAACGCGTCTAAAATGATGAATATAAAGATTATTTTGTTTATTCATTAATGTTATATTTTTAAAAATACATATTTCAACTGGATTTAATACTCTCAAGACCACATATACCCCTATAAGGAAATTGCATAATATCTTGAACAAGGTGTCAGACTGACAATTTACAAGGTTGAATATTGCGACACTCACACCTTTTGATCTACTGAAAGTATGTATACTATACACAGACACCGACTCACTGATCTTCCTGTGAAGTAAAACTTCAAAGACATTTTAAAGTCCAGACCAGTTGGTTATCTTCTCTCTTTTGAAAAAAATTCAGTATGCTGAGCAATATAGTGGATTTTTTTATATCTATAAATTGTAATTATACATTGTTTTAAATTCTCTGAATTTTAAAACTTTAATGTAACATGTTAACTAATATTTATTAGATAATATTGATAAAATTAAATTCATTGTAAAAAAAAACCTAATTAAACATTTAGTTACTAAAACATTGATATTGAAATATATATAAATAATTCCCCCTTTTAATTGGATGAGTTGCTATATTTCGTATGATAATTGGATTCTGAGTTTTTAATACATGCACGGATCGGAGGATCGGACGGGGGGGGGGGGGGGGGGGGGTCAGAAGATAATTCAATTTTTTAAAACTTACATTGTACAACTATCCAAAATATGTCTAAGCTCCCCGAGAAATCGATGATATCCCTGCCTTTTCCCTGACCGTGCATCTAATTATATACGAACTTAAAGAAATAGAAGCCCATTTTCTCTCTTGTAAGCAATAGGAAAGAATAAAAACAAATCCAGATTTTGGTCTCAAATAAAGTTATGTTCAATTCATTGTTCAAACATATTAATAACTTATAAAAACATAGGTACAGTGGGTTACAGTGGTGTACAGTGTTTGTCAGTACCCTGTACAGTGGTGTACAGTGAGGTACAGTGCTGGTCAGTGGCCCGTACAGTGGTGTACAGCGAGGTACAGTGCTGGTCAGTGGGTAGGTACAGTGCTGTCCAGTGGAGTACAGTGGAGTACAGTGACTCTGTACAGTGGGGTACAGTGGGATACAGTGTGGTACAGTAGCTCTGTACAGTGGGTGTACAGTGGATTTACAGGAGGGTACAGTGGTTATACAGTGGATTTCAGACAATGTCAGTCAGTTTTTGGGAATATCAGTGGATTTTGAATTCAGTAGTGTAGTCAGCTACTTGTGCATTTTGTTACAAATATCTTCATTTTTTTGCGGTTTTATCAATATATCTCAAGTAGCTGAATATATAGATTGAAGATATTTGCTAGTCTTGCTAATATCAACATTCTTTCAAGTCATCCACATAATATGATCACACAATTACTCAGATATCTCTCTTGATGTAGTCAGCTACTTGTGCATTTCATTATAAATATCTTCATTTTTTGGCAGTTTTGTCAATATATCTCAAGTAGCTAAATATATAGATGTAAGATATATGCCAGACAGGCTAATATTAACATTCTGTCAAGTCATCCACATAATATTACGACACAATTACTCAGATATCTCTCTTTATGTAGTCAGCTACTTGTGCATTTTATTACAAATATCTTCATTTCTTGGCGGTTTTGTGAATATATCTGAAGTAGCTGCATATAGAGATTGAAGATATATGTCAGACATGCTAATATATACATTCTGTCAAGTCATCCACATAATATTACCACACAAATACTCAGATATCTCTCTTTATGTAGTCAGCTACTTGTGCATTTCGTTATAAATATCTTCTTTTTTGGCAGTTTTGTCAATATATCTCAAGAAGCTGAATATATAGATGTAAGATATATGCCAGACATGCTAATATTAACATTCTGTCAAGTCATCCACATAATATTACGACACAATTACTCAGATATCTCTCTTTATGTAGTCAGCTACATGTGCATTTTATTACAAATATCTTCATTTCTTGGCGGTTTTGTGAATATATCTCAAGTAGCTGCATATAGAGATTGAAGATATATGTCAGACATGCTAATATCTACATTCTGTCAAGTCATCCACATAATATTACCACACAAATACTCAGATATCTCTCTTTATGTAGTCAGCTACTTGTGCATTTCGTTATAAATATCTTCATTTTTGGCAGTTTTGTCAATATATCTCAAGAAGCTGAATATATAGATGTAAGATATATGCCAGACATGCTAATATTAACATTCTGTCAAGTCATCCACATAATATTACGACAGAATTACTCAGATATCTCTCTTTATGTAGTCAGCTACTTGTGCATTTCGTTACAAATATCTTCATTTTTTTGCGGTTTTATCAATATATCTCAAGTAGCTGAATATATAGATTGAAGATATATGTCAGACATACTAATATCAACATTCTGTCAAGTATGTAACCAAAGTAACCAAAATACAATCCAAGACCTTTTATTTGATTGGGAACATGGAACATCGTCCCGTTGTCCCGTAAGATGTGGTGGCAATACAGAAACGATTCAACATTTTGATTTGATACCTGTATTATTATTTGTATCAGTTGATTTGGCGTCTGCTGAAGACAGACTGATAATCAGTTCCTTAGAAAATCCCATCAACGTTGTTGACCAGCTGTACGATTTGTAATGCAGCAACTCTAAATAGACATGGCCACTTCTGTTTGTTGGTGAGGTCTAAATCCGATGAGCCATGGTATTGTTATGATGGTCTTCGAAATAAAAACAGATTTGTAAAACTTGAACGTTTTAGATGTAGATCAAATGAAACAGTTGTCCATTTAATATATGTCAAAAGTAAGAGCAACTGAGAGAATCAGTTTTCAGGTGTTACCTAAAATGACAGGCATCGACAGAATTGATAGAAAAGAAATGGATTTTTTTTGATGACTTGGAAATTTCTGTAATCAAGTTTTGATCAAATACGTTCATTCATAAATAAAACATAACCGATATTATGTAAATACATGTTTGTGACTTGTAGCAATATTTCTGTTCTTTTCTTTATTAGGCATATCATATGATCTAGTTTATACAAGTTGGATTAATAGATCACAAGCATTGATCTGTTTTGTTTATCTATTTTGGCTAGGAAGCTCTGATATGTTTGACCAAAGAGTTTAGGTACACTGTCAAAGTCAATCCATTCTTTATTTGAATTCGTACGTTTTTTGAACTCGTTGTTTATTCATTTTAACTTAGTTTTGGTTGGCTGGTTGTTTGTTATGGTAGTCACTTTATTCATTTGTACGTGCATATAATGAGTGCTAAGTCATAATACTTGCTTTCTCATTATAAAACTTAAGGTCTATTGGCTCTTTTTATGGACTTCGTACATTATGTATATAATGAACACCACATAATATCCTTATATGATAGAGATGTATTTCATAGTAGGAAAAGGAATTCAAGAAATAAACAAAGTTTTGCCTTTGAAACGAAGGAACTTAAATAACATCAAAACCCTATGTTGTGAAGTTACACATGTTTCTTTTAGAAAATGTTGTAAAGTTATATATACAATACAGCTAACTTTTCTTTCATTTCATTGCCAGTTACTAGTAGCTAGCTTTACCTATCTGTTCAGGGCCATACTTTTTTCTGTTTTGTATGTAGGGGGTCAGTTTCTAGTCCCATCTGACCCCTCAATATCTACTGGTTTTTTTAAAACATCTTTGCCAGTTATTTGAATAAATGGTCTATTTTCATCTTCAAATATGTTATGTGTTTCTATTTTTCATCAAAAAACCTAGTGCAGTCGTCTTGCCTCTTAAAAACAAGGGAACTTAGAGATATTTGTAACAAAAAGTTTTAGAAGCTGACGATATTTAAAGGGATATCTGAGTAATTGTGTAACAATATCATATAGGCGACCTTGTAGAATGTTCTAATTAACCAGACTGGTAGATATCTTGAATCTTAGTATACAGGTACTTTAGATAAAATGACAAAACCTCCAAAAATAAAGATATATTTAGCAAAATGCTCTAGTAGCTGACTACATAAAGAGAGATATCTGAGTAATTGTGTGGTTATATCATGTGGATGACTTGACAGAATGTTGATATTAGCATGTCTGGCATATATCTTCAGTCTATATATTCAGCTACTTGAGATATATTGACAAAACCGCAAAAAAATAAAGATATTTGTAACGAAACGCACAAGTTGCTGACTCATAAAGAGAGATATCTGAGTAATTGTGTTGTAATATTATGTGGATGACTTGACAGAATGTTGATATTAGCATGTCTGGCATATATCTTCAATCTATATATACAGCTACTTGAGATATATTGAAAAAACAGCCAAAAATAAAGATATTTGTAACGAAACGCACAAGTTGCTGACTCATAAAGAGAGATATCTGAGTAATTGTGTTGTAATATTATGTGGATGACTTGACAGAATGTTGATATTAGCATGTCTGGCATATATCTTCAATCTATATATTCAGCTACTTGAGATATATTGACAAAACCGCCAAAAAAGAATGATATTTGTAACGAAATGCACAGGTACCTGACTACATAAAGAGAGATATCTGAGTAATTGTGTGATTATATTATGTGGATGACTTGACAGAATGTTGATATTAGCAAAACTGGCATATATCTTCAATCTATATATTCAGCTACTTGAAATATATCGACAAAACCGCCAAAAAAGAATGATATTTGAAACAAAATGCACAAGTAGCTGACTACATAAAGAGAGATATCTGAGTAATTGTGTGGTAATATTAAGTGGATGACTGAACAGAATGTTGATATTAGCATGTCTGACATCTATCTTCAATCTATACATTCAGCTACTTGGGGTATATTGACAAAACCGCCAAAAAATAAAGATATTTGTATAGGAACGCACAAGTAGCTGACTACATAAAGAGAGATATCTGAGTAATTGTGTCGTAATATTATGTGGATGACTTGACAGAATGTTGATTTTAGCAAGACTGGCATATATCTTACATCTATATATTCACCTACTTGAGATATATTCACAAAACTGCCAAAAATGAAGATATTTGAAACAAAATGCACAAGTAGCTGACTACATCAAGAGAGATATCTGAATAATTGTGTCGTAATATTATGTGGATGACTTGACAGAATGTTGATATTAGCATGTCTGACATATATCTTCAATCTATATATTCAGCTACTTCAGATATATTCACAAAACCGCCAAGAAATGAAGATATTTGTAATAAAATGCACAAGTAGCTGACTACATAAAGAGAGATATCTGAGTAATTGTGTCGTAATATTATGTGGATGACTTGACAGAATGTTAATATTAGCATGTCTGGCATATATCTTACATCTATATATTTAGCTACTTGAGATATATTGACAAAACTGCCAAAAAATGAAGATATTTATAACGAAATGCACAAGTAGCTGACTACATAAAGAGAGATATCTGAGTAATTGTGTGATCATATTATGTGGATGACTTGAAAGAATGTTGATATTAGCAAGACTAGCATATATCTTCAATCTATATATACAGCTACTTTAGATATATAGACAAAACAGCAAAAAGATAAAGATATTTGTAACAAAATGCACAAGTAGCTGACTACATAAAGAGAGATATCTGAGTAATTGTGTGATTATATTATGTGGATGACTTGACAGAATGTTGATATTAGCATGTCTGGCATATATCTTCAATCTATATATACAGCTACTTGAGATATAATGAAAAAACAGCCAAAAATAAAGATATTTGTAACGAAACGCACAAGTAGCTGACTACATAAAGAGAGATATCTGAGTAATTGTGTGGTAATATTATGTGGATGACTTGACAGAATGTTGATATTAGCATGTCTGGCATATATCTTCAATCTATATATACAGCTACTTGAGATATAATGAAAAAACAGCCAAAAATAAAGATATTTGTAACGAAACGCACAAGTAGCTGACTACATAAAGAGAGATATCTGAGTAATTGTGTGGTAATATTATGTGGATGACTCGGCAGAATGTTGATATTAGCAAGTCAGGCATATATCTTCAGTCTATATATACAGCTACTTGAGATATATTGACAATTGACAGTGATATAGTGCAATGTACATCTTAAGAACAAAAATAGAAATCCTTGGTATGTGTTCTCCCATGGACGGTAAGAAGTATCTAGAAGCCAAGTTTCTTTAATTTCGTAGCCAGTTACTAGTAGCTAGCTTTTCTTACTTCTCGTAGCCAGTTACTAGTAGCCAGTTACTAGTAGCTAACTTTTATTTTATCTCGTAGCCAGTTACTAGTAGCTAGCTTTTTTTACTTCTCGTAGCCAGTTACTAGTAGCCAGTTACTAGTAGCTAACTTTACCTATCTCAAACCTGTGACGTATTATTTATCGAAATAGGCATGCAATTAAATCAAGAGTAATTTATGAATAGTTTCTTTACCAAATTTGTTACCTAACAGCGAGGCGCACTGGGATAGAAGGATTACTACGAATTTGTTAGTCATGAGTTTGAATCCTGCTGGGAATTTAAAAAAAAACTATTCCCCCCCCCCAAAAAAAAAAAAAAATTTAACCGTATTTTTTATGTTAATTGTTGTAAAATTTGAAAACTCTAAACCGGTGAATAAATTTTGTTCATAACGTACTTAAGTCTTAATCCACATTAATATCGACAGATGGTTGTCCCATACCAACTTAATAACTTAAAGTCTGTTTGATACCGACATACTATATGTAACATTGAGTTTTAAAGACTTTGTAGAATTTAATGGTATTATACAAGCACTGGGTCTTTTTCTTTGTAGAAATGTGGAAATATACTAGTACTGGTATTTAAAGAAATAGGAGAATTTTCTTTGTAGAATGAACTTGATATTGCCGTAAAAACTTTTCTTTTTTAACATTGCTGTGACATCCGACTAATGTCTTTATTATTTGTTTTCCAGAAATGATCAATTCATGTTCTTTTTATTTGTTTTGATGTCTTGTGATTTTAATTCTAAAGTGTTGGTCTTAATATAGCTCAGATTGCACGAATTCGGTTTTGAGCTAGGATCTTGCTTAGCCCAAAAAAAATTGATTTGAGAAAAGGAGTCTGTAAAATTCTAAAATGATTCAAGCCTATCGGACATGTTATGTACTGTGATGGTTTTTCCTTAATTTTATTTTAGAGTTATTTCCCTTTGACCCTACCGGGCGTGGTATGCGCGTGCCGGAACTGTAGAGCCCGACCGGTCGGTGTGTATTGAGTCAGTCTTTAACTTTCATTGATTAAAATCAGACGTCCTTTCAAATCCTATTAAAGGTAAATATCACACTCCCTTGGATTTTTATATGATACTGTTTCATACCTGTTACGTTTATATATGTTTATTTCTGTTACTTAATTACAGAATATAATATTTTTAAACACTGAATATACTCGATATTCTTTTGAATTCGGATCACACATATGTTCGGTCCCGTTACAGTACATATGTACATCCAAAAGTATTCATTTGGTACATGTTCAGCGCTATGACAAAAGTATTCGCGAACTTTTTAGAGTAAATCCCATAAATTCACGCGAGAACTGTCACAGCTGCTGAAGAAGACAACTAGTAAACATGCTAAATAAATGTGTTTTTATCGTCTGGTTTTGAATTTATATACTATACGGCCTGTTTGTACAACCTGAATTCAACAATAATTTCATCTAAAAGAAGTCAAACATTAAAAAACAAGATCCCTTCACTCCGATGTTAGCCGCATTAAAAAATTGAGAGAGAGAGAGAGAGAGAGAGAGAGAGAGAGAGAGAGAGAGAGAGAGAGCTTGCTTTTTTAAATCATCGTGTTAAATATTGACAATTATTGATAAATAACCTCTCTGCTCGTACAATGTATTACACATTCCCGTCTATTCCCTTTTATTTGTCTACTTCGACGTCTGTCTGCATTCTTTATTTCCCAAGGGATAATCGTTTACAAAGTTTTTACATCTACTTAATGTTTCACTTAAAATTGTTTACCTGCACAAAAAGCATATTTACAAACTAACAATAAAATTATAGTCAAAGGATTTCGTTCAATCGTTGGTCAAATGAATTCCATTTACATAATCATATGTCGCCATTTAAGGTGGCTCTATACACCACTTTTTTTATGACGCATCTGGAAGCATGTTATTCCGGTACTGGCTGGTTTAAACTGAGGCGAATTGTATGGGGACCGCTCTTTTGAAAAAAAAATTGTTAAATGAATAGATTTAATTTGATAATTGGTAAATTCATTATTTACATGGGTGGTGGTAAGGGACACCTTCAAGTTGTGTCGCATTATTTATCGAAATAATAAAATCAAGTATAATTTTATAATTAGTTTCTTTCCCATCATTGTCGAATTACAGCGTAGCGCAGTGGGTATGAGGGTTCACTACTGACCTGTACGTAATGTGTTCGAATCCCGCTGCCTAGGGATTTTTAAATTTTTACCTTTTCAAAATTTTCTAAAACGTATTTTTTATCTAAATATTGTGAAAGAAAATTTTAAACCGGCGAAAGTATAATGTACTTTAATCCACATTACTATCGGCATATTTCCATACCACCTTGAGGAGATGGGAGGGTGGCTTTGAATTTCTAGATCTCTCAGGCTGGGATACAAAAATCGTATAAGTTAATTTTCTCCTTTATTTATTTGACTTAGGCTTGCATAAAAGCGAATATATTAATTTTTACTTATATAGGCCTGTAATGAAATATGTATGTATTCACCATTCCAACACAATATTTAAGAAGTTTTCTTCAATCAGAAATTGAAAAGCCCCCAAGGTGTTTGAGACTTGGGACTTAGGAAGGACAACTCCTACCTGAGGAACTCTTTCATTTCAAATAAAATATAAATCTTTTTTTTGTGTGTGTTTATTTGCAATGATTTTCATTCATTTTTTATGTCACATTTATTAAATTATATTTTCTTATAATATCAAATAGTTTTTTCAGATGATTTGTCAACAGAGTAAGAGGATATGAACAATTATGTTTTGGGGAAATACTAAAAAATTTGCCATTATTATAATAAAAGTTTTGAATGTTATGAAATGTTAGAAGACTTACATTTTGTATGTTTCTGAAGGAAATGTCCATAATATGACAAAAAAATTCTCTCAATTAGTTAATAGTTAACGTTTTAAAAATTATTTGACAAAAACAATAGAATTTTTTCTGTAATTATGAAAAATGACTTATCGATCGACGCCCCGCTTAAATTACAATATACGCAAAATGCAAATGTTTTTCTTATATATGTAGAGTCAATATGCATTACTCCATTTCATTAATAATGGATGGGAAGAGAAAACTTTAGCCCCCATTTTCTTAATTAGATATATCGATACGATAGAAACAAATAATGTATCCTCAAAAACGACTATCGGTAAGCAGAAGCTGCTAATTTAAAAAAAGCAAAACTTAGTGCACATCTGAACATAGTATTGATTAAGAAGGTAAAATTTACACGAACGCCTTGCGAAAAGTGCAAATACATGTATTCATTAAGAAAATCTGTAAATATATTTGCTCTATATTCTCAAAAACCTTTACAACTGACTGCACTTTCAAACATTTTCAAATGTACCTTGCCTGAATTTTTTGCGTTCAAAATGACTGGTATAATATTTATTTTGTGTAGAGTCCTTGGACGTTGTGTAATTGGGTCAAACAGCAATGTGACGTAGGCCTGTCTATTTCACTGTCGGCTACCATGCCAGATAAAAATACGACTTAAAAAATATTTGTTTTACAAAATCCAAGTTTACGATTGATTAAGTTTTAAACAAAATGCGTTTTAAAAGTTTAAGGAATGTCTATATAAGGCATGTACATGTACAATGACATTGTATTATTACGGGATCGCCTATATTTCAGTCTTCTCAGTAAAGAGCAGCATAAATATTAATCAACGTTCTTAAGAAATTGAGAAAAATATCCCATAGTTGTAAATATAGATATTATAATCTTACTTCCAAGATTTCCTTACACATTATATAATTATCTAATTAGGATATGGTCTTTTTTATGCCAGTTCTTTAATTTAAAAGATGGACACGAGACCCTTCGATTTTATATACATGTATGTATCAACAATTTTATCACGACTTTATGTTTGAGGTGAGATCCTCATTAAAATTGCATGCTCTTTAATTAGTTTTATTTTTATCGCAAATTTCCTTGGAAGTATTAATCATTAACCAGAAAAATATATTTTTTTGATCTATATAAAATTTGGCACGTGGATACTATATTTCAGTGGAAAGCCACAATACTCAAAGTTCTCCATTATTCATCATTATTAATTAAATGATGAAAAATAGAGGAAATTAAATGACTGAATTGCACGACTATTTTACCTTTAGACCATTACAGCCTTCTGGGAAAAAAGAGTCCATTACTGAACTTTTAGGCGTTTCCATAATATTAGTTATGGATGGTACACTGTAAAAATAAGTGTTAATGATTTAACACAATTATTAACACTTGTCTGGAAACACTTAATTCACGCGTTAAAGTGTTAATACAATAACATGAGTGTTAATCTTTTAACACGCGTTAAAGTGTTAATACAATAACACAGGTGTTTATCTATAAACGTGTAGAAATGTTTTATAGGGTTAACACCTAACACGTTAAAATCCGTGGAAACACTTAATTCACGCGATAACACGTTAATTCTGAAATAAGTGTTAGCAATTTAACACGGTGCTATCTTTCTTTCTACATGCAGCCCTGTGAAAAAAAAAAACTAACAATTCAAATATTTTACACAATCATTTATTTTTTGACATGGGCCCTGTACTGCTCACTAAAATTTATCCAATTAGTACATTTATTCTGTGGGAAGATGTCTCCAACTACCCAATGTTGAAGAAAACCCAAGAACTGTCCTATATATATATTGCTGAGTAGTCTAGGTCAAACACATAATAACATCCAATAAGTAGCATAGCTGCTGTCCGGATACATCGGGTGGTGTCCAAAATGTTGCACCCATCAGCAACAATGTAGATTACCAACACTTCTTCTTCAGTTTTTGAAGGACAATCAAGCAGGCGGCGATTCCTCTTCTGATTCAAGATGTTTTTTGGGAATAGTTTCCAACAACAGAACATTCTAAAATATACAGGATAAAAATACTCTTAAAATAAATAAATTTTATTAAAACAGTTTAGCATTGAATTATCATAGTTTGAGCCCCAAACATTCTTTAATTTAAATACCTTGACAACTTTTATGCAGTTCTTTGACTTTTGGCTTTGCCTTTCTTCTTTGAAACTAGATCCTCTAATGCCTGTAAGACGTCCAGCTCTGGTGCCTATAATATTTAAAATTAAAATTTGTATTTTTGATATGAATCTTATCTATTCTGAGGGTGTTAAATACATGTATATATATTAAATAAGGCGATAATTCTAACATAAAAGCAACAACTTAAACACAAAAAATTTGAATAGCTGCAAAAAACACATAAATTTGTGAAATGCTAGCTCAGACCTAAAATTCTTTGTTTGCTTGTTTGTTAATGGTTTTAAAAATTGTATTTTTTACTGGAAACAGAATAATTAAAAGTTTGGAAGTAAGCAATATTTCATCAAAAAATTTAACCTATTGAAAATAATTTAAGAATCACATTCAAATTACAATAAACAATGCAACTAAATCGTCCTTGTTTACATGGATTTAACCGGATAAAAATGCACAATATTAGTATGCCTATAATAATATCAATATAAAAAACTTTACACTAATATATCATGTTTATGTTATTATCATACTATCTTAATAACAGTGTATATAAAATGTAAACTACTTACCCTTGCAAACAAGTACACTTCGTTGACCACCCTGTCTGAATTTCTTGCTGGCCGCTTTCTTGGAACAAAGAAATTAAAGATGCGGCGGCAAAGGGTTAGGTCAGTTAGGGAGAGGTCAGCTATCAGTGATGTAATTTAGCAAGATTATTTACACTGAGAGTGTTAATAAAATAATTCCATCTTTAACGCTTGTGTTAATTTACTCTATATCGTGTCTAGAGTTCTATTACTTTCATTAATGTATCGGTTAGAAAATAAAGTAATGGAACTAGATATTTATATAGACAATATTAAATGTTGAAGAAATAATAATATCAATTCAGATAAACGTTCAAGAACACTAAAAGATTATTAACACATATGCGTTATTACTGAAAAATTAGAACAGGAAACATTTTAACGTGTTGCACGTTTAAGATTGCACACCTAAAACACATGATGTGTAAAGTTTTTAACACCGACGTATAGAAAATAACATATGAACGTGTTAAAAATGAACGCGATTTTTTACAGTGTATGAATACATCGATTAAGGCTGTTTAAGAGGACTGGGTAGTCGTGACGCCAATTTTAAACTATATGAATCTCCTTTCAAAGAAGAGTTTTGTTCTAAGATGTAGAATATTTTTTCATTGAAATTACTGAAATATTGGAATATTCTCTTAACTAAATAACTTATGGCTAAAAAAAAAATCATGACTATAATTTTAAAGTAAATCTGATGGTTAATGTGTTGTCCAGAAAAAGCATCCTTAAAATGCAATTCTATTTACCTTAAAAAATGTCTAAGTGACGCCGGAAAACAATTGAATTGAACATATTTTCATTGTACTAAAATACGATAGGAGTGGGCACAAGTTCCCTAACTTAGATCGCCCTCCCCCAATTTAGGTCAAGGTATTGAGCATTTGTTTAAGGCAAGCGAATTTTCCATTCGATAATTACATGTTCACATCACTTTAACAAAATAAATTCATAGCCTTGAAGGAAAGAAAAGTGCACAAAATTGGACCTAACCCAGTATTGATTTTATGTACACTTAAGTACGCAGGGGGGGGGGGGTGGGGGGGGGGACAAAACCTGTCATAGGAAAGAGAGTGCAAGTTTTCTCGTTTGCTAAAAGCTGATTATTTTATCTATCTCAAATTATGTCGGTTTAAACATTCATCACAATAATCGATAATGCCTCTTCATTGATGCAAAGACAGCTAGAATGTTATCAAATAAAAGAAAAAATGAGAAAGAATATTGAAAATTGTTTGAATTAAGAAGGCTGCATGGGTGGAAGTGATCATTTTTAGACTACATTATACAAATCTTTAAAAAACGTTTGGCTATATTTTTTGGATTGGCTGGATCCTTCTAAAAGTTTTTTTATGATATGTAAAGTTAACTGAGGGTAATACCTGAAAGATTATCCCAAATCTCTACCGGTATACTGAAATACATTACTGAAACACACTTTTTTTTAAATTGCCAAATTAAATGCTTACATTGAACTTAATATGCGCCTTAAAATCCTCTCTCTCTCTCTCTCTCTCTCTCTCTCTCTCTCTCTCTCTCTCTCTCTCTCTCTCTCTCTCTCTCTTGCAAAATATAAGAAAATATCAATATGTAAATTATCATCAGAATTTAAGTGGCCTTGTAATTAAAAAAAGTCATACATCTTAAATCATAAAATGTACACAAAAAACCATTTGTAACTCTTTTACATTTGATAAAAAATAGGTCAATGGGCAAAAGGAACATGTATTTAAACAGGAACATAAAAATGGCATAAATTCTTTTAATTTGCCCGTTGATACATTTGCTTTTTCTAAATATAGAAGCTTTAATCAATTGAACATGTAAATAAGTGCCAGTTTTTTTTTTAATAATTGGTCTTTTACAATTAGCGGAAAAAATATTGCAGAATGTCTTATTTGTCTTTGCAGTTGTAATTCATACTGTTTACTTGCATACAAAAAACCCATGAATTTTCATACGGTTAATAAACTTGGTTGGAAAATAATAATGTATTTTCTAAAAATTTTAACGATTGGTCGATGAGGATTTTTTATTCATTGATCGATACAATATCAATCTTTGCAATTTATCTTCAAGCTTTTTCTTTGTCAGTAATTGTCTGTATTTTGTTTTGGAGCTTAAAAAGAGATGACAGATACCGACAGGAATCAATGCAAAATCAGGCATCGTACCAAATACATACATATCAATAAGAAATGACTGGTTACAGCGAAAAATAATTATATAGTTGTACATTAGAGCTATGGTGAATAAATAGCAATAATCGCCATACCATCAATTAGACATCAGCGATACGGATTGATTCCTGTCGGGTTTTTTTCTTGGAAAGAATTGTTTAGTTTAAACAATAATTAAAATATTGAAGTTCTAGACTAGAACGTGTCTGAAAATTTCATCGATTTCCATTCATTAATTTCAAATAGTTTTCCTTTTTGTCTCGAGAGCCTCGCGATGTCATCTTTGACTTCATTGGAGGAGAGCCTAGAGGTCGATGCGGCCAATGCATGGTGTAAGACTGAATGACAGAGAGGGGGAAAATCATCGCCCTAGTGGTATACGAATTTTTGATGTAGCTTATTACAACGTTTTAACTTCAAGCAGCGCAAATTAAAACGCGAGTACAGTGTAAAATAAGCATACCCCACTGCCTGGCAAAATACATTAATAACCGATTGCTTCTTATTTAGACCCCTTCAAAAATGAAATTTCGTTCTTTCGTTGGAGCATTTTTCTTGGAAATTCTTCAAATTAACCTGATCATTGCTGAATCGTCGTTTCGTCTTTTAGATCGAGACAAATACCCGTCATCAGGAATTTTGCAAGTTTTTGGAAACGTTCGCAGCAATTTGGAATGCAGTGTTTGGATTCATGGGGCACAGGAATACTTTTACCACAAGGTTACAAGAATATGTTTATCCACCGAACAACTGGGTCCGTTCCAGCTGCAAGCAGGACCGGGATTTTACCGGTATCGTCGGGCCGGTAAGTAACTGTACTTACCCTAACCCTCAACCCCCACCCCACCCCCATGAAACTTAAAAGCAGCACCGAAAATTGCTTATAAGAGAAATCAATAATTAAATTTTAATTATGGTTGATGCAATAAAGTTAATTCGTGTTTTTATATATCACAGATGCCGCTCATATTCCGGGGTTAATTTTTTAACCGGCTAAGGTAGTAAGGGGCAGTTTCGAATAAAGTACCCGTGGGAAGGTCTGAAATGGAAATAAGTGATAAATACGATACGTCAATAAGCAATTACAACTGAAAGAATAGGTATTTTTAATGACAAGATGGGATCTTTCAGATTCTTTTGCTTTTAATCTCAAGCTTTGTAAAAATCGATTTCTCTTCAAGAAGTTTAACAATTGAAGGACAGAGATTTGAATGTTCAAAGAACTTTAAAAAATAGTATATATTCTTAATGTATCTATTTAACTATTTCTAATTTCAAAAAACCGCATGAAATTTAAAGCCAGTTAATTGTTAGCATATCTGCGCAAAACTCAGATAATTTAATCAGCCTTTCTCCATAGTGAAATAACGTCTTAATGGTGATTACTAGTAATCGAAAATAAATCAAAACAAAAATATATGGATTAGAGTAATAAGATATTGATTTTGAATGCAACTTGCGTGTTTTTAGAAAATGATTTACATTCGGGAATTTTTTCATTTCAAAACGACGTAGCTCAATTGGAAAACACATTTTACCTAAACTAGGTTATGATTTTTTTTAATGAAGTTCTGGTGGACAGTTATAGTTCGTACGCATGTAACATGTTTCTCAGAAAACATAATTATCAATAAGGGAATGAATTCAATATCTATTTGTTTTATACGACATAAAATGGTTTGGGGCAGTTTAGGCTTTATAAACCGCGAAGCGGTTTATAAAAAAGCGTAAACTGTTTCAAACCATTTTAAATCGTATAAGATAATAAATATTGAATTCATTACTTATAATTTAATTTTTTTTACTCTTCATTGCAGATAAAAACGGTTTTTTGACCTTTAAAATGACGTAAAATTGTACAAAATTCAAACGTAACGTCAGGCGTATTGATACGTTTTTGACGTTAGTCTTACTAGGACGTAGGCAACATTCTCTATACGATGTAAAATATTTTTTTAGCCAATCAGAGAGCGCGTTTCACCAAGAATTAAATTATTGCCATTAAAATGTATTTTCCCCATATCACGATCCTCTTCATGTTGTTGTATTATGGCGGTGGTGTTTTTCCTTTGTAAGTAAAGTGTACAATAACTGGAGATACACCGATGGGCGGAGCCAACAAAAACTGTGCGTGTAAATAAGTTATTGAACACCAAGGTAATTTCAACATTTAATTTCTGACTTGCACAATCGTTTTTTAATAAAGACAATCTTTTGCCACTTAAAATAAAACATAACATAACATTTCTCATAAACTGATAATTGCAAAGTCAACAAGTTCAGCTACTGGTATGAAATGAACGTGCAGTTGTTATATGAGCAAGTACTGCTACCACCAGCTTCCAATTTCTCAGGGACGCGTACGTTCATTTTGTTAGATATATCCACGAGATGTCCACAAGCTTCCTCCGGTTCTTTCTTATGGACATTTAGGTTCTGGGGGATCTAATGCTTTCGAGACCGTGCACGCAATATCTGCATTTCCGCGTCTGTAGGCCCGGACTCCCATTTCTGACCGATGTCCCGTTCGACCCATGATCTCCTGTTCATCAACTCCTTTTTGATAGAGGGCCGTCGCGCACGTTCTTTTTCCGGAATGGTTGGTAAAGTTTCCTTTAAGACCGGCTTTTTCACAGATTGCCTTCATTATAGATTTTAGTTTATTAACACCGACTAGTTGCGAGCCGTAACGAGGGGGCGAACCTGCCAGTGGACGGCGGTAAAACGGTCCTCCGTTTCCCAAAGCATCCAAGTATATCTTGAAGAAGTTGGCCTTGCAGCGGTCCCCTTATAAATAAAACAAAAAACTTACATCAATTATAGCTGTACATAACATTCTTTAAAATAATAATTTGAGCCAAATTAAGCACGGAATTTTCATAAAAACGGAATAAAACGGGAGGTGGGGTTGTTGACTTACCAGGCTGACAGTAGTGTCGTATCTGTTTGTTAGGTAGTTCCTTGTGAGCTAGTCCTCCCTTGAATGTCTTTGTTGACCTGCCCGTGAATTCAATGAATTTACCCCGGTTATCCTCACAAAGAAGAAACTGATTACATTCTAAAGAATGATGTTCGTCATGCCCCCTCAACCCAAACAACTTGCAACAGTAAAAAAAACACGGTGTATTGAAGGGTTTCTGCGTTGTTCATCCCAAATATTCCTTTTTCCCAGATAACTGCTTCATCTTCCGGAAGTATGGGGTCAGCTTGTTTTCTTTTCCCTCCAACTCCTCTGCTTAACGCGTCCTTCATTTTACTGTCCAGAATTTTTCGGAACCCTGCAAATCTTGGATCCGCCGCATCGAGGAAGTTTTTGTCATGTATTTCACGATCACTTAAATATCTTAAAATGCCACAGCTAATGTAATAAAGAGTTTTTGCAGGATATTCTTTACCGTCTTTTCTGCGTACTCTCATAATAAAGCGTCCTAAATAAAAGTTGAGCTGCACCGCGTCCATGGTTTCGATTTCTGGTGTTAAGAGTTCCGGTGTAATGAAGAATAATGACCCCCGTAGAATAATGACCGGGGGTCATTTTTCTACGTAGAATAATGACCCCCGGTCTTTATTCTACGCCGAAAAATGACCCCCCGGTCATAATTCTACGTAGAAAAATGACCCCTTTGCCTGAAGAATAAGTGTCATTTTCATAAAAATGAGCACACTCCACATGAAGAAAAGTGACCCCTGTAGAATAATGACCCCCTTGTAGATTAAAGTTTTTCAGTATATTTTTTTTTTATTATTTGTGAAAAAGTCTTTACACTATTGTAATTTTTACTGCTGCAGTTTACAGAAAGTAACAGAAATTAAAATTCATATTCAAATAAACTTAAAGTGAAAAAAGGGGTATATCTTAGAAAATTAAAATCCTTCCGTTATAACAAGATATTGACGTATTGCATCGGGGTATGGTTGTCATCTTAACAATTACATTTACATATAGCTATGGTGTTCCGATAGGGCCACTTCGACCTAAGTTGCAAAGGCGATAGTGCGAAGGCGAAGGAGCAACAGTGCGAAGATGCGACGATGAGGCGCGAAGATGTGATGCCTAAAGTGCGAATGCGCGAAGGCGTAGGAGCGATACTACTATCGCTCCTTCCCAACTTGCACTCTGGCCTTCGCATCTTCGCACTTTCGCCTTTTTTGATTGCATTCAGCAAGTCTCGGTCGATTACATAGATTTTAATACAGGCACCGTACTCGCCAAGGTTTTCCGATTAATCCATGCTATTATTGGTACGCATGCGCTAGGCCATCGCGCTTACTATGAATGTTTATAAATATTTTAATGTGTACATGTAACATATATGTTTACCAGTGCTGGCTATGCCTAATCATTATCTACTCCACACAAAATTTAATGTCCGCCACAATGTGTACATATGCATTTCTAGACTCCTTACCAGCCGTCTGTTTACCGTTGACCGACACAGTAACATTCTAATGTCATTATGCGACACCCCTTGCTCATGCATGGATCTAAAGGGGGAGAGGGGGTCCGCCCCCCGGAAAATTCAATATTAATTTTACGCAGTAAAACGGGAGAGGGAGTCCGGACCCTATCCCCCTGGATACTTTATTTTTATAAAAAAAAAAAAATCCAAAATATGCCTCGGAACCCTTTAAACGATTGAGAGCTCCGCAATTATAAAACATAGGTAATCACAGATTACAAAGCTCACCGAGACGAGGCATCACCTTTATGAGGCATCACCTTTATGAGACCACCTTTATCATATTATATGAAAACCATCCTTTATGATCTTGGATATTCATGGATTCTGTTTTGACACAATATCGTATATTATCTGTTAAAAATTGTATGATAATCATATGTCATATGTTAATCAATACAATAATATAAGATTAAAATTGAATCCTATCAAATTTACAATATACATCATATATTACCATAAAATACCGAAAAAATTGTGATATGAAATTGTAACGTATGATATGGCATTGTAATGTGTTATACATTATAATTGTATTTGATCAAATAATAGAATATCATAATACAATATAATACAATATAGTACTATATGAAACAATATCATATTGCAATAATACATACAATTCATACATTGAAACATATGATATTATATTGTATAATTAAGCAAGGAATCATGATTTTTTTAAAGATGTGGTTTCATAACTGCAACGGTGTGTGCATATATAAATTGTATAACGCGCGCTAGCGCGTTATGAAAAATTTTTTGCACTCATCGTTGCAGTTATAAGACCTTATCTTTCAAAAAATAATGAATCAATGCTTATATTTACGTTTTTTAAACATGTATTTCCTTCCCGTAAATATGATTTTTTTTAAAAGTCTTATTCAACTAGTAATGCGAAATTAACGGAATCGCCACTGGAAAAGCCGAAATATACTGTCAAAAAATTAATAGTGCACATCGTTTTAAATTCTAATAACACAATCATTAGAGGGCACCTGCAACAAAAACTTTAACCAGCTCCAAAAACCTTAACCTTCTTCAGGATCCGAAACTTATAACTCAGATTCAGCACTCAAGCCTGTCTGGTGCATCAGTATCATAAGACACACCATCCATGCAAGTTTGGACCAGCAGTAACTTAGATATCGATATTAAAGGGCACTTGCAACAAAAACTTTAACCTGCTCCAAAAACCTTAACCTCCTCCAGCATCTGAAAGTTAGGAACCAGATTTAGTAGGTCCAGATGCATTATCCATGTAATTTTGGTGAAGAGAGGACAAGTAATAGCTTAGATACAGGAGCTACAACTAAAATTTTAACCAGCTCCGGACGCCGACACGGGGGGTATAGCATATGCTCCCATTGACTTCGTCTCGGTGAGCTAAAAAGGCGAAAGCGCGAAGATTCGAAGGCGAGAGTGCGAAGTTGCAAAGGCGAAGAAGCAATAGTAGTATCACTTCTTCGCCTACGCAACTTTGCACTTTCGTCTTCGCATCTTCGCGCTTCGCCGTCGCATCTTCTATATTCTTCATATTGTTCATGAATTATACTTGCATTGAGGATTTCCACAATACAAACTGCTGGGTATACTAGTTCATCACCCAGAATTAATGATGAAACCAAAATTATGAAAAGTTTACTCCACTATTAGGCATTATAACCAAGCTGAAGTTAGTAGGCACTGACAGCAGCCATTACGCCAGTAGAGGTTAATGGCAAATAAGGAAAATCGTCAAAGTACTGAGAGTACTCGTACAGAAAATATATTTTACTTTATCCTCGGCATACTTTAGTAAGTTTAGTTAATATCAAAATGATTAAATGCTTAAATAGTTTGTATGAGCATTGGTAACTTTGGATACAATAAAGATCGTGTGATCAAAATCAGGCGGGATATAAACCCCTAACATGGACCCTAACCTCTTATCAACGCTTTTAGAAACAATCTTTTCTTATTGTAATCGACCAGTGTTTTTTATCTATTAAGATTCACTATAGTCAGGTACTCTTCACAAATTTGCTCTAAAAGAATAAGGTCTTTTCATGATCACAAAACAACATTACAACAAATGTTTAGAATATTGATGTCCATGTATTACGTAGAAGAAAAAAAAAACTAACGCAGAATGATTTTTTTTAAAAACCACTTTCCCCAAGAAATGTAAATAAGAAGTATATATTCATATTCCTACGTTACCTGCCCCATTTGTCTTTTTCCATAAAGATATATAAATACATGTATCATTCTTCGATTGACAATTCATTCACCAATGACTTTTGCTTATATCATTACAACAATTATTCTTTCATGATTATTGTTCGTTAATTATCACACAATATCCTCATTGTATATGAATTTTTCTTAATTTGCGTCATTTCCCGCCGTGTGTCGACGAGAGAAGTAACGTAACTGTTAACAATCAATTTGTGGCAATGTCAGAGTGTTTTGTGCGTACTTGCTACAGATATGAAAAACTATATACAGCGATTTATTTACAAGTTCGGTGTTTATAACTTCAAAATCAGTTGAACAGATGGAAAAATTAAGTAATTTCAAAGTCATATCTTGGATACGGGGTAACCAATTTCTATTCATGTTTACCGGGGGGGGGGGGGGGGGTTGTCATTTTTTTATGGGGGTCATTTTTCTTCATTTTTAACATGAAGAAAAATAACCCCTGGGTCTTTTTTCTTCAGAAAAATCCAATTATTCTTCAGCTAGGGGGGTCATTATTCTACGTAGAAAAATGACCCCCGGTCATTATTCTACGGGGGTCATTATTCTTCATTACACCGGCCCTTGACACTGCGCGTTTCGTTCACGCCGCCAACTTTCAAATATGTTATATGACTAACGGGTGTTTTTTTATCGTGTTGCGATTTTCTTGACTCTCTATCAGAGCTTGAATTTCCTCTTCGTCAACTTCACAACCAAATCGTGGTTCCTCGGGGATTTGAAATTGTTCACTTTTTGTCACCATGTCTACGTCCATGCCAGAAACTCCGCCATTCTCTGCGTCGAAGCTCATGTCAAAATTCATAAGATTCTCCTTGTCTGCATCATAATCCATGAAATAATCTTCAAGTTTAATTTCTCCAAAACAATAGTTCATTTCTATTTCTTCGCAGGCCTGAGATAAAATTAAGTCCTCGTCATTTGACAAAAAACCCAGGCCCAAATCTCGTAAATCACCCGTGTTCACTGTGGGAAAGCTGCAGCCAGACATCCTCTCTCTTTAACAACAGGTCAAACAATGCGTCGAAGAATATACTGGCGGGAAAGAGAGAATATGCACGCGGTCACTTGACGAAATCTTTTTTTTTTATTGGTCAAAATAATATCACGCATCAGACTCTCTTATTAAGACACTTACCATTGGTCAAGTTGAAAATCAGGCATCAAACACTTGTCACAAGACACTCACTGATGTTTTAATTGGATCATAATACAAGAAAGTTATTGAATATTTATTATGGTGTATCCTGAATTATTTGGACGAAGGGCGGAGACTCGTGCTTCGCACTCGTCACCGCCCTTCGTCCAAATAATTCAGGATACACCATAATAAATATACAATAACTACTACATATTCAACGGAACTCGTAAACTGTACAAAGTATGTTTCCTTCATTATTAGATGTACTACTAAATTCATCAACTACCCAAACATCATTACTTTCCTCGACTTCAACGAGTAATGTTGGTATAACAACGTCATCAGATCCTCAGATAAGCTCGGGAGTGGCCATATCAACAGAAACTACGTCATTTTACAATACAGATGAGACGTCATCATCACCTCTGACGTCATCAGTAGTTACGATAGTCACTTCGTCACCAGAGGCGTTAGAAACATTGAGCTCGACACATCTGTCAAGTGAACAATCGAATGGGGTTACAGAGATGGATAGTGTGATTTCTACAACTGATCTTGAAACAACAGTTAGTACAAATTTTGATCTTGGAACCACGTCGAGTGTCACCAACAATGCTTCTTTCTCAGGCCTGCAATTATGCTAATCTGGGACATGTAAACAATTGGTTCACTGCAAAGGTATTTAATCATGGTAGCCAGAAGTGGCAAATTTCTTTTTTAAGTTCCTCGTAAATTATACTTTTTGTATCCATATAGTAACTAAAGATGCATATCAGTACTGAAATACGCAATACCGCTTTGTGCGAAATATGCAATATCGCTATATGATATCTTGGTAGCCTGAAGTGGCAAATTTCTTTTCAAGCTCCTCATATACTGTATGTATCCGTATGGTAACTAAAGATGCATATCAATAGTGAAATACGCAATACCGCTTTATGCAAAATACGGAATATAGTTATATGATATCTCTTTGAAAAAGAAATTTAAGATGTAAACGTTAAATTAAGTATTTGTTTTCCGATGGCACTGTCACCAGACATACATGTACAATATTTGAGTACAATGCCCACTCTCAGCTTTCATTAACAGCTATTATTTCTATCTTCACGTTGATATTGAAAGAGTCATGATCACGATTTGATCAAAAACATTTTTGAATACTATTGGTTATTAAGGTTCTAATAAATTCTAATATAACCTACCAAAATAATTTCAATGTCAGTCGTCAAAATACAGAACTCACAATTCTGTGCTATGTAAACAAAGCTAATGCCATATTTGTTTCCCAAACTAAAAAAAGGTACAAAATACAAGGACCAAGTCACTATTTTTAATTAGATACTGTTTATATAACATGCAGATAATGACTTGTAAAATACACTCCAAACATAAAACTTTTTCTAGTGCATGTATATCTAACAAACGAAAACAAACACATGACAAGGACCTTGTTTACATAACAAATAGTTGTGATCTGTACCTTTTCTTTAACTCGACAACTGACCTTTTTATACATGAATGTATTTACCTTATTGAATTGTTTTAAACGAGTCTTTCAATATAGAAAAGTAATTTCTAAATGAAATCTTGACCACGCTCTTTAAAGATATAAATTGCGTTTTTTATTGTCAGCTAGTGCTAAAAAGCGACTTCAGAATTGAAATGGAAACGTCAAGAATTATGTTTTATGGGGACTTCAGTATTCCGAATGCAACTTTCGTTAAATCAATAAAATTCAGACGTTAAAAATCAATTCGAATAATAGAAAAAAGAGCAAGGTTCTTGCAGCCTATGGGAAATTAGGAGAAATAGTGTACTTACTTTCTAACAAATGGATACCTGTAAAATATTTATTTTACAAGAACAATAGAATTCACCATTGTTGCGCCATGTGTACCGTAGAATCCGTTCAACTCACCTCCTAGTGTTATGCTTTTAATAATTTTAAAAAACTTTAAGTGGGTCAGAAAGAAAAAAAACTTTTTTTTTAAATCAAAAGCATTTCAATTTACATCACACTTAGAAAGAGTGTTGCTTTGTAAAGATACATTTTTACAATCTATTCAAAGTTGTGAATATTTTGATGCAAAATTTACAAATTTGAATTTCAATTTGCACGGTACATCAAAAAGTAAATTTAAAAAAACACACTTAAAAATCACCATGTGAAGCTGACATCTTGATATTTTGTTTAAATTTGTTAAAATGACTACTCTATCAAGCTAAATTGGTTCTTTACAAAACTAAACAAAGCAATAAAGTTAATATAAAATCAGAAATTTTGGAATTTAACCCTTTTTTCGTTGGTACAGTTTACGCTCAGTAAACTGCAAAATTAATGCAAATGATAGCACGAACATAAACTTTCTAGAGTATATACTTTTTCCTCTTTGAGAAGAAGAAAGTTGACGAATTAACACTTTTATAAACAAACTTGAAATGTAATTTCATATCTTGATACCTTTTGATGTGCAAACCATATGATTGTGACGTCTTTAAAAAGGTTTCACCAAGTGAAAAATGTTCTTCCATATCCAACACGAAACGGAACGGTGCAATAACATTATCAAGCTAGAGAAGAAATTGGCTGTCTCTACTGGTTGAAATAGTGTGGTATGGCCAGAAATTGAAATACTGTGGAATCGTTTAATGTCTTGGGGGTCAATTTTCCTGGATAATGGGATTTTTGCTTATTCATGGGGATGCAATTTCGTGGATGCGTCGGTTTTCAGTTTTAGTAGGAAAACTAAATCTTTTATAATCAGTTTTTGTGGAGGATGAAAATTCGAAGGTGGGGGCTATCGACGAATACCATGAAAATTGAGCCTCCTCGAATTCTATTGATTCCACAGTATTTAACAAAAGAAATTATATGTGATCTTTTATTTTACTAGACGGACTGTGAAGCAACAGGGGGATACCTTGTTGAGTTAGCATCAGTCGAAGAAGCCAACTTTATATTGAACAATGTTATCCGTAAGTTGATTTGCCATTACACTAATTAGCGAAGCAGGATTGAAGCATCATTTCTTATTTATATAACAAACATGTGAGTTGTAAAGATAAGCATAGAAAATGAGTAACAGATGATGTTATCAAGGACGAACATACCAATGTATCTTCTAAATCATTTCATCTCTGAAATAAGTTTGGTTTATTAATATTTAGATATTTTATCCCGGTTCAAAATAATTGTCTTTTGAAATAATTTGCTTTTAAAAACATGTAAAGAGAAATCTAAAAATATGATCTGTCATCCGTTAGATTTTTCTAACAAGAGTAAATGCATTAAAGAAATAGTTAATATGTGTTGAGGAAAACTGAGAACTGTTTTTCTCTTTGATACTCTTGAACAAAATCCAATGATGTTTATTAGTCAGTAGATAATATTGAGACAAGCATGAATTATTCAAATTTTCAAACCATTCTTTCAGTATAATGGGTGATCAATATAGTTAGGAGTGACCAAATCCCTAAAACCCGAAGGGCTTTTTGATAGATTTGATCATACGTATTCAATCATATTGATCATTCAAAAAATGACCATTTTGCGTCTATTTTTATAATTGTAACTATCAGCAACTGTGCGATAATGTATTAAAATACTGGCATTTTCACGGGTTTTTTTCAGTTTGTATTATAATTTTTCAAACCGCACTAGCGTCCTAACTTTTGCTTCGCTTCATGGATGAAATGTATTGGAAAATACATGTATGACACAAATTTGAATTGATTCGTAGTGTTAAAAAACACTAAAAATGTAAATACGATGAAATCATCAGAGATAGAAGGATGTTTTAAATTAATCTATGACTATTATGCATGTGCAGGAAAGATTCTTGAAAATGTTTAATAACGTTTACTTTTGTTAAAAAAGGCTTCTAAAGTAGTTGAAAAAAGGAATTCTTATATGCATTGAGGAAAACATAACTTTACAACATGACAACGCGACTAAAATATTGTGTACAGTTATCAAACATTGCATAGGGTCTGATAATTCAAAGGTGGCTGATTGGATAACAAATTATCCGTCTAAAAATAATAAACAAGAGTAGTAAAAATACTATATATTTTAGATTTATGATTTGATTTTAATATTTACTGAGAGCTCCTCGTCTTTGGCCTATCACTAGTTTAAATCAAAATTAAAAAAAAAAAAACCACGAGTTCTACTTTGAAGTTTTAGCCATCAACTTAAACTTGGTAAAGAAAGGTTCCTTTTATATAAAATCTTTTAAACTGGATATTTTCCTATATCTAGAGCTCGTCTACATAAGGAGATCAATATCAACTGTCTACTATAACCACGGCCATCAAGCCCTTTAAAGGAATGTTTAATAATATACCTTTTTGTTTTGTTTTTGTGTTTGACCTCTAGAGTCTCGCCCAGCTTGGTTAGGGGGACACCGGAATGGTACTTGGTTCTCCTGGTCGAGAGGGGGAGCTGTGACGTACACGGACTGGATGGAGGGGTTCCCCAAAAACGTCACGGGCGAGGATTGTCTTGTTTGGGCCACGGGGGGCTGGAATGATGCACCCTGTGACAAACACCTCAAAGAGGTCATTTGCGAAATGGATGAATGTCCACCTTAATGACATCTTATTGTGTGACAAAAATCTCACACATATAAAATTGACCACAATTAAATTAAACATTTAAAGAAATCAACTGCATAATGGATCAATGTCCGGCCGAATACTATGATAAACTTGAGGGTTTTTTTATAGACTATGATGCATGTATACGCCCCCGAGAAATTGTTTTTAGATCTGAATTGATCAATGATATGCAACAGGAACAACGCAGAATCTTATTGTGAAATGAAACTCTGTCAAGTTAATAGACATTTCACCCACGATCTGACATACAACTCAAACATCATCTGCAAAATTGATCCATCTCCAGCTTAAAACGGCCAAACTCCTCAAATATGAATCAGTATTCAAATTAATGGCATCTCTTTTTCCACCATGATTAAAGTGATTTTTTTGCACATTTGCTTTCTAAATATACTACTGACTGCTATTAATTTTCCACCGTCTGACAACATTCTTAAAGTAATCCCCCAGCCAATTAAATGGAGCCTCTTATTTTAACCTTCTGAAAAGCATTCCAAAATTTATTTTTTGCAAAACTATGTCTGGCTAAATAAAATGCAATCAAATAATGGATCTTGTTTTTCTAAACCTTTGAATAAGGATCTGCGAAATTGAACAGTGTCCAGCTTAGTGATTTTTTTTTACCTTTTGAAACACAGCTAAAAGAAATCGTCTGTGAAATGGTTAAAATGTCCGACGCCACTTGTTTTTACGTGTGAGGAGTACGTGTACACCTAATAGAAATCATCAGCGAATTAGATCAAACATCAAACTGAATGAAATTAATTTTTTCATCATGTGACAAGCACCTTTTTGTAGGAGAAATTATCCACAAAATGGAAAAATGTCCAGCTACCGACACCATTTGGCTTTTGCTTGTGAAAAGTACCACAAAAAAACACCTGCTAAATTGAATTGATCATTTTTTATGTGAATGATCTGTCTTTGTTTTCCTCAAGTGACAAGCACTTAAGAGAAATCATCTGCAAAATGGATTATTGTCCAGCTGAGGACGCTACTTGTTTCATCATTTAAAAAGAGTTTCATAGAGATCCTCTGCTGTATTAATCAAGGAATAGCCAAACAAAAAAAACTGCAGAGAGGTCATCTGCGAATTGTAATGAATCATTGTATAACTAAATAACTTCTTTTTTTACAATTTGACAAAGATCTCAGAGAGGTTGTCTGCGAAGTTTAGCAATGTCGGGCTGTGGTATTACATATCAATACTATCCGTGTATTTATATGTTTTTAATATTAAAATAATAAAGAATTCGGTTTAGCTGTTATTGTTAAAAATTTACATTTTCCGGTTTCTTTGCCTGTGATAACACTACGTACTGATTTTGTACTATATAACTCATAACTTCAAATGACGCCAATCGAAGCACCAGCGGGGTTTGCTTTTTATATTTGAATATTTAATCGTACGATGGCTTAAAATTATATAAATTTAAGTCATCGGAAATCATTCTTTGAATATTATGAGGTGATAATTTCGGTCGGGGCGTGATCAAATCTATCATAAAGCCCTTCGGGCTTCATGGATTTGATCACGCCCGGCCAAAATTATCACCTCATAATACCTAAAGAATGATTCCTTATTCCTTAAAGGGGCGTGGTCACGATTTTGGTCAAACATTATTTTTCCGATTTTATTATATACAAAGTTATGAGCGAGTTACAAAGCTTAAATTTCTTCGCTATATAAACAAAGCGTTTGTTTACATTTTGAACGTTGAAGTAAAAATGTCCGTTTTAAACCAGAAACGAATAGGTAAAACATTAGGAACTGTTTATCCATCCTTAAAATAAATAAAAAGATAAACAAATAAGCTGAAAAAAAGATTTTTACTGGTATATTTAACCTATGTAAACAAAAACAGAAGACGAGCCTTGTTTACAAAACAAAGAATTGTGAGCCCTGTATCTTGCTTATAACTCTACGAATGACTCTCAAAAATTTTATTTGATCATTAAGGTCTTCCGTTTCCAACGGAAGACCTTATTGTTTTCGTTCTGTTTCTTTTTCTTGGCTATTTTTCTTTTTTTTTTTTCCAACAAATTTTGTGCACGCGATTTCTCAAAAACGACTCAACCGATTTTCATTAAACTTTCAGATATGATAGATACTGATCTAAACTTTATACGTAATTTTTAATTTTGATGACGTCATTTCCGTTTTTGATATATTGACGTTTTAGCGACATTATTGACATTTTCAGAGGGTCGGCTTGTCCTGGGATCTTCTCCTTAACGATTGAAGATATTGAGTTCAAACTTTCAGGGATTGTAGTCAAAAGATTGTATATGTGTCTTTAGGCATTCATTTTTATCTGATTCAAAAGGCGCTGAAGCTCGCCTGGTACCGAAAATTGAGAGTTTAGAAACGTCGTTATTTTTTCTGGTTTTCTTTGTTTATCTCTTTTCTGAAAAATATTTTGTTAAAACATATTATGTAAAATGTGTTAAGAACTAAATGACCTTTCATTTGATATCAAGAAAAAGGGGCTGGCCCCTCAAATTAAGGAACCAAGGGACTCTTAAGTCTTTTATCTGTAGCCCTTTACTGAGGGATATTTTGTGAAAGGTTATAGAAGCAAATATGTTTATTATACAATTATGTATCAAAGCAATATAATGATTTCATGATGGGTTACGTAATTAGGGGTTTTTAAGGGGTCAAAATCCAAAATTTTGATCACCCATATCTCAGAAAGGATAAATATTTTCAAATGCAGTGTAGAGGAGAAGATGTCCAAAATGATATACTGAATAAAATGCAATCTTCAAATTTCGTTAAACGGCCCCAATAAGGCTATAAGGGACTGGCCCCTAAAACATTCTTTCTCAGATATCTCAAGAATGGTAACAGATTTCTAAACACTTGTTGAACAAAATGTCTTTATGATTAAATGACCTTACATCTGATACCAAGAAAAAGGGGCTGGCCCCTAAATGTAGGGACCTAGATGGCTCTAAAGTCTTTTTCCTATAGGTCTTAAACGAGGGATATTTTGTAATAGATTATAAAAGCAAAATGTTTATCTCACATTTATGTAGCCTAACAACATAATGATTTTCTAATGTGTTACGTAATTAGGGGTTTTTAGGGCTCAACAGACCAAAAATTTGATCACCTATATCTCAAAAAGAAAAATATATTTTGAAATGCAGTATAAAAGAGAAGATGCTCAAAATGATGTTCTTAACAACATGCAACCTTAAAAATTTGGTTCAGTGGCCCCAATAAGGAGATAAGGGACCGGCCCCTTAAACATTTTTCACAGATAACTCAAGAACGGCGACGAATATCTAAACACTTGTTGAACAAAGCTCTTACACCTAAAACAAAATAGTATCTGGCCCTTAAATTGTAGATCCTCCTTTCCTGTTTTAAATCATTTAAACTGTTAAATAGCAAAATCAAGATCGAACATAAATCTCAAGTTCTAAAATCAGACGGAAGACCTCTTCGTTGCTTGCAACGAGATCGTGTCTAGCTAGAAATACATTCGTAAATCATTGTAAATAATCAAAACATAAAAACAGAATTTGACCAAAATTGTGACCATGCCCCTTTAATTATCTGAGGTAAGCGTATCCAAAATACTAGTACACACATCACACATCTGTAGATCTACGCTATAAATACTTTTCTACAGAGAAGAAGTCACAATAAAGTATTAATAACATAACGTTGCATGATCGATAAGGGCTGAAAAAATGCAAATCGTTATTCTAGAGACTGTCTCAAAAGCTTTATATAAATAAAAGGTAAGAGATAAATAGCTCATATACTGGTATATTTGTCTGACTTCATATTTGATTTATTCAACTCGTTAAGATATTCATCATTTTAACAAGTTGAATATTAAAGCAAACATATAAAGATACATATAACAAAATATCCTTTTTCACAGTTTTTTTTTTCATGGTCTCTCTAACTGAAGTGTATGGCCTAATATAATTACAGTATAATTATCAGCTTAGAAAAAAATCTATGTTCCCTTCTATAAAAAAAATTACTATACAAATATTGACTGGGGTTGAGGGCAACAATGATTATATTAGCCCCCGAGGGACGAAATATTGCCCGACGCGAAGCGGAGGGCAATATTTTCGTCCCAAGGGGGCTAATATAATCAATGTTGCCCGAAAACACAGTCAACATTTGTTTTGTTATATGAAGAAACAAACCAAAATTTAAGAAATTAATTGAAAACAGATCGCCGTAATTTTCTCAGCTCAACAAAGAATTCACGAATTCAATTTTGTGCAAAGTTCATTTCCAAAATATCCTCAGCATCAAACGGTCACTTGTGATATTCCGCCGACCGTAAGAATTATCAGACAGGTGTTCTACCTGATTTTACTTCACAGTAATTCGCAAATCCTTATATCCATTATGATAGCAAACCGTTGCATTGCGCGTTCGTTGTTTACTTGCCTTGACTGACTGTCTATTATGACGTCACCTTGTTTTGGAGTCGCGAAGAATTATTTACGTCACCGTTTACGAATCAACAAATCAGAGGCGATTATTTGAAATAGAGGGAATGTTCTCTAGATATTATTCCTAGCCGGTCAATATCTAAAAAATATTGACCGGTCAATATTTTTCGGACGAGCTGATATTACAATTATTGACTATTCGTCTATATAGAGTTATATAGTGAGAATATACTACTGAATATAACAATGCATAATATTGACTTCGAACGAAAATATTACAATATCCTAAAATCTAAAATGCATCAACTGATCAATCTTGTTGTCGTAGTTATCGATGTATTGCAAAATTGTAAAATGAACAATGAATAATTGCAAAATGGAAAAGAAGGTGTAATTTATAATTATGAAAAAATATCTTTCATTCACAATAATTTCGATATGCATAATATGTTATCATTTTAATAAGCGCTCAAAACTTGAGCAAGGATCGTACCACGGCAACAAGTAGATATTCGGCATAAACGGTTTTGATTTTTAAAAAGTGTGTCATAAAAAAAGGTAACGAAACTTAAGCATTTTTTTTATTGAACAATGACATTATGAACAGTGAAACAATAAATATTTTTATATATGATATATTTCAAGATATGGTATTAATATACATGTATAAAGAAACATAACATTTTCATGAAAAGTAAGGCTTACTGTAAATGTATTATATTTGGCGGAAAATGATTTCCAAACAAGTTAGCGTAGATTTGCTTCAGCGCATTTCTTATTTTACCTATTACCTTCTTTTATATTCAGTATATATATATATATATATATATATATATATATATATATATATATATATATATATATATATATATATATATATATATATATATATATATATATACCATTTGGCGATGCACTTGATTTGGCATAATGCCGTTTTCTCCCAATGAAGGTAATCAGAATACAGAGCCAAATGTTATCACAAATGTAATACATTTACAGTTTCCATTGAACACCATTTTTGAAACCACTTTATCTGCAAAAGTTTTTTTTTTTTTTTTTTTTTTTTTTTTTTTTAACATTTTCTTTTATGTACCAATGTACCATATTCTTAATTATATCATTAAAATTTTCACAAACAATTTACACAGAACGATGCAACATACATATTGAGGTGTCAACACATTTGTGTTTTCTGGATTTGTTTTTGTTTCTGTTTTGTTTTTGTTGTTGTTGTTGTTTTTTTTTTTTTTTGATTTTTTTAATTTTATTTTATTAAATGTTTGGGGTTTTTTTCTTTTTTTTTTTTGGGGGGGGGGGGGGGGGTCCGGGGTTTTTTGGGCATCTGCGAAAAATTTAAATTGTATGGGACATCTGTAGATATTAATGTGGATTAAAAATCATAATGATTGAATTACTTTCACAGTTTTAGAATTTTCAAATTTTACGATATTTAACCCCAAAAAATAGTTTTAAAAGAATTTTGAGAGGTAAAAATTGTTAACCCCTCAGTGGGATTCGAACTCATGATTTACAGATTTTTAGTAAACCCTCTAGCCAACTGCACTACGCTGATAGGTGATAATATTGGGAAAGAAACTACTTATAAAATTACACTTGGTTTTTTTGGAGTTTTTTTTCGATAAACAATACGTCACAAAGTGTCCCAAACAACCTTAACAAATTTAGTCAGCTGAGTGATGACTGAATGGTCTCGAAATGTGACTAAACGACAAAGCCACTAAGTATGCCATTCCGTCAGTACTTAACTACCTTTCAGTCACCCTTCACCATACTAAATGGCAGAGTTGTATTTTGTAACCTCAATTATGTTAATGCATTCCGTGTTTAACGCTTGTTTTGTTCATTTTAGAAAAATAGCTTATTCTAATGAAACACAAATGGTAATCAATTTCTATGAAAGACGACAGAAAAGGGGGCGCATTTTAAACTTTGTAAGAAAACAATCACCTGGGCATTTTTACAAAACGTACCTTAAAATGAATCTAATTACACTATTCTTTATAATTGCTTCACAAAATACATTAGATAATTTGAATACAATATACTGATCATATTTTGCTTTTTCATTTTCCCTTAAAAAAAAATATGGTTTGAGTACATGCATTTTGAAACGATTAAAAGATAAACTCACAGCTTTAAAAACAAAGAAATATTAGTAACAAGCTTGCACATTTTAGTTGTAACAATTCAAACGACATCATCATAAATGACATGCGACGAATAATGCGAAAAATGGTAATCATGTCTCATTGATTATATGATTTTGTTTTACCGACGCCGAAAATTCTATATCATAATATATAATACATAACATCAAAAACATTTCTAAAAACAAACAATGAAATTCACAGAACGATACTTCTTGCATGATAAATAATTTGGATTTACTTGCAACACGCCATTGATTGGCTGAAAAAAATTGTTTATTTCGTATGAAAGATGTTGCTTCGACGCATAAGGTATAGCGTCAAAAACGTATCAATCCATCCGACATTACGTTTAAATTTGGTACGGTAAAATATCATTTTTATAGGTCAAATGACCGTTTTCATCTAAATTCATGGCAGAAAATCAAAGGAATGATATATATCAATAGCTACATTGTATTACGTTCATCCGAAATCAGAATTGGTTTGAACAGTTTATGTTTTTTTATAAACAGCTTTGTCGTTTATAAAACGTAAATTGTGGTTTGCTGTTTTACTTTTCTTATTAAAACGCAATCATAATTTTTTTTTGTTTATCTTTTTCTTCATTAATATTTGTATTTTTTGTATAGTCTGAGTTGTATTATTCATCAATTCAATTTGTTCTTTTTGATCTTGATGAAGGGAAAAGGCTAATAAAGGCTGTGCTTGCTGTCCTCAAACTTTTTTTTTTATTTTTAAACTGTGGCTAGTTTGGTGCCATGTTTTGTTGAGATTGGCTACATTAATGTTGTTCTACATAAGTAAAAAATAATGCAAAATGTTGATTTGTTGAGGCTACATAAATGGTGTTTTAAATAAGTAAAAAAAATTATGCAAACTGGTAACACGAAAACAATGATGACGGCGCCATTAACGATGACAGAAATAGGAAAGAAAAATTAGGATGCGAAAAACTCCATAGACTCTCTGGTTCGGATGAACTGAAAGATTGTGTTCTACTATTTGAGAGAATGTCTCTTTTGTGGATTAATGTTTCTGGCAATCAACTGAATTCCAAATGCAAAGAAGAGAAAGATACCCTGAGAGCTGGCCAGAATGATGTGTAGGTAGGAAAATAAGGGGTTCGGAAACATGATGTTTAGAAATCCAAAGAACCAGGTAGTTCCACTAATTGCAATCAACCGGAAAAATATAACGAACATATTTCTGTCCTGTTTTGTTTTAAGCTCAACATGCGTGTCATCCTTCCTGCTTATTTCTCGAAATGATAAGAGAAACATAAAGAAATTGAGAATGACCATGCATGCGATTGGAACGATAAATGTATAGAGTAGCATATCTTTGAGAGAGATAAAGCAGTTGAATGATGAATACCCATAACTAGAATCTTGGAACAAAAGTTTGCTGACTAACATATTTGTCAGAACCATGCACGTTGGAAAAGCAAAACTGTACACCACATTTAAAAAAAATCTTTTCCTAATACTACCTTTGCTTTGATATTGGGTGTATGTAAAGGTCTGGAAACATGTAAAAGAAGAGGCAAGCATCCACATAACTACTGATAGCCACAGGAAGTGATTGAGAACGCCTACTATCTGACAAAATATTGGGTTGGACGAGGATAATCCGGAAACGGAAAATACAGTGTTAGCAAAAATCAAAGTTAAACACAAAGCTTTGATATTCATTGAGTGAACGTGTTTACCAATATCGAAGATGAAATAAGCGACCATCGTTCCAATACATCCAACGGAAGAAAAGGACAAGCAAACAAGTGTCGTTATCTTTTCCATAGAATTTTTTTGTTTCAACAAAGCCAACTCAAGTTTTTCAAAATATTGATCGACGCAAACCTCTACTTTACTTTTGTCACGTGATTCCTTGAAATACGACGATCCCATGCAAAAGTCCAAATCAACAAAGCAAAGAACGGACCCCGAAACAACCACCGTTGTTTGCCTTTTGTCTATCAGTATTTTTGGACAGATCGTGAACGGAGCAACAATTGTTGTTAGTGTGTCGAAATTGAGGTCACATCGGTCAGATCGTTGTGGAGCTTTTCTTCTCGTAAACTCATACAAATCCTTTCCAGAAACTGGGTTTCGATAAAACGTAGAAAAAGAAGTATGCACATGATATCGAGATTTAAAGGACTGACTGAGAAGTTCAACATTGAAAGTATTTCTAATTACATCATCAAATTTAAAATACTCTAATAAATAATTGAGGCTTTCTTTGTAGTTATGGATGTGATGATAAAACATTTCTACATAAAACATAAATGAATAGTCAGACTTAAATGTTTCAGCGGCGTCTGATTCAACGAATAAACGTCCTTTACATATCAGGTTGTCAAAACTTTCATTTGAATAAATATATGTTATGATTTTAAACAAAGAGTCTGTGATTGGCTCTATTCTTCCTGATTTTGTCGTGAAACGAATGTTCATTTCGTATTTTTGCTTTGAAATCTGTGTGTGAGCGGAAACACAGTCGAAATTTTCATATCTAAGGCCTGCATCACAAAATGGACGGTGACATGTTTTCTGAAAGGAAAAATAAGAAAAAAATTATTGTCAGTACATCGTAGGTCAAAGATGCCATAATGATGTAAAAGTTCAAATACGATAATGAATACTGAAACTATAATATTTCTCGCAGCGGACAGGTTCTCAAATATCTCTGATGATTAATACCTAGATAATATACATCTTGATAAAAAATTAGTCGTAGCTTTCAAGTTCGTCTTCGATAAAGAGCAAAATAAAGTCGTTGCGTAAAATAAGTTTATTTAGAGTCCTTGATCATGTTCCTCTAATAAGTCAGCTTGAATATTTTTATATATACTTAGTTGTCTTTGCCCTTAAAATATAGTTTGTTGGATATTTATACAAATTTTGTATCATAGTAAAACAGTTTCAATAAATATCATTTATTTATGATATAAAAAAAAACTATAGTATTATGATTGAGTGTGTTATAGTAGCTTTGAATGTGTGCCTCCAATCGCAACTTCTTGTACCTTTCCGGCAGACTTAGGACAATCACTTCGAATGAATAACATACGTCCGTAACCCCCCCCCCCCCGCCCGCTTAAATAAAACCATATAAATATATCACATTTTACGATCTGAACTAGAGCTCATTAATGTGTAATTTAATTAATTTTTTATACTGTAAACCAACTTTAATTCGCGTGCGAGAAATTTTCGCGAGGTGAGCGAGAGCCTTGTCATCGCGAATATGTCTCGCCCTGAACCAATTCTTTGTCTATAGTTTTGATAACAATACAGATCTGGATAAGACTTGGTCGCGAACCCAAAGTCGTCGCGAACCAGTTTATTGGAGGTTAATCGCGAAATATAGTCGCCGCGATTAAAAATTGGTTTATAGTATATATTTAAAATTCTTTATTAATAATACTGGTTTTCTTCGTCAATATCAATAGAATCAGATCAAACAAAGTGAAAGTGATGAAGCGCTGCTAGATTGTACCAAAAAAAATGATGATGGTTCTTTTTATGCTATGAAGAAAATTAGACATAGTGAATAGAGACGTACAAGGCTGTCTAGCAGCTACTTATAAATAAAAAGGATCTCCACTTTGTAAAACAAAAACTCCAACATCCGGTAATGTTGATACATTAGAGTTTTTTTTAGCTCTGCCAGAAATAGCGATTGTGTGTACCTCCTTGGAATTGCAATAATTATCCAGCAGTGAATTATCTTTAGAGTTTTATGCACAAAGTATTCTTGAAACTCTATATATTTCTGTTATGTGTACCCTAAAATTAGAGTTGTACAAATAAGAGAAATACAAAGAAGTGTGTACTTACAAGTAGTGGATCATAGAAAGGACATTGTAGGTGTTGATCACGAACATTTTCTTCGAATTTGCTCAAATCTATCATAGCTGAAAACGAATCCATGTGGTCTTGATCTAAATAATATTCCTCTATACATTCTGTAGGCAAATCAGATGTCCAATTTCCAACGTTGCACATGGCACAAAATAAGTTTTTATATTCTTGCCTCCTAGCAATGTGCTTATTTGTACAATGTATATATCTGTCGACGAAATCGAGGCTGCATCCTCTCTCAATTTGACTGTCATAGGTCTGCCAGAAACCTGTGATGTTACAACGATCAGCATACTGATCATCAGTGTAGCACCTGTTTCTGATATTGTTAGCAACCAACAAAGGTGGAATAAACTCGACTCCACATTGACTAGTGTGGCTGAACAGTTTTGTTTTGAGGGTTTCTGTAGAGAAAGCTTTCATAAGGTCATCCTGATATCTGCAGCTAAGTCGTGTTTCCCAAGACAACAACATGTCTGAATTTTCACCATTGCAAATCGCACAGTACAAGTTTTGAAAAGTTTCGTTGGTCTTTATAGATGTCACGGGTTGGAATAGTTTCAGATCTGTTTCATTTTTCGGCTTTTGGCATTTTTGTAAAGTTACGTCATCAACAAACGTAGACGGGCAATCCGAAACCATAAAGTATTTTTGTTTGTAAAGCAAATTAATAGAGGGAGAAATGCAATCTAGGGCCACGGTATCGTATCGAGAATGTGATGAATAGCTATGGTCGACATTCGTTATGAATTGTGTGCTGGTAGAAATATTTTGTTTGTAATTGCGCCAAGGACAACAGTTCTTCTTCCTGTGGCAATTATCATTGCAGCCACAAACCGAACAACTTCGAACTTTTGTTTTTGAAAAAGAGACATTTCTTTGGTACTCTTCTCCAAAGCACATGTCTTGATTGGGACAAAAAAGAAGGTGGGCGTATACATATATCTTAATTGTGTCATTAGTGATCCATGAGGTCATGTTTTCTACAACAAGTTTATCATCCGAAGAGGGTAGAGTGGCCACTGTAGTTGGAAGTGAAGGAGACATCATTGAATTTACGACGAAAAGTAACGACATGGATATCGCCAGCAGAAAAAGACCCTGTAAGGAAATTAGCAGACACAGGAAATTGATAAGTCGTCCTGTTGAAATTCATGTACAATACGATAGGCGATAAGTTGTTCCATCGAACAATTTTGCAAAAGTCTTGGAAAAGAAGGTAATTAAGACGATAGAAACAGTTGATGTAGTCTTGAACGGCTATTGTTTCGTGAATATCAAGTAAAAATTCATACGTTTACCCAGTGTCTAAATACCATGCAATTTTTACATGTTTTCAAGACTGATACACCTATAATTTTTAAGCTTGCAAACCGTTATTTAGATTCATTAAATATAGTGACACAATCGTATGTCTGTCGGCAATGTTGAACATAAATGGGTAGTGTCAAATGTAATTATTGTAGGAAACATACGTCACAGTGAACAACCACATATTTTATGTATACAAGGCTTTTTTTAACAAATAAAGCATAATTACAATTGTTGCCTAGCTCCCCACTGTCATGCATTCCCCTCGCACACATCTCTCTAACCAGAATACAGAGAAGAATCGAACGTCATCAGCGATACGTCATCACTTGTTGTGCACATGAGAACATGACGCACCGCTGATTAATTTACAAATGAGGTGGTTCATGTGATTCCTATTTTAAAGAACATAGATTAAATACATCCATGTATATGCATATATCTGAAACTGAACGTTAAATTTGTTCATGGAACCATAGAAAAAGTAACTCCTCTGTGCATTTTCTTATCATATCATTCTTTTTTTCTTCCTAAAACAAAGATTTAATGTACATACCATTTTAGATCAACTTCAAGCTTCTTCTTGTTTTGAATGCCTCTGTCCTTTACTCCAAAACAAGTAATAAATTCTATCACTTCCATCATATATATATAGCTTTGTTCATGTCGTAAGTGGCAAGCACTTGAAGAAATAATTTCTTTTCAAAATTAATGTAATCACAAATCGGGTGATGAGATTGATCAGGTTTCCATGAAAAAGACAGATTATGTAATGATTATGTGTTCAAGTTTGTGTTGCACTATGTGTTTAACCAAACAAGTCCTGGTTATTAAATAAACGTCCGTTTCTTGAAAACACCTAAATGTGTATGAATATTGCTTGATTTCGCAATGTCATGAGAGAGCTGACTAAGTCATGATTACTTGCGTGGAAAGAAGCGACAGTGCTCATTTTCTTTTCGCCGATAAAGCACCAATTGCTTCACCCAGAACTCTTATTGAATAGCAATTACATTCCAATTTTTTATTTAAGACTAGCAAATATTAATACATCGATCACAATATTACCTGAAGATGATAAAAGGTCACCAGGTCATTACACCAATATTTTTTGTGGGACATGTGAATCTTCAGTTCATTTCTTAAAATAATTTTAACATGGATTGACTTCTTAAAATTCCGAAAATGTCTTGATTGAGCTAGCTCGCGAATCGTCTCATGTGTCAGGTTCTTATTTAACCCAAGGATTGAGAGGGTGCACAAATTGGGTTCATATTATCACTAATTTAAAAATATTTTTTATTTAGTCCAGTATACACATGATACCATTTGTTAAGGGATAAATGGCCAACACATAACTCATCGGATGTACCTTGAGCCTTTAAATATGATGTTTTCGGTTATAAAATGCAATTAAGTAAGGACAAAACCATGAAATTTAAATATTTTCTTTTATTTTTAAATGGAGCTTTTCATTTCAATGGAATTTTTTTTTTTCAAAGTGCGTTGTCTGCACCCACCTTTTCTCACCATATGCATCATTCTTGAAACTCATTTTAATTTTTGCAATATATCTTTTAGGTCAGTTATGCCAAAATTGTATTTTGATGCAACTCATTGTTGCTCTCAAGCACAAACTTGAATTTTAATGATCCGTCTCTTTACTTTTGATATTTATCTATAGACATGTAACTTATTTTACTTCACGTGTTAAATATTATGCCTTTTGTTAATTGTCATTTATTATACATCCTTCAAAAAATGATTTATTTTATTTTCTAAACAGGAGTAATTATGTTTTGTATTGATGATTGTTAGTAAGGCAAGCAGACATAACGTTTATATAATATAATCTCTTGCATGTCAAAATTGATGTAAGCTGAGTGAAATATTGGATTCCAAAACTAATTAAATTCACAGATCATGTGAATACAAATATCAGGTTTCCCAGAAATGAGACAGCTGATGCAATCATTCTGTTTAAGTCTTATTGTAAACAAATAATGAAACACCTTTGATTTTCTTGAAACACCCCAGATTCTCAAAGATATCGACATTTTAACACCTATATGAATGCGTCGACCCGTCACAAACGTGGCGCTATGTTTCATCTTAATTACTTACTATAAGCGTATAACATTCCACCTTGATATAAAATCCTATCGCAACTTGGGCATATTTTTTTTTAACGTTTGACACACAATTAATGAAAAATAAAAATCTGGATTCTTTTTAATAATATTTTCTTAAAAAGATTTACTTTATTACAGAATGATATTTTTATGAAAAAAAAATATCATATAGAATCTGATTTATTAACCATCATGACTATTCATATAGAATCTGATTTATTAACCATCATGACTATTCTTGTGCTTTGATAGGCCACCTTTTTGGTAGATAATAAGAGTGAAAACCAGCTGATATCTGAGGTGAGGTTGTGCATTTACAATTTGAGATTTAAATATATTCAAATAATTTAAGTTTAGTTGTAACGTGCTTTCTGATTGGCTAAACATTATTTTATATCGTAAAGTATCTTGCCTACGTCATAGTAAGACTAAGGGAAAAAAAAGTATCAATACGCCTGACGTTATGTTTAAATTCTGAACAATTTTACCTCATTTTAAAGATCAAATGACCATTTTATCTACAACGAAAAGCAAAAAAATTAAAGTATTAGCAATAAATTCAACATTTAGTAGTTTTGTACGATATAAAATGGTTTGAAACAGTTTACGCTTTTTTATAAACCGCTTGTCGGTTTATAAAGCGTAAACTGTCCCAAACCATATTATATCGTATAAAACAATATTAAATATTGAATTCATTCCCTAAATGAAGCGCGTTACAACCAGAATTAAATTATTATTCATTAGAACTACACTGTACAATATAATTAATGTATGTTTCCTTCATTATTAGATTTAGTACCAAATTCATCAACTACCCAAACAACATCAATACTTTCCTCGACTTCAACGAGTATTGTTGGTGTAACAACGTCATCAGATCCTCAGATAAGCTCGGGAGTGGCCATATGAACAGAAACTACGTCATTTTACAATACAGATGAGACGTCATCATCACCTCTGACGTCATCAGTAGTTACGAACGTCACTTCGTCATCAGAGGCGTTAGTTACATTGAGCTCGACACATCTGTCAAGTGAACAATCGAATGGGGTTAGAGATGGATAGTGCGATTTCTACAACTGATCTTGAAACAACAGTTAGTACAAATTTTGATCTTGGAACCACGTCGAGTGTCACCAACAATGCTTCTTTCTCAGCCTGCAATTATGCTAATCTGGGACATTTAAATAATTGGTTCACTGCAAAGATATTTAATCATGGTGGCCAGAAGTGGCAAATTCCTTTTAAAGTTCCTCATAAATTATACTTCTTGTATCCATATAGTAACTAAAGATGCATATCAGTACTGAAATACGCAATACCGCTTTATGCGTAATACACAATATCGCTTTATGATATCTTGGTGGCCAGAAGTGGCAAATTCCTTTTCAAGCTCTTATATACTGTATGTATCCATATAATAACTAAAGATGCATATCAACAGTGAAATACGCAATACCGCTTTATGCGTAATACGCAATATCGCTATATGATATCTTGGTGGCCAGAAGTGGCAAATTTCTTTTCAAGCTCTTATATACTGTATGTATCCATATAGTAACTAAAGATGCATATCAACAGTGAAATACGCAATATCGCTATATGATATCTATTTGAGAAAGAAATTAAGATGTAAAAGTTAAATTAAAGTAAGTTTTCCGATGGCACTACAACCAGACATACATGTATAATATTTGAGTACAATGCCCAATCTCAACTTTCATTAACAGCGATTATTTCTATCTTCACGTTGATGTTGAAAGAGTCATGATCACGATTTGATCAAAAACATTTTCGAATACTATTGATTATTAAGGTTCTAATAAATTATAATAACCTACCAAAATAATTTCAATGTCAGTCGTCAAAATACAGAACTCACAATTCTGTGCAATGTAAACAAAGCTCATGCCATATGTGTTTCCCAAACTAAAAAATAATTAGAAAATACAAGGACCCAGTCACTATTTTTATTAGATACTGTTTATATAACATGCAGATAATGACTTGCATAATACACTCCAAACATAGAACTTTTTCTAGTGCATGTATATCTTACAAACGAAAACAAACACATGACAAGGACCTTGTTTACATAACAAATAGTTGTGATCTGTACCTTTTATTTAACTCGACAACTGACCTTTTTAACTACCATATACATGTACATGTATATACCTTATTGAATTGTTTTAAACGAGTCTTTCGATATAGAAAAGTAATTTCTAAATGAAATCTTGACCACGCTCCTTTAATTGCTTTTTTTTATTGTCAGCTAGTGCAAAAAAGCGAATTCAGAATTGAAAATGGAAACGTAAAGAATTATCTTAAAGAAAAGCAACTTTTATGGGGTATTCAGTATCCCCAATGAAACTTTCGTTAGGTCAATAAAATTCAGACGTTAAAATCCATTCGAATAATAGAAAAAAGAGCAAAGTTCTTGCAGCCTATGGGAAATTCTCCCGCACGCGAAGAGAGATAGTGTACTTACTTTCTAACAAATGGATACCAGAGTGTAAAACATTACAAGAACAACCGAGTTTACCATTGTTGTGCCTGTGTACCGTAGCATCCGTTCAACTCACCTCCTAGTGTTATGCTTTTAATAAACTTTAAGTGGTTCAGAAAAAAAAAAAAAAACTTTTTTCTTATTCAAAAGCATTTCAAATCACGTCACACTTAGTAAGAGTATTGCTTTGTGAAAATAAATTTCTAAAATCTACAAAAAGATGTGAATATTTTGATTCAAAATTTACAAATTTGAATTTCAATTTGCACGGTACATCAAAAAATAAATAAAACAAACACACTAAAAATCACCAAAATCACAAAAGTAAACAAAGCATTAAAGTTAAAATAAAATCAGGAATTTTGGAATTTAACCCTATTTTGGTTGGTACAGTTAACACTCAGTAAACTGCAAATGAAAATGATAGCACGGACATAAACTTTCTAGAGTATATACTTTTTCTTCATTGAGAGGAAGAAATTTGCCGAATTTACACTTTTATTAACAAACTTGAAACGTAAATTCATATAATTTAATTCTGGTTGTAACGCGGCATTTGATTAGATAGAAAAATTAGGTTAAATTTGTATAACCTGGTTTGCACGTCACAAGACACGTCACAATGCACAAACGTCAAAAACGTACTAATCTGCTATACGTAAGGTTTGATTTTTGAACAGATTAATATCATTTTTAAAAGTGAAACGGACTCAATTTGTACAGCAAATTACAGAAAATTAAAGTATAAGGAATGAACTCAACATCTTCGCGGATTATAAAGAGTAAGTTGCCCCAACCCAGGTTATACGAGTATAACTTGAGTAGACATTGAGTTCATTTCTTAAATAACTTGATACCTTTTGATGTGCAAACCATATGATTGTGACGTCATCAAAACAGTTTCACCAAGTGAAAAATTTTCTTCCATATCCAACACGAAATGAAACGTTGCAAAAACATTATCAAGCTACAGAAGAAATTGTCTTTCCTTATTGTTTGGAATATTGCTTAATGAACAGAAAGTGAAATACTGTGGAATCATTTAATTTCGTGGGGTCAATTTTCGTGGATTATGGGATTTTTGCTTATTCGTGGGGATATAATTTCGTGGATGCGTCGGTTTTTAGTTTCAGTAGGAAAACTAAATCTTTTATAATCAGTTTTTGTGGAGGATGTAAATTCGTAGGTGGGGGCTACCCACGAATACCACGAAAATTGAGCTACCTCGAATTCTGTTGATTCCACAGTTGTGTAGTGAGAATTAGTTCTACGTGATCTTTTATTTTACTAGACGGACTGTGAAGCAATAGGGGGATGCCTATTTGAGTTAGCAACAGTTGAAGAAGCCAACTTTATACATGTACTGACATATGTTATCCGTAAGTTGATTTGCCATTACACTAATTAGCGAATCAGGTTTGAAGCAACATTTCTTATTTATATTATAACAAACATATGAGTTGTAAAGCTAAGCATAGACAATGGGTAACAAATGATGTTATCAATGAAGTACATATAATTATGTATCTTCTGAATCCTTTCATCTCTGAAATAAGAGAAGTTTATTAATATTTAGATATTTTATCCCGGTTCAAAATAATAATCTATTTTATACCGGTTCAAAATAATAATCCTTTTAAAAATAATTTGCTTTTAAAAACATGGTAAGAGAAAATCTTTTAAAAAAAAATCTGTCATCCGTATGATTTTTTTTAACAAAAGTTAATGCATTGAAGAGATAGTTAATAGGTGTTGAGGAGGAAAACTGAGAACTTTTTTTCTCTTTGATACTCTTGAACAAAATCCAAAGATGATGTTTATTAGTCAGTATATAATATTGCGACATGAATAATTCAAATTTCTTAACCAGTCTTTCAGAATAATAGGGTGATCAATACAGTAAGGAGTGACAAAATACATAAAGCCCGATGGGCTTTTTTGATATATTTGATCACACGTATTCGATCATATTGATCATCTCACAATAATCAAAGAATGGCCACGTTGCGTCTATTTTCATACATGTAATTATCAGCAACTATGCGATAATATATTAAAATACTGGCAGTTTCAGTTTGTATTATAATTTTGCAATCCCCACTTGCACCCTAACATTTGCTTCGCTTTATGGAATATACATGTATGACACAAATTTGAATTGATTCGTAGTGTTAAAAAACACTAAAAAAAAATGTAAATATGATGAAATCATCAGATTTAGAAGGATGTTGTAAATTAATCTATCATGTGTGTGCAGGAAAGATTCTTGAAAATGTTTAATAACGTTTATTTTGTTTAAAAATGGCTTCTAAAGTAGTTGAAAAAAAGTTTTTCTAATATGCATTGAGGAAAACATTACTTCGTGTGAAGCAATTAATAACGAAAACCTTTAAAAATAATCAAATAATTATAATCGCCGCGACTAAATATTGTGTACAGTTATCGAACATTGCATAGGGTCTGATAATTTAAAGGAGGCTGATAGGATAACAAAGTACCCGTCTAAAAAGCAAGAGTAGTAAAAACTATATATTTTAGATTTATAATTTGATTTAATTGCTTAGAGCTCCTCGTCTTTGACCTATTATTGGTTTATAATATTAAACGGTCAAACTAAATTAAAAATTAAAAAAAAAAATAAGCATGAGCTCTACCTTGAAGTTTTAGCCATCAACTTAATTGGTAAAGAAATGGCCTAATATAATATATAATGACAGTATAATTATCAGCTTGGAAAAAAAAATCTCAGCTCCCTTCTACAAAACTATTACTGCATATATTGACTTCAAACGAAAAAATCTAAGATGCATCAACTGATCAATCTTGTTTTCCTAGTTATCGATGTATTAAAGATTACAAAATTGTAAAATGAACTATGAATAATTAAAAAAAGGAAAAGAAGATCTAATTCTAATTATGAAAAAATATCTTTCATTCACAATAACTTCAATATACATAATATGTTATCATTTTAATAAACACTCAAAACTTGAGCAAGGATCGTACCACGGCAACGAGTAGATATTCGGCATAAACGGTTTAGATATTTAAAAAGTGTGTCATAAAAAAAGGTAATGAGACTTAAACTTATTTTTATTGAACAATGACGTCATGAACAGTGAAACAATAAATATTATATATGATATATTTTATGATATGGTATTAATATACATATATAAAGAAACAACATTTTAATGAATAGTAAGGCTTACTGTAAACGTATTTGGCGGAAAATGATTCCCAAACAAGTTAGCGTTGATTTGCTTCAGCGCATTTTTTATTGTACCTATTATCTTCTTTTATATACAGTATATATACAGTATATATATATATATATATATATATATATATATATATATATATATATATATATATATATATATATATATATATATATATATATATATACATTCCATTATGTGATGCACTTGATTTGGCATAATTTCGTTTTCTCCCAATGGAGCTAATCAGAATACACAGCCAAATGTTATTACAAATGTAATTCATATTAATTCATATATTGATTTTCTTGGTGGGTTTTTTTCGATAAACAATACGTCACGAAGTGTCCCAAACAACCTTTACAAATTTAGTCAGCTGAGTGTTGACTAAATGGTCTCGAAATGTGACTGAACGACAAAGCTACTAAGTATGCCATTCCGTCAGTACTTAACTACCTTTCAGTCACCCTTCACCATACTAAATGGCAGAGTCGTATTTTGTAACCTCAATTATTTTAATGCATTCCGTGTTTAACGCTTGTTTTGTTCATTTAAGCAAAATAGCATATTCTGATGAAACACAAATGGTAATCAATTTCTATGAAAGACGACAGAAAAGGGTGCGCATTTTTAAACTTTGTAAGAAAACAATCACCTAATCATTTTTACAAAACGTACCTTAAAATGAATCTAATTACACAAGTCTTTATAATTGCTTCACAAAATACATTAGATAATTTGAATACAATATACTGATCATACATTGCTTTTTCATTTTCCCTTAAAAAAAAATATGGTTTGAGTACATGCATTTTGAAACGATTAAAAGATAAACTCACAGCTTTAAAAACAAAGAAATATTAGTAACAAGCTTGCACATTTTAGTTGTAACAATTCAAACGACATCATCATAAATGACATGCGACGAATAATGCGAAAAATGGTAATCATGTCTCATTGATTACATGATTTTGTTTTACCGACGCCGAAAATTCTATATTTATTGGACATTTTATTATTCCGCCAAATTTGGATATGACGACATAACATCGAAAAAAATTTTTAAAAACAAACAATGAAATTCACAGAACGATACTTCTTGCATGATAAATAATTTGGATTTACTTGCAACACGCCATTGATTGGCTGAAAAAAATTGTTTATTTCGTACGAAAGATGTTGCTTCGACGCATAAGGTATAACGTCAAAAACGTATCAATCCATCCGACATTACGTTTAAATTTGGTACGGTAAAATATCATTTTTAAAGGTCAAATGACCGTTTTCATCTAAATTTATGGCAGAAAATCAAGGGAATGATATATTTCAATATTTTATAAACAGCTTTGCCGTTTATAAAACGTAAATTGTGGTTTGCTGTTTTACTTTTCTTATTAAAACGCAATCATGAATTTTTTATTTATCTTTTTCTTCATCAATATTTGTATTTTTTGTATAGTCTGAGTTGTATTATTCATCAATTCAATTTGTTCTTTTTGATCTTGATGAAGGGAAAAGGCTAATAAAGGCTGTGCTTTCTGTCCTCAAACTTTTTTTTTTAATTTTTAAACTGTGGCTAGTTTGGTGCCATGTTTTGTTGAGATTGGCTACATTAATGTTGTTCTACATAAGTAAAAAATAATGCAAAATGTTGATTTGTTGAGGCTACATAAATGGTGTTTTAAATTAGTAAAAAAAAATATGCAAACTGTTAATACGAAAACAATGATGACGGCGCCATTAACGATGACAGAAATAGGAAAGAAAAATTAGGATGCGAAAAACTCCATAGAGTCTCTGGTTCGGATGAACTGAAAGATTGTGTTCTACTATTTGAGAGAATGTCTCTTTTGTGGATTAATGTTTCTGGCAATCAACTGAATTCCAAATGCAAAAAAGAGAAAGATACCCTGAGAGCTGGCCAGAATGATGTGTAGGTAGGAAAATAAGGGGTTCGGAAACATGATGTTTAGAAATCCAAAGAACCAGGTAGTTCCACTGATGGCAATCAACCGGAAAAATATAACGAACATATTTCTGTCCTGTTTTGTTTTAAGCTCAACATGCGTGTCATCCTTCCTGCTTATTTCTCTAAATGATAAGAGAAACATAAAGAAATTGAGAATGACCATGCATGCGATTGGAACGATAAATGTATAGAGTAGCATATCTTTGAGAGAGATAAAGCAGTTGAATGATGAATACCCGTAACTAGAATCTTGGAACAAAAGTTTGCTGACTAACATATTTGTCAGAACCATGCACGTCGGAAAAGCAAAACTGTACACCACATTTATAAAAAATCTTTTCCTAATACTACCTTTGCTTTGATATTGGGTGTATGTAAAGGTCTGGAAACATGTAAAAGAAGAGGTAAGCATCCACATAACTACTGATAGCCACAGGAAGTGATTGAGAACGCCTACTATCTGACAAAATATTGGGTTGGACGAGGATAATCCGGAAACGGAAAATACAGTGTTAGCAAAAATCAAAGTTAAACACAAAGCTTTGATATTCATTGAGTGAACGTGTTTACCAATATCGAAGATGAAGTAAGCGACCATCGTTCCAATACATCCGACGGAAGAAAAAGACAAGCAAACAAGTGTCGTTATCTTTTCCATAGAATTTTTTTGTTTCAACAAAGCCAACTCAAGTTTTTCAAAATATTGATCGACGCAAACCCCTACTTTACTTTTGTCACGTGATTCCTTGAAAAACGACGATCCCATGCAAAAGTCCAAATCAACAAAGCAAAGAACGGACCCCGAAACAACCACCGTTGTTTGCCTTTTGTCTATCAGTATTTTTGGACAGATCGTGAACGGAGCAACAATTGTTGTGATTGTGTCGTAATTGAGGTCACATTTGTCAGTCCGTTGTGGAGCTTTTCTTCTCGTAAACTCATATAAATCCTTTCCAGAAACTGGGTTTCGATAAAACGTAGAAAAAGAAGTGTGCTCATGATATCGAGATTTAAAGGACTGACTGAGAAGTTCAACATTTAAAGTATTTCTAATTACATCATCAAATTTAAAAAACTCTAATAAATAATTGAGGCTTTCTTTGTAGTTATGGAAATGATGATAAAACATTTCTACATAAAACATAAATGAATAGTCAGACTTAAATGTTTCAGCGGCGTCTGATTCAACGAATAAACGTGCTTTACATATCCGGTTGTCAAAACTGTTATTTGAATAAATATATCTTATGATTTTAAACAAAGAGTCTGTGATTGGCTCTATTCTTCTTGATTTTGTCGTGAAACGAATGTTCATTTCGTATTTTTGCTTTGAAATCTGTATGTGAGCCGGAACACAGTCGAAATTTTCGTATCTAAGACCTGCATCACAAAATGGACGGTGACATGTTTTCTGAAAAGAAACATAAGACAAAAATTAATGTCAGTACATCGTAGGTCAATGATGCCATAATGATGTAAAAGTTCAAATACGATTATGAATACTGAAACTATAATATTTCTCGCAGCGGACAGGTTCTCAAATGTCTCTGAAAATTAATACCTAGATAATATACATCTTGATAAAAAAATTAGTCGTAGCTTACAAGTTCGTCTTCGGTAAAGAGCAAAATAAAGTCGTTGCGTAAAATAAGTTTATTTAGAGTCCTTGATCATGATCCCCTAATAAGAAAGCTTTAATATATCTTTATATACTTAGTTGTCTTTGCCCTTAAAATAAAGTCTGTTGGATATCTATACAAATTTTGTATCATAGTAAAACAGTTTCAGTAATATATAAATAGTGCCTGTTTAGGAGGGTAACAGTTGAAATTGACACCCCGAGAAAACCATTGTCAACCGACGCGAAGCGGAGGTTGACAATGGTTTTCGAGGGGTGTCAATTTCAACTGTTATCCTCCCAAACAGGCACTATTTATTTTGTTATACTGAATGTCTTTTTTAAAATTTTTAAGAAAATTTTACTGCTCTTATATAGGAATAACGTGAATTCTACAGCGAACCGTACGCGCATAATTTTCGCGCATGTAACATTTTTTAATGTTACCCGTTGCCAAGTGCGTTGCTAACGCTGAGGGTAATAGTAAATATTATTAACTGCGTCTTAACCAATCAGATTTCAGTATTTAACATGAAAGTATAACAATATTATTTATTAATGATATAAAAAAAACTATAGTATTATGATTGAGTGTGTTGTAGTAGCTTTGAATGTGTGCCTCCAATCGCAACTTCTTGTACCTTTCCGGCAGACTTAGGACAATCACCTTGAATGAATAACATGCGTCCGTAACCCCCCCCCCGCCCGCTTAAATAAAACCATATAAATATATCACATTTTACGATCTGAGCTAGACCTCATTAATGTGAAATTTAATTTATTCTTTATACTGTAAACCAACTTTAATTCGCGTGCGAGAATTTTTAGCGAGGTTAGCGAGAGCCTTGTCAACGCGAATATTTCTCGCCCTGAACCAATTCTTTGTCTATAGTTTTGATAACAATACAGATCTGGATAAGACTTGGTCGCGAACCCAAAGTCGTCGCGAACCAGTTTATTGGAGGTTAATCGCGAAATATAGTCGCCGCGAATAAAAATTGGTTTATAGTATATATTTAAAATTCTTTATTAATAATACTGGTTTTCTTCCGTCAATATCAATAGAATCAGATCAAACAAAGTTAAAGTGATGAAGCGCTGCTAGATTGTACCAAACAAATGATATGTTTCTTTTTATGATATGAAGAAAATTAGACATAGTGAATAGAGACGTACAAGGCTGTCTAGCAGCTACTTATAAATAAAAAGGATCTCCACTTTGTAAAATAAAAACTTCAACATCCGGTAATGTTGATACATTAGAGTTGTTTTTAGCCGGGCTCTGCTGAAAGCAGAGTCCTGGCTCTAGGCAGGCAAATCGCCAATGTTACTATAAATAGCAAAGTAAACAAAAAACCAAACAGCGTCAAAGTAAAAGCTTCCGCTATACTAAATAGTTACACAGAGAGCCAAGTTTTGTCAAAAGTGTTGGCATTTTGTTTTATTATTTTTTTTTTCGAGAGAATTGTTTATCTTTTTTAGTTTTCTTATCAATAACGTGTTTTAAAAAGAAGACTATGCATTTTGGACACATACAATGCGCATGAATTTCCAAGAACTACTTTACTGTGCGTTGAAGAAATGGGGATTGTATATATAACGCTTCTTGCAAAATTCAAAGCAGCAACTGTTAAGCTTTTTTCTACTATAGAGAGACATATTCTTGTTTATAGCCGCTTTCAACAATTGGTCGCTCTTTGACGCTTTGCCGACCTTTAAAGCATGAGAGAGAGAGAGAGAGAGAGAGAGAGAGAGAGAGAGAAGAGAGAGAGAGATATTTTCAGTCTTTACTACACAATTTGCATAATGACACCAAAAGAGCCCGGCTTTCAGTACTTCAGTACTTTGATTTAGCTCTGCCAGAAATAGCGATTGTGTGTACCTCTTTGGTATTGAAATAATTATCCAGCAGTGAATTATCTTTAGAGTTTTATGCACAAAGTATTCTTGAAACTCTATATATTTCTGTAATGTTACCCTAAAATTAGAGTTGTACAAATAAGAGAAATACAAAGAAGTGTGTACTTACAAGTAGTGGATCATAGAAAGGACATTGTAGGTGTTGATCACGAACATTTTCTTCGAATTTGCTCAAATCTATCATAGCTGAAAACGAATCCATGTGGTCTTGATCTAAATAATATTTCTCAATACATTCTGTAGGCAAATCAGATGTCCAATTTCCAACGTTGCACATGGCACAAAATAAGTTTTTATATTCTTGCCTCCTAGCAATGTGCTTATTTGTACAATGCATATATCTGTCGACGAAATCGAGGCTGCATCCTCTCTCAATTTGACTGTCATAGGTCAGCCATAAACCTGTGATGTTACAACGATCAACATACTGGTCATTAGTGTAGCACCTTGTTCCCGATACTGTTAGCAACCAACAAAGGGGGAATAAACTCGACTCCACATTGACTAGTGTGGCTGAACAACTTTGTTTTGAGGGATTTCTGTAGAGGAAGCTTTCATAAGGTCATCCTGATAACTGCAGCTAAGTCGTGTTTCCCACGACAACAACATGTCTGAATCTTCACCATTGCAAATCGCACAGTACAAGTTTCGAAAAGTTTCGTTGGTCTTTATAGATGTCACGGGTTGGAATAGTTTCAGATCTGTTTCATTTTCCAGCTTTTGGCATTTTTGTAAAGTGACTTCATCAACAAACGTAGACGGGCAATCCGAAACCATAAAGTATTTTTGTTTGTAAAGCAAATTAATAGAAGGAGAAATGCAATCTAGGGCCACGGTATCGTATCGAGAATGTGATGAATAGCTATGGTCGACATACGTTATGAATTGTGTGCTGGTAGAAATATTTTGTTTGTAATTGCGCCAAGGACAACAGTTCTTCTTCCTGTGGCAATTATCATTGCAGCCACAAACCGAACAACTTCGAACTTTTGTTTTTGAAAATGAGACATTTCTTTGGTACTCTTCTCCAAAGCACATGTCTTGATTGGGACAAAAAAGAAGGTGGGCGTATACATATATCTTAACTGTGTCATTAGTGATCCATGAGGTCATGTTTTCTACAACAAGTTTATCATCCGAAGAGGGTAGAGTGGCCACTGTAGTTGGAAGTGAAGGAGACATCATTGAATTTACGACGAAAAGTAACGACATGGATATCGCCAGCAGAAAAAGACCCTGTAAGGAAATTAGCAGACACAGGAAATTGATAAGTCGTCCTGTTGAAATTCATGTACAATACGATAGGCGATACTAAGTAAGTTGTTCCATCGAACAATTTTGCAAAAGTCTTGTAAAAGAAGGTAATTAAGACGATAGAAACAGTTGATATAGTCTTGAACGGCTATTGTTTCGTGAATATCAAGTAAAAAGTCATACGTTTACCCAGTATCTAAATAACATGCAATTTTTACATGTTTTCAAGACTAATACACCTATAATTTTTAAGCTTGCAAACCTTTATTTAGATTCATTAAATATAGTGACACATGTTCTATGAAAATCGTATGTCTGTCGGCAATGTTGAACATAAATGGGTAGTGTCAAATGTAATTATTGTAGGAAACATACGTCACAGTGAACAACCACATATTTTATGTATACAAGGCTTTTTTTAACAAATAAAGCATAATTACAATTGTTGCCTAGCTCCCCACTGTCATGCATTCCCCTCGCACACATCTCTCTAACCAGAATACAAAGAAGAATCGAACGTCATCAGCGATACATCATCACTTGTTGTGCACATGAGAACATGACGCACCGCTGATTAATTTACAAATGAGGTGGTTCATGTGATTCCTATTTTAAAGAACATAGATTAAATACATCCATGTATATGCATATATCTGAAACTGAACGTTAAATTTGTTCATGGAACCATACAAAAAGTAACTCCTCTGTGCATTTTCTTATCATATCATTCTTTTTTTCTTCCTAAAACAAAGATTTAATGTACATACCATTTTAGATCAACTTCAAGCTTCTTCTTGTTTTGAATGCCTCTGTCCTTTACTCCAAAACAAGTAATAAATTCTATCACTTCCATCATATATATATATATAGCTTTATTCATGTCATAAGTGGCAAGCACTTGAAGAAATAATTTCTTTTCAAAATTAATGTAATCACAAATCGGGTGATGAAATTGATCGGGTTTCCATGAAAAAGACAGATTATGTAATGATTATGTGCTCAACTATGTGTTGAACTATGTGTTTAACCTAACAAGTCCTGGTTATTAAATAAACGTCCGTTTCTCGAAAACACCTTAATGTGTATGAATATTGCTTGATTTCGCAATGTCATGAGAGAGCTGACTAAGTCACGATTGCTTGCGTGGAAAGAAGCGACAGTGCTCATTTTCTTTTCGCCGATAAAGCACCAATTGCTTCACTTAGAACTCTTATTTAATAGCAATTACATTCCATTTTTTTAATAAAGACTAGCAGATATTAATACATCGATCACAATATTACCTGAAGATGATAAAAGGTCACCAGGTCATCACACCAATATTTTTTGTGGGACGTGTGAATCTTCAGTTCATTTTTTAAAATAATTTTAACATGGATTGACTTCTTGAAATTCCGAAAATGTTTCGATTTAGCTAGCTCGCAAATTGTCTCATGTGTCAGGTTCTTATTTAACCCAAGGACCGAGAGGGAGCACAAATTTGGTTCATATTATCACTAATTTTTTTTTTTTATCTAGTCCAGTTTACCTGTTACCAATTGTTTAAGGGATAAATGGTCACCACATAACCCATCGGATGCACCTCGAGCCTTTAAATATGATGTTTTCGGTTATAAAATGTATAAGATATAAAATATAAAAAGTGAAGACAAAACCATGAAATTTAAATATTTTCTTATATCTTTAAATGGAGCTTTTCATTTCAATGGAATTCATTTTTTTTTTATCAAAGTGCGTTGTCTGCACCCCCTTTTCTCACCATATGCATCATTCTTGAAACTCATTTTAATTTTTGCAATATATCTTTTAGGTCAGTTATGCCAAAATTATATTCTAGTATTTTGATGTAACTCATTGTTGCTCTCAAGCACAAACTTGAATTTTAAAGATCCGTCTCTTTTCTTTTGGTATTTATCTATAGACATGTAACTTATTTTACTTCACGTGTTTAATAGTATGCCTTTTGTTTATTGTCATTCATTATACATCTTTCAATAAATGATTTATTTTATTACCTAAAGAGAAGGTTGTGTATTGTATATATGTTTTGTATTGATAATGGTAGGTAAGGCAAGCAGACATAACGTTTATATAATATAATCTCTTGCATGTCAAAATTGATGTGGGCTGAGTGAAATATTGGATTCCAAAACTAATTAAATTCACAGATCAGGTGAATACAAATATCAGGTTTCCCAGAAATGAGACAGCTGATGCTGTCATTTTGTTAAAGTCTTATTGTAGACAAATAATGAAACACCTTAGATTTTCTTGGAACACCCCAGATTCTCAAACATAATTATCGAAATTTTAACACCTATATGAATGCGTCGACCCGTCACAAACGAAAAAATGAAGAACCTTTGACTTTCTTGGAAAACCCCAGGTTCTCAAAGATATCGAAATTTTAACATCTATATGAAATCGTCTATCATATAGAATCTGATTGACAGTGGTATACATAAGAGTGAAAATAAGCTGATATCTGAGGTAAGGTCGTACATTAAAAATTTAAGATTTTAATATATTTTGATAATCTAATTCTGGTTGTAACGCGCTTTCTGATTGGCTAAAAATTATTTTAAATCGTAAAGAATCTTGCTTACGTCATAGTAAGACTAAAGTTTTTAAAAAAAAAAAAGTATCAATACGCCTGACATTACGTTTAAATTCTGTACAATTTTACGTCATTTTAAAGGTCAAATGACCGTTTTTATCTACAACGAAGAGTAAAAAAAAAAATTTAATTATAAGAATGAATTAAATATTAATTAGTTTTATACAATATAAAATGGTTTGAAACAGTTTACGCTTTTTTATAAACCGCTTCGCAGTTTATAAAGTGTAAACTGCCCCAAAACATTTTATATCGTATAAAACAAAAAAATAAATATTGAATTCATTCCTTAATTTAAGATACATGAGTTTCTTACAATGTTGCCGACCTAGGATGTTAATTTGTCACTGTTATACGATTGATCAACTTAAGAGGCCTCGATGGTCGTGGTCATTTAAAGATTATATTGACCTCCTTCAGAATGAGAGCTCTTAAAAAAATGTATATAAATGCCAAAATTTAAAATGTAAAATATATGATTTTTATCTTTCCTGCATTACAGATTATAGCTAAGGACGCCAAATACCTATTTTTAAGATACATCTGATGGTAAATTTGTTAACCATCCAGCCTCCTTATTGAAAATAGAGCAAAATCATTGCGGGTGTACTGAATTTGCTAAGGTGGTTGGTATCTTATTGATTGCATTTTTTTCTAAATAATTTATTATTTTATTTACATTGCAATAGTATGCAGCTTAGATATAATTTAAAAAAAACAACTTGTAAAATTAGAATTTTCATTTCTTAAAAGCAAAACGCAAAATATTTTGCAACGGCAGAAAAATTAACCGGGATTAATATATCAAATCACTGATCAAGTTAAAACAGAAATTTGTTACAACTAAAACAAATTTTTTGCCTTGTTTTTATATAAGTACTTTTTTAAAGTTTGAATTCTAGTCTATGCTTTAGAATAAATTTGAAAATACGTGTACATGTAAAATTGAGTCTGAACACGCTACTTGTCTTTAAAATCAATATTTTAGGAAATGAATCAAATCGTTTTGGTATTGATCGACTTATCAATTACAAAACTAAACAGAGAGAGAGAGAGAGAGAGAGAGAGAGAGAGAGAGAGAGAGAGAGAGAAATTCTAATGAGCAGAACTAAATAGAATAGGCACTATAATAAATGGAGTTTTTTTAAGACTGAGATGGAAACGAAGACAGATCGAGGGATTTAGGAGTGCATGACTCGAACAAATGCTTTACCTTGCATCGATATTGGTTGAAAGTTGTTTAAAGTGAGATATATATAGTACGGTGGTATGATGCAACTCAGTAAAAGATGACTGTAAGCAAGGGTGTGCAACCGTGGAAGGAAATGATTGAAACATGTATGCCAACAAAGAAGACTACCAATATCCAACTTTTACAAATGCGGTAAAATATTAAAACGCTGATAGCCAGTGCTGCTGACATGAATGTGGCTCTACACCTTGAAACATGAAACATTTGAGAGATGCTTCAATCTTTAATGCATGGCTGTGAGGCGATCTCTAATATATATGGGTCATTATCAAAAAATGCAGACTTTTAAAGTAAGTAAAACATGAGAAAATTATTGGTGAAAAAATTACCTTAATTGCAAAAAACACATATAACAAACAATAAAGTATAACATCTAAAAATTTGCAAACATTGGAATCTACCATTTGGTGGATAATTAGACTAAAATTAAATGAACTGTGAAAATTTTGTCAGTGGTGTAACAGGCATATAGTATAGGAAAAAATTCTTAAATAAAATAAAATAATTCTTTTAAAATGATGGACATAAAGTTTATATCAACAAACTTCATTTAAAGTTATTAGAATTAGATAACAGAAAATATTTGACACATTTACATAGTGACCAACATAACATTTGGGACAAAGTCTTGATGTTACTCAACAAATTTTTAATTTGAGCATTAAAAAGAACACAACTGGATTTTTCTTTTAATGGAGCAAAAAAAAGACATTATTGTAAATGCACTGGTGTTTTCAAATATACATGAATCATTGTCAGTTAATTTTATTTGGAGAAAAATGTACACGTTACACCACTGATTATTATGTTTTACCACTGACTTAAAGTTACACCACTGACCTAGCGATAATAAATAAGAGATAAGTGTGTTAAATTTTGTAAAATAAACTAATTTCTATTTTTGATTGCATTTAAAACATGAAAAATTTGATCTTAAATAAAAGTTTTCGTGCCTCTTTCTTTCATAATCTGAAGATAGACACACTGTTACACCACTTATAATCAGTGTTACACCACTGACACAAAAATGGCATGTAGATGTTTTTTTACATGAATTCACTCATTCTTTGATGTTATATTTTTTACTATTGGCATCCACACACTTTTATCCACCTTGTACCGAGTTCTAACTTTCTTCGGCTCATCAATCTCACAAACAACATCTTCAATACTATACCAGCTCATATCAATCATACACTTTGGATGATAAAATTGAAATTTCTCCAATTTTCTCCAAAATCTATGCATACAATGCATATACACTTCCTCTTTGTCTATATATGTTTTTTGAAGCCCAGCTAGCATTTGTTACCTTTAAGTATTTGAAAAATTTTATTATAACATAATAGGGAATGTGAAATGTCAGTGGAATAACATATATTATTGTACACTATAAGTCATTAAAAAATTAGATTTTTTAATAAAAATATGATGTGGATAATTTCATTTCTTTATTAGAATAAATTTGTTTTTACTTTTATCTTTTAATCAAGTATTTAAATGGGTAAAACATAATTAGAGCATACAAAATGTCAATGGTGTTTCAAATAATGTCAATGGTGTAACAGGTCTCATTTTCCAGATTAAGAAAACACAATTGCAATTAAATAGTCAAGCTTTCTTTACTCTGACAGTGTCTAACTTGTAAAATTGATAAATAACAATTGTTCAAAATGCTCAAAATATAAATGAAATGGAAGAAAAAGTAAAATAATTAAATAATGTCATGTGGTGTAACAGTTTTTTCAGTGGTGTAACAACAATTTTTGGTTACACCACTGACCGTTATACCACTGATGTATCCATAGTAAATGTAGCAGTATGACCCAAGAGAACAGATACTACACTAAGCTACATAGCCTATGTTATAATGTGATAAACATTCATCATTTATGTGAAAAACTTTTTTGTTCTTTCATAATAGAAAACCTTAAATAGCACGTTATCCCACTGACACAGTTTACATTGTATTTTTCGGAGCATACTAACATTTTCTGCCATATTTTCTATCACAATGATGTCATCACTGATACATTTATCTTTTTAGTAGCAGGGAATGATGTCACTATGATCTGGGGGATTCCAACTGTAGTACAATATTATTTACTTGATGTATTTTAAGATATTTTTATATAATTTGCCTTGTAACACCAATGACAAAAACTTTTTGTACAAGCATATATCTCATCAAATTCATTGTTTTTAAAAGAGAACTTGTTAAGGAGCATAGCAGAAATTAAAATATGAATGTTGTTTTGAAAATTAACGGCGATTTTTGGAATAAAACATCAATATTATTGAAGATATTGTAGGTTAAAGACGTTGGAAAAATTTAATGACAACATAAATTCACTGAAATCTCATAACAAATAATATTTTTTTTATACTTTAAGCAGTAAAATTGTCGATTTATTTGTTCAACAATATGGGTTTAAGTTTCTAAAATCCAATGGTACTGTATATATTCCCCAGAACATTATTTTTCCCCCTTTAAATTGACACTGACGCAAAAGGCTGCATATTTTGATAATGACCCATATATCGTTGTAAATAATCCTTAATGCATAGCTGCGAAGCGATCTCTTTTATATCGTTGTTGTTAAAAAAAATTGAATATCAAGGCTATGGAGACAGTACATTTATATATTGAGTACAATTGTGTGCATGTTTTCATTGCATTAATATATTATTAAACAAAAGTTTCTCAGTGTTTGAGTATTTATCATGTTTATATGAAATCATCGTCGTTTTATGTCATTACTCACGTGGTCACTATTCAAAATAATAAATGTGATTCTATTCTATTTCAATTTATTCTTTTGTTTAGTTCTTGGAACAACAATAATTCACGAAAATAATGAAGAATCTCGTTACGTATATGAAATTATCAGAAATTGTCAAAAGACGCATGTGTACATTATTTGGTTTATAAATAAACAGACCCGTGGTTTTATGATAATCTGTAAAGGTTTAAATACATTGCATTTATATAGCTGAATAAAGAGGTATATAGAAATAAAAAAAAAACTTTAAGAGGGCTGAAATAGGCAGGTCGCCTGCTGCCCAATCTTTATTATATGATATTTTACGTCATAAAAAGTTGTTTGAATAACTATTATAGTTATAAATTGAAGACATGACATCATTGTCAACTAATAAATGTCCCTGTTAAAATGGTAAAACACAGATACATGTAAGACTAAGTGTATAAAAAAAAATTACAATGTAAATTATAATAGAAGAATCCCTGATTTGCATAATATCAATATTAAATCAATCAGTTGCAAGAGAGATCACTTTATATCACATGCAAATCTTTCTATACAGTCACATATAATTCTCCCAATATGAGTTTACAAAGATAATAAAACACTTTTATCTCGCTGAATCAAATAGCATTCCCTCAGTTAGATTACTATTTCATGGGCATGCGCCAAAATAGTAGAACTGACAAAAAAAATCTTTCTATACAGTCATGTATAATATATAAACAGAAAATGACAGTCTCTATCATGATGATAAAATCATTTGTCAAGTCCGTGTCTCTATGTATACATGTATATGATTACAAAAATTCCGAATAACCAAAGACAATTTTGAGAATTTTTTTTTGAAAACCCTTAATCCAATCCCCGAACACAGGACAAAACACTTTTGAAGGGGAAACCCCGTAACTCAATCCGAGCACAGGGCAAAAAACAATCTTGGAGGGGAAGCTACTTAACCAAACCCGAGCACAGGGCAAAAAAAAATTTGATGGTAAACCCCTTAACTCAATCCGAACACACGGCAAAACAACTTTTATAGGGATAATCCTTTAACCCATTCATGTAAACGACGATCACATGTTATGAAAACAGCTCTTAATAGTTGCAGGAGTGAGCATTAACACGTTTGTTGTGGTTTTTCTTTACGAAAGTATAGAGGAACCAATCCGAATAGAGCATGAATTATTCCAGAGAACGGGAAAACTTCAGCAAGATGACTCATAGTCAGTAAGTAAACCAGTCATGGGTTTCTGACGATGTGGCACATGTAATCAAAGCGAGTTTGTTTATAATAGAGTCCATTTAATAAAATTCATATTAAAAATAAAACTCACCTTGTAGTTCTAAGGTAGACATTTAAGATACTTTTTTCATAAGTAAACTATCACGCAACAACATGGACATCCACGCTCAATATAAGCATATTATTATTACATCATACAACTTGAATTCACTTCAAATAATGTTCATGATCACTTAATCAATATCACTAGCTCTGTGCAAATATAAACTTTTTATGCATAAGCTTTGTTCAACAGTAATAAATAGCATATTCTTTTTTTAAGGAAAATTTTTTATTGTTCAAGTTTTACTTTCACTTCACCATTTCAGCGCACTAACTCATACAGCGATTACGTCAGGACATAAAATGAAATGACGTCAACAACATACACGAAGCAGTGACATCGGAAACAGTCAGTGCAATGTGGGATTGAGATACCTGTTAAAAACACTAACTAGAGATCAAGAAGAAACAACTCTCTTAAACATTACTTCCCCAGACCACGTGGCATGGTTTTTGTTGGAATTCTCGCAGACTAAATTATGTTTTTTCAAAAATTCGACAATAAAATTTCCACTGTCTTTTCCTCTGTGGGCAACAAATTCCATCAGCAAATAGTCAACCTGAACTGTACTGAAAAACTTATCAGCTCCCTTTAGTACGTTGGCTTCAAAAGTCTCAACGTCCATTTTAATCACTACTCTTTTAAAGTTGAAGATTTCTAATAAATCATCTAGGAGAATGGCATCAACCACTAACGCCGACTGGTCGATTTTATCAAGTCCCATTTTCTCCAGTTTCTTTACATAGGTTCCACCCACGTTCTTTTTATGCGTACCGAGTGCCACTTTTTCACGTTGAAACGACAGCGCGTTATGGATCACGATCATGTGATCTGAAAGTTTACCGTCCCTCATGGATTGACACAGGCGAGCCACATTACCCTCCAGGGCATCCACAGACACAGTTGTTCGACCGAGCTTGGCAACTGTCAGTGAAAAAACACCGACGTTGGCACCGATATCTAAAAACACCACATCGGGTTCGTTCTTCAAAATACTGTGAATCCTTGTGACGAGATTTCCTTCCCACATTCCTTGTCGAATGATATTTCCAGACACCCATTGATCCTCTTCTGGAGTGTACACGTGTATAGGTGTATTTTGGGGTCCTCGAAGGCGAGTTCGTACAAACTTGCTGGAGGAATTACACAGATTCTCCTGTTTTTGCCACCCCGTATCTGTCCTTGATATCACCGTGCCCCAGAAATCAGGTTTCGATAACAGAGGTCCTGGTTTGGTTAATGGAACTGAAAGTTGTTGCTTAGCACTTTCTGTAACTTTTGTCGTGACGTCTTTTTCTGGTAACTTTAACGCAACGTTTGATTTGGTTGGTGGAGCTGAAGTTTGTTGCTTAGCGCTGTCTGCAACTTGTGTCTTCACTTCTTTTGCAGGAAACCTTATCTCAACGTTGTGGTTTGAGTTCAGTTGCAGTTTTATATTATTCTCTAAAGCCTGCCGCGCTCCTATATTACCTAAAGAATGTGAAACGGGTGCCTGTTTGGAGACGAGGAATTTGGTGTACATAGATGTATAAAGATACCCGAGAACGAAGCCAGACAGGATAGTCAGAATCACCACGTAAAATCGTTGCCGGTTTGCCATTCTTGTCTCTTGCTTATCTCCTCTATTCAACCTAAAACATAAAACAGAAGTCATTAATTCTATCATTAAGGTCTTCCGTTTCCAACGGAAGACCTTACTATTATTCTGAAAAATTTTCAAATTTCTTATTATTTTTTTTTTTCTTCTAGACGCCAACTTTGATCCTTAATATCTCGCTCGTTTGTTCACCGTTTGTTTTGAAATTTTCAGGACTGATAACATGCCACGTGATGTTGTCGTTGCATATTTTAGTTGAGGAAAATCCCCATCCGGTTTTGAGTTATTCCCCTTTTAGTAAAATTTAACGACTTCTTTTGTCCAGGGGGGTTTAGCTATAACGATGACTGGCAGAGTCTCAAAGATGGGCTGGTTTGGAAGCTAATACATTGAATTTGTGCGAGATATATTTTATTTATTATTTAAATGCAAATAAAAGGGGTGGTATAGATGTTGAAACAAAGGTACGAAAAAAAATCAAAAAAATTCGCGTATTTTCCATGTTAGTTTTCTACCTGATAAAAATTTGTTATAACATGTAATTTAAAAGATCTTGGTCTTACCAAGACCTTTCATTCGGTATACAGAAAAAGGGGCTGGCCCCTATAATTAGGGAGTTAGATGCGTCAAAAGTTTCTTGTCAATAACTTGTAAAGGAATAAAAATTTCTAATGCATTATTGAAACAAAGTTGTATAGAAATTAATTTTAAATCCTTCCGTGGTATTCAATTTAATGTTTTCGTAATTTATAGCCAGTATTTGCAGAAACAATTGTTGTCAGTTCGGTCCATTTTTGTGGGGGTGCGCACGTTTAGGAGGTTATGAAAGGGCTTTTTGTAATGCACTAACTGCTACATGCAGCGCGCAAAAATAATTCTACATAAAATTCCCAAATGTTTTTATTCATATGTACATATTCATTTCATAAAGATGAACGTCTTTGACCTTATTTTTGTTGTTTGTTTCATAACTGTGCCCCTTTCTATATTTAGATGCATTACGAGACTCAGGTAACCGATCGATAGAAGAGTCGCTAGCTGTATTCAGGCCGTCGCCTTGACGACAGTGCATATGCTTGTAGAGCTGGACGTACACATGTTTAACGCCCCACTGTGTTACTGTAACAGAGACATTTTGAATTGTTTCAGTACTGGGAGATGTGTTAATAAAATGGTTCGAATGCATGGTAATTAAACTCAACTTTTCTACAGTACGTATACACGGCCGTCATATAAAGCACAATGTGTATTACTGACATGACAAATGTACGCTGGCAATTTAAACGAACGCGGGATTGCTCCCGATAGAACATTTCTTTTAAAGCAAAACAAAATACTGATTTCCAATGGATATAATATTATCATCGTGGAGATGATTTTAAAAAGTGAACTTAATATTCGTTTACGATAATATTTGAATCCAAAGCCGCTATTTTTAAGTAACGGTTATTAGGGATATTAATTATGACTTGCCCCGCGTTTCACGTTTTTTACTTGCAATGCATCTACAAACGAAAATACCAAACAACCTTCGGCAGCAATTTATAAATTATTTATTACATACTTGTACACAATATTAAAGAGATAATTAAATAAATTGTGCTTTATAATTGTACTCGCTATCTTCCGTGGAAATAATGGCATGGAAAAAATGTTGTTCAATGTTCATCAAAAACGATGTAGCCTTAGCAATCGAAAATAATTAACAAACTGTATATTGATAGATTGACACATTAACAAACATTCAGACCCGCAATGTATTTTTTGCAAATTCTATAAAATGTAGACTCAGTAAGTGAATTTTTCCGTTTGGGGTATTTTGAATCACATGTGTACGCTATGTGTACATGTACATATAGATTAATAGCCATATAGATAAACACTTTCAGTGTTGAATTTTTAAAAGATATTTTGTACATGCAAAGCAATGCAATGCAAGGGCTATTAAATTCGAACAATGTACATACGATAGGGATCGAACTGATACTGGTTCTGCTTGTTCTACAAAAAGTGAATGAAATGCGAAGTATTAGGGTATTATTTTTTTAAACAAATAAGTATTGCTCTCTTAAAACCTTGCATTACTGAACAAAGTATTTCATCGGAAGCATTATTAGTTACCTTAGCTGCATATATGGAATTTAAAAAATGGGGAATTTTGAAAATCCTAATCCGTAGGTGGGAGGGGGTATTTACATTTTAACTTCAATTTAATTCAATTAGAATTACTTTATTTTTTGGTTCCATTTATTACATGCTCCGACAAAAGTGAAAGATCCATGATATCTCTATTTATTATATGACCAGTTAAGAAAATAGAGTGGGTAAGACCATCTACACATCATGTGCTCTTGCTTAACTTGGACTCGCCCACTAATCGGTGAGCCAAAATTATGAATGAGACGTATTATGGCGCGAAGTCTTTCTTTACCATTCACGCAACAGCTGAGATCTCAGATAGATCCATCGGCATAGATCCATTGGGAGGGTGTCAACTAATAACTACATATATTATACTTTGGATTGAATGTTTTAGAAGAAATCTATCCATTTAACATACACACTTAATTGACTAGCAATTGTTTGATGTACATTTACATTTGTACACGCGAGTGAAACCCTTTTCCAGATGAATGAAATCGCCCAATTGATCGAAAATCGGGTCACACGTACCCCACTTCGGCGAATTACTTGTACGTAGCCCCTCCAGTAAATATTCCAATTATATGAATTTATATTTGTTTTAATTAATCCAAACTGATGATTCTTTGTTAATGATGATAATCCAACACCAACTATTACTTACATTGTACTACTTAGACAATGTGTATCATCTTGTTGCGATGACACCTCCCTCTTTTTTTTTTGACCTTTCAAATATGGCAATCTATTTTTAAATCAGGATTACACACGTGCAATGTGAAAAGCCCTTTTAATTGAACACTCTTGCTCATTGTTGCTTATTACATCCCATATAACGTTTTCATCAATTATGAATATAAATGTTGACACATTAAAGATGCATCGTCAGACAATTATTAATTCAAGCTTGTGGGTGCCCCCCCCCCCCCCACACCACACTTTTTCTCACAGCAACTAATTTTTCCGGATTAGGATTTTGAAGATTTTGGGAATGTCTTTTTTTTTTTTTTTTTTTTTTTTGCTTGTCAAGATTTTTTTGGATGAGTCTGCCCCCCCCCCCCACTTTCAAAAAGGATGCTACGTGCCTGCATAAAGATAACAACATTCAAGGGCCTTCCGTCATTTTCAAGCCATGATAAACATGATAAAAAGGACTCTCAAAATAAAAAAATAGACGCAAAGTAAACTGCATTCACGGCATATGTTCACATGGTATTCCTATTCCTATTCTATTCCTATTTTGGACTCGTCCACTTTAACTACGAAAAAATTAATGAATGAGACATTCTGATTCTGGCGTGGAGTCTTGTAAATGAAATTTCCATTGATCTGAATGGATTTTTCCGTGAGGGTCGGGGTAGGTATAAAAACAAATTTAATCGTTCAAAGTTTTGAATTGTTAACAACGAAATATCAGATCGAATGTTTTAGAACGATTTATAAATCCAAAATACAGTCATTTTTAATCGGTTGACGCGTGAGCATATGTATTAAGTAGGCGGGCATCCTTACACCCTATTAATTGAAGACAAATGAAATCGCGTCCAGCAGAACTCCCTGGCATTTTAGTGTATGTTATTATAAATTTATGATTTTGTTTGTTAATAACAATTCAACATCAATCATTAATTAACAATGTACACTCTAGTACGCTAATACACAATTTTGTTGCGATGACCCCCCCCCCCCCGGCCATTATACCTATTTTTAAATCAGGATTACACACGTGCTTGCATGTGCAGAAGACAATCTGGAACTTAACTGATAACTATATCATCTCTTTGGAAATTTACTTCTCCGTAAGCAAAAACGTGTAGTAACTGATACATGCAATTGTGAAAACCATAGAGGAATGCATGATCTGCGCATAATAACTAACTGCTTGATACAATATTTCTTTTTTCCAACATGTTTTAAGTCAATAATAATATGAAAATATATGCTTGACTTCATAACGGAAATTGATCCAGATAAATATAATTATCAAAAATAAACCTAAAAAACAAACTACACTTTCATCCTTCACCCACAATATTGCCTTTTCGATATTTGTCATCGTGGTAGATCCGTGTAACAATCTATTAAGTAGGTGCTTGCACGACATAGAACCGGCCCTTGCTGACCATGCAACGTTTTCATTAACACATATAAAGGAAAAAAAATATTTAGATTTTTTCTTGGATTTATTTTGATGTAAATAAAAAAGAGAAGAAATTAGTTCTATAATATATATGCGATGTAAATCTTTTTTCCATGCAACATTTCGTATAAAACAACGAAGAGTAGTATCTTGAAACTTCATTCAAAATTTTATTAGACCTTTAAATTGTAAAATGCTAACATTGAAAATTGTGCCCGATTTCTTTTTTTTTAAGGTAAATCTTTATTGATTAAAAAAACTGATTCTTTGAGACAAAATAAATTGACATAATCAGTTTGACATTCTCTAAGTGCAGTTCTGTAGCTCTTGGTCTGAAAAAGAATCGGATGGACGACCTAGGACCCAGATCGTCCATCCAAATTTCTTGAATGTTGCCATTTCTTTCGTACGCGGACGCATGTTGGCCGAATACTCACCGAGACTAAATGGTTCGTATTTTAAGTTTTAACTGCGTTTAAAGGTAATATTGGAATTCCGATAATTTTGAAAATGATTAATTAAATAAAAAGGGTTAAAATTACCGTTAAATTACCGGCATCGGTCTTCCCCATGCGCGAATCTAGAAGAGTAGGGTGAGGGTTCCAGACCCCACCCCAACCCCCGCAAAATTTCTTTCCATTACATGTACAATATAAAATTACAAAAATATGCCTCGGACATCCCCAGGCAAACTCAAATAACCGTCAGACACTCAACCCCCACCCCAGGAAAATTTTTCTTATCCGCGCATGCCCCCTCCCCCCCCCCCCCCCCCCCTCAAAAACAAAATTATTCTTCAGAACCCCCTGTAAAATTTCGAGGATTTCCGCATACATTCTAAAAGATTCATTGGCCCTTGCTTTCGATAAAAAATGCGAGTAAAATGTTTGGTCTTTTTACGTTCATACCGGGCATACCCACTGTGTGATTATAATCGTCGTCCATATTCTGTGTATATTGAGTCAATTATGATGATTAGATAAGTTTCTCAAAATAAAATGCACATGCAAAAAAACAACATGCGGCGAATCAAACTTCAGACAACTTTTAAAGATCTGTATTTGCTTATATATACATGTACTTTGTTTCTTTTACACAGTGTTTACACATCTAATATTGCACCATGGTCAGGTATCAATTTTTGTATTACGTCACAAGTATGACGCAGCTACGACGGAAGACCTAATCGTTGCTTGCAACGAGCTCGTCTCTAGTTAATACTATGTTTCAGCTGCGTGGCCGTTGGCTCGGCAAGCGAAGCAGGAACTGTTGATAAGCTGTGCCATTATCATCCAGTCCCCATTCAAATTAGCATTGCTTCCTCAATAATACTTTTACGTACGTTAAAATTTTTATAAGTCATGTAAACCCAACCCCCACCACCACCACCCGCCCCTTTATTAGGCTTCATCTGTGACATCCTATCATCACTTCCAGTGGCGTCAGAAGCAAATTGAAAGTGGGTGGGGGGCTAGACTTATCAAAAATTTTGACAAGCAAAAAAAAGTCTTTGGTTATGGTTAAGTATAACTTTGCACCACGCCCCCCGGTTCCGACGCGAATGACTAAAAGGGTTGGCATAAAGAATGATTGTAACTTCTATACATAAATGTTTAACAAGTGTTTAGCACTTACACCAAGGATAGTTATTAGTACATGAATATTTTATAAACAACTGCGTTGCTGCTTAAAATCTATGATTTAGTTTTGAAGTTTTTCATTAAGGTCTTCCGTTTCCAACGGAAGACCTTACAATTATTCTGAAAAAATTTCAAATTTCTTATTTTTTTTTTTTTCTTCTAGACGCCAACTTTGATCCTTAATATCTCGCTCGTTTGTTCACCGATTGTTTTGAAATTTTCAGGACTGATAACATGCCGCGTGATGTTGTCGTTGCATATTTTAGTTGAGGAAAATCCCCATTCGGTTTTGAGTTATTCCCCTTTTAGTAAAATTTAACGACTTCTTTTGTCCAGGGGGGTTTAGCTATAACGATGGCTGGCAGAGTCTCAAAGATGGGCTGGTTTGGAAGCTAATACATTGAATTTGTGCGAGATATATTTTATTTATTATTTAAATGCAAATAAAAGGGGTGGTATAGATGTTGAAACAAAGGCAAGAAAAAAATTCAAAAAAATTCGCGTATTTTCCGTGTTAGTTTCCTACCTGATAAAAATTTGTTATAACATGTATTTTAAAAGATCTTGGTCTTACCAAGACCTTTCATTCGGTATACAGAAAAAGGGGCTGGCCCATATAATTAAGGAGTTAGATGCGTCAAAAGTTTCTTTTCAATAACTTGTAAAGGAATAAAAATTTCTAATGCATTATTGAAGCAAAGTTGTAAAGAAATTAATTTTGAACCCTTTCGTGGTATTCAATTTAATGTTTTCGTAATTTATAGCCAGTATTTGCAGAAACAATTGTTGTCAGTTCGGTCCATTTTTGTGGGGGTGCGCACGTTTAGGAGGTTATGAAAGGGCTTTTTGTAATGCACTAACTGATACATGCAGCGCGCAAAAATAATTCTACATAAAATTCCCAAATGTTTTTATTCATATGTACATATTCATTTCATAAAGATGAACGTCTTTGACCTTATTTTTGTTGTTTGTTTCATAACTGTGCCCCTTTCTATATTTAGATGCATTACGAGACTCAGGTAACCGATCGATAGAAGAGTCGCTAGCTGTATTCAGGCCGTCGCCTTGACGACAGTGCATATGCTTGTAGAGTTGGACGTACACATGTTTAACGCCCCACTGTGTTACTGTAACAGAGACATTTTGAATTGTTTCAGTACTGGGAGATGTGTTAATTAAATGGTTCGAATGCATGGTAATTAAACTCAACTTTTCTACAGTACGTATACACGGCCGTCATATAAAGCACAATGTGTATTACTGACATGACAAATGTACGCTGGCAATTTAAACGAACGCAGGATTGCTCCCGATAGAACATTTCTTTTAAAGCAAAACAAAATACTGATTTCCGATGGATATAATATTATCATCGTGGAGATGATTTTAAAAAGTGAACTTAATATTCGTATACGATAATATTTGAATCCAAAGCCGCTATTTTTAAGTAACGGTTATTAGGGATACATGTATTAATTATGACTTGCCCCGCGTTTCACGTTTTTTACTTGCAATGCATCTACAAACGAAAATACCAAACAACCTTCGGCAGCAATTTATAAATAATTTATTACATACTAGTACACAATATTAAAGAGATAATTAAATAAATTGTGCTTTATAATTGTACTCGCTATCTTCCGTGGAAATAATGGCATGGAAAAAATGTTGTTCAATGTTCATCAAAAACGATGTAGCCTTAGCAATCGAAAATAATTAACAAACTGTATATTGATAGATTGACACATTAACAAACATTCAGACCCGCAATGTATTTTTTGCAAATTCTATAAAATGTAGACTCAATAAGTTAATTTTTCCGTTTGGGGTATTTTGAATCACATGTGTACGCTATGTGTACATGTACATATAGATTAAAAGCCATATAGATAAACACTTTCAGTGTTGAATTTTTAAAAGATATTTTGTACATGCAAAGCAATCCAATGCAAGGGCTATTAAATTCGAACAATGTACATACGATAGGGATCGAACTGATACTGGTTCTGCTTGTTCTACAAACAGCGAATGAAATGCGAAGTATTAGGGTGTTATTTTTTAAACAAATAAGTATTGCTCTCTTAAAACCTTGCATTACTAAACAAAGTATTTCATCGGAAGCATTATTAGTTACCTTAGCTGCATATATGTAGCTCTCCTTCTGGAAAAATTGAGTACCATCCGAAATTTTTCATAGCAATAGCTTTCCAAAAAGCTTGCCTGACTACCCAAATTTATTCAATGGAAGCATGCATGTATCAATTAGACTATCTTATAAGAAATGAAATTTAATTTTCGCTGCGGATCATAAATTATTAAACTGAACGTGCAGAGTTTAGAAGCAATTTCAATCTTTTTCTTCGATCGAGTGCATGTACCTGTATATCACTGGAAATTAAATCATTTCATTATTTTAAATCATTTTAGGAATGTACATGTATCGAATAATCTCAAACAGCCAAATTGAAAATTGAATTTGTTATATATTAGATGCAAAATCAAAGACATTTTGTTATTTCTAACCATATAGGAAAGGATATTCAAACACGTACATGTAGCATCGTTATTTGAAAGTGTGTGTGTGTGTGGGGGGGGGGGTTTAGGTGGGCAACTTCATCAAAAAAAAATCTTGACAAGGAATTTAAAAAATGGGGAATTTTGAAAATCCTAATCCGTAGGTGGGAGGGGGTATTTACATTTTAACTTCAATTTAATTCAATTAGAATTACTTTATTTTTTGGTTCCATTTATTACATGCTCCGACAAAAGTGAAAGATCCATGATATCTCTATTTATTATATGACCAGTTAAGAAAATAGAGTGGGTAAGACCATCTACACATCATGTGCTCTGGCCTAACTTGGACTCGCCCACTAATCGGCGAGCCAAAATTATGAATGAGACGTATTATGGCGCGAAGTCTTTCTTTACCATTCACGCAACAGCTGAGATCTCAGATAGATCCATCGGCATAGATCCACTGGGAGGGTGTCAACTAATAACTACATATATTATACTTTGGATTGAATGTTTTAGAAGAAATCTATCGAATTAACATACACACTTAATTGACTAGCAATTGTTAGATGTACATTTACATTTGTACACGCGAGTGAAACCCTTTTCCAGATGAATGAAATCGCCCAATTGATCGAAAATCGGGTCACACGTACCCCACTTCGGCGAATTACTTGTACGTAGCCACTCCAGTAAATATTCCAATTATATGAATTTATATTTGTTTTAATTAATCCAAACTGATGATTCTTTGTTAATGATGATAATCCAACACCAACTATTACTTACATTGTACTACTTAGACAATGTGTATCATCTTGCGATGACACCTCCCTCTTTTTTTTTTTGACCTTTCAAATATGGCAATCTATTTTTAAATCAGGATTACACACGTGCAATGTGAAATGCCCTTTTAATTGAACACTCTTGCTCATTGTGCTTATTACATCCCATATAATGTTTTCATCAATTATGAATATAAATGTTGACACATTAAAGATGCATCCTCAGGCAATTATTAATTCAAGCTTGTGGGTCCCCCCCCCACACTTTTTCTCACAGCAACTAATTTTTTTAAAATTTGCTTATAAAAAATTGAATTATCAAGAATGTACAAAATTTATATAAAAATAAGGAAATTAGGATTGAAATTGGGAGGTTTTTTTTTTTTTGCTTGTCAAGATTTTTTGGATGAGTCTGCCCCCCCCCCCCCCCCACACTTTCAAAAAGGATGCTACGTGCCTGCATAAAGATAACAACATTCAAGGGCCTTCCGTCATTTTCAAGCCATGATAAACATGATAAAAAGGACTCTCAAAATAAGAAAATAGACGCAAAGTAAACTGCATTCATGGCATATGTTCACATTGTATGATGTGTCTCAAAATTCCTATTTTGGACTCGTCCACTATAACTACGAAAAAATTAATGAATGAGACATCCTGATTCTGGCGCGGAGTCTTGTAAATGAAATTTCCATTGATCTGAATGGATTTTTCCGTGAGGGTCGGGGGTACTAGGTATAAAAACAAATTTAATCGTTCAAAGTTTTGAATTGTTAACAACGATATATCAGATCGAATGTTTTAGAGCGATTTATAAATCCAAAATACAGTCATTTTTAATCTGTTGACGCGTGAGCATATGTATTAAGTAGGCGGGCATCCCTACACCCTATTAATTGAAGACAAATGAAATCGCGTCCAGCAGAACTCCCTGGCATTTTAGTGTTTGTTATTATAAATTTATGATTTTGTTTGTTAATAACAATTCAACATCAATTATTAATTAACAATGTACACTCTAGTACGCTTATACACAGTTTTGTTGCGATGACCCCCCCCCCCCTCCCCGGACATTATACCTATTTTTAAATCAGGATTACACACGTGCTTGCATGTGCAGAAGACAATCTGGAACTTAACTGATAACTATATCATCTCTTTGGAGATTTATTTCTCCGTAAGCAAATACGTGTAGTAACTGATACATGCAATTGTGAAAACCATAGAGGAATGCATAATCTGCGCATAATAACTAACTGCTTGATGCAATATTTCTTTTTTCCAACATGTTTTAAGTCAATGATAATATGAAAATATATGCTTGACTTCATATCGGAAATTACTCATTTTCTTTATTCCCCTTTTCAATAAACAAAACAAACCAACAGACCAAATTGATCCAGATAAATAAATTGTCAAAAATAAACCTAAAAAAACAAACTACACTTTCATCCTTCACCCACAATATTGCCTTTTCGATATTTGTCATCGTGGTAGATCCGTGTAACAATCTATTAAGTAGGTGCTTGCACGACATAGAACCGGCCCTTGCTGATCAACGTTTTCATTAACACATATAAAGGAAAAAAAATATTTAGATTTTTTCTTGGATTTATTTTGATGTAAATAAAAAAGAGAAGAAATTAGTTCTATAATATATATGCGATGTAAATCTTTTTTCCACGCAATATTTCGTATAAAACAACGAAGAGTAGTATCTTGAAACTTCATTCAAAATTTGATTAGACTTTTAAATTGTAAAATGCTAACATTGAAAATTGTGCCCGATTTCTTTTTTTTTAAGATAAAACTTTATTTAAAAAACTGATTCTTTGAGACAAAATAAATAAACATAATCAGTTTGATATTCTCTAAGTGCAGTTCTGTAGCTCTTAGTCTGAAAAAGAATCGGATGGACGACCTAGGACCCAGATCGTCCATCCAAATTTCTTGAATATTGCCATTTCTTTCGTACGCGGACCCATGTTGGCCGAATACTCACCAAGACTAAATATTTCGTATTTTAAGTTTTAACTGCGTTTAAAGGTAATATTGGAATTCCGATAATTTTGAAAATGATTAATTAAATAAAAATGGTTAAAATTACCGTCAAATTACCGGCATCGGCCTTCCCCATGCGCGAATCAAGAAGAGTAGGGTGAGGGTTCCAGACCCCACCCCAACCCCCGCAAAATTTCTTTCCATTACATGTACAATATAAAATTACAAAAATATGCCTCGGACATCCCCAGGCAAACTCAAATAACCGTCAGACACTCAACCCCCACCCCAGGAAAATTTTTCTTATCTGCGCATGCCCCCTCCCCCCCCCCCTCAAAAAACAAAATTATTCTTCAGAACCCCCTGTAAAATTTCCAGGATCTCCGCATACATTCTAAAAGATTCATTGGCCCTTGCTTTCGATAAAAAATGCGAGTAAAATGTTTGGTCTTTTTACGTTCATACCGGGCATACCCACTGTGTGATTATAATCGTCGTCCATATTCTGTGTATATTGAGTCAATTATGATGATTCGATAAGTTTCTCAAAATAAAATGCACATGCAAAAAAACAACATGCGGCGAATCAAACTTCAGACAACTTTTAAAGATCTGTATTTGCTTATATATACATGTACTTTGTTTCTTTTACACAGTGTTTATACATCTAATATTGCACCATGGTCAGGTATCAATTTTTATATTACGTCACAAGTATGACGCAGCTACGACGGAAGACCTAATCGTTGCTTGCAACGAGCTCGTCTCTAGTTTGTATATATCATTCAATGAAATGTTGCTCTCATGACAACGATTTACACGTTGACACAAAATCATAACGGAAAACCACACAGTTATTTCAGAACATATCGCAACTTGGCAAAAAATCTTTATTTATTTATACATATAAACTGAAGTTAAAGTTATATTTCTTATCAGGGGTGGCGGGGTGGTGTCAGTCACCTTAATGGAATGTTCAGAATCTGTCAAGCGAATGATCTCGATTAGATCAAGTTTCAATTACTGTAGAATCATTAGATTTCGTGTTGGCTCAATTTTCGTGGATTTCGTGGGTACCTCTCATCCACGAATTTACATCCTCCACGAATAATATATTAGGGTTATAAAGTAATATTTCATTTTGTAGGTATAAGAAAATACACGAAATTACGTCCCCACGAACCTATAAAATTTCAGCAATCCACGAAAATTGGCCCCCACGAAAATTAATGATTCCACAATAACCTCCGGTCGAATCTACTTGCATCCTTAATGGACACGCGCTCCATCATCTACCCTTTGTTTTGGTTTTTTTTTTACAAGTTACTGGTAGGTGCGAATAAGATCGTTTTGAATCTATTCAAAGCCACTTTAAGGTGATTTACCATGGATAGTATTCATACTCCAGGTTAATTAATACGACTTTCGTGTCCACAACGTGTTTCACTGTTAATAAAAAAAAAGTTAAAAAATGATTCACTGAGAGTGAAAGACGGTGACATATATTGCGTTAGATTACTTTAGTTTGTTTGCTATATGCAGTGTTGCAATGATGAGCGAAATTGCCGTTTTTAATTTTTATTGAACAAAAAATACCGTAAATTTTGAAAAATTTGACCGAGTGTGTGTGTGTGTGGGGGGGGGGGGGGGGGGGGGGGGAACCATGTTTGTTGAGAAAATAATTCATTATGATACTGAAATATCACTGCTGAATTATGACCATAATAAGGTAATGTAACTTTTATATACATGTACACCAAAGTTTTAAATGTATAAACGAAATGAATTTACCAGTTTGTATCTTATACAGGACAACAGTTTACTTATGTTTTATCGTCTGTCCCAAATTGTTTATGCTGCAAATTTGGACGATTTTTTTTATAAAAAAAAAATATACACAAACCTGTGAACGAAGTGCAATTAAGGAAGGAGTCTTCTCGATCGTTATCAAACATACTTCTTATATTAAGAAATTCTTGAAATTTTGACACAGTCAAACGGATAATTTTACTAAACGATTCTATCAGTTAAATCTACTTTGACCTTTTTGTTTACGCATAAAGGTCAGGTCAAGGTCACTACCTTTTTCCTCAACGTAAAGGATTATAATAATGTAGTGTAGCTCTTTGTAGTTCTGTAGACATTTGCTTAAAATTCGAAGATTCTATTCTTCACTGATTGATAGAATATCAGAATGTCTATCAGCGTATACTATTAAATTGGAATAAATATTTATACTAAAATTGATATTGCTTAGCCCGCATTTCCTCTATTTTTCTTAAATTTTGAAGAAATTTTGATTATTTTTTTATGTTTCCAATAATAAAATATTTCTGATTTTTTTGTATTATGAAGACTTTAAATAAAGATATAAATTGACAGAAAAGCTAATATATTGACCATTTAATAAGAGAGAAAAACTGATCTTAGTGATTTTTTCACAAAATCAATGTATAGAATTGGCGCTTTAAAAAGCTCATAAAAATGTAATTTGATAGGCAAATCACATTTTTAAAACATATTCTAAAACCTAAGTATCATATCATTAGTTCACATTGGTAAAAAAAATCCAACATTAATGTTATTGTTTTTAATATGCTAAAACAGTCTCATTAATCTGCAGCAATTCTGAATTGCGAAACATGTGATATTTTCCTACGCCAATATTACGCCAAAAATGTAGTCCTTGCTAGATTCTAAATATTGATTACTTTTTCTATGCCAAGTTGTATGAAAAAAAAAGAAAGAAAAATTTATTATTTTAATTTCCTTTCATCTTGATTTAATGAACAATTAATCAAATTAACGTTAGACAAGTCGAAAACCAGAAAGGACTCCTTCCTTAAAATCAATGAAAGGGAAATTTCCAAGATATCTTTATCGACACATTATCGTTTTTCTCTCAGAAAAATTCACAGAAACGAAAACCAATTTTTTATGGAGATTTATAATGGGTAAAGTTTTCGTCTTTTCTCCATTCGGAAGTCACTCGGGATAACTCGCACGTACAAGTGTTTAACGTTATCATTTGGACACCTTAATCTCTTTTGCAATGGAAAATTCCCGTTGATTTTTTAAGTTTTAGCTGACAATCTAGATGGAGCCTTTCAAAGGGGAAATCTTGGGATTTTTTTTATACTTTTGAATGAACAACATTTGAATCAGAGGTATTTATATTTATATAGAACAATTTAAAGATATAAGCAACATAAGTATCAAATGCGTATTATACATGTGATTAATGATCTATTTTGTTTATATATTTCGATAAAAAAAATGCTATTTTCTTTTAAAAAAAATTAAACAAAAAAACGTTTACCCCCAAAAAATCAACAGCCAGGAACGTGGTAACTGAAAAAAATATTTTGTAATTGAACGAATAAATTACATTTTTCAAAGTAATTGGAAGTAACTTGTAATTCAGTCTTCCTTCAATTACAATTATTTTAATGTAATAAAATACATTCCCAAAAATTTATCTTTAATTTCAATTACTGTTTACAAAGTTGAAAGTTTAACAAAGATGTCTTATAAATGATGTTTAGTTTGTATAGTACCTGTTTGGCATGGGCTTGTTTTCATGCAACAATCAAATATCTCACTAATGTTTACTTTGTTTATTCAGCATGACTACACTGCCCAGGGCAATAGGTAAAGGTCTAATTTTGTTCAGGTGTAAACCGACTCTTATACCCCTGAACAAAGATACTGAAGTAAAAAAAATCTGATTCAGAACCAAACATACATGTAAACTCAATGAAAATGTCTCTAGAAATCCCATTGCAAACTCTAAAAATGGACTTAAATCTTTAAAACATTGTCGTTCATAAAGCATTGTGATTTTCAATGCTGTTTCATACAATCATGTATTTGTAATCAATTTAAAAAAAATCAAATAAAGTATTTAAAATGTATTTAATTATTTTTCTTAAAGTAATTGGGAGTAATGAATTACATCTGTAAAAATAAATGCAATTGAAATTGCAAGTAACTGACAAAAGTATTTGAAAATACTTAGGGCTCTCCGATCCTCAGCCTCAAAGTATTTTTTTTTTCATCATAAAAGTGTAATTTATCATTCAAACTTAACAAATGAAATAAAAAAAGAAAGATTTTTATGGTATCCATGCATTTTAAGATGGTATTGCAATTCTGGCCACGATGAATATAATGTAAAAAAAAAAGATATACAAATGGAGATCAAATCCGAAAATAAAACCAGTAGTTTCGGTGCATCGGTAGCTCGAACCCCCTTAACCTTTATATAGTAGGTCTCCGTCGAGCCACTAAGCCAAGCAGTTCCTTTAAAGTTGAGTGTAGTATTAACACTTCAAGATTAATTAAATTTGTCTATATAAAAGGCAGATTTGTGGTACGAAATAAATCCGGATAATTTAGAGTTATCAAACATTGCCGTGGATCGGAGATCGTTAATTTCAATCCTGGCAAAGGGAATTCTTCTTTATGGTCGACGCGCTGTAGTAAAATACAGTTGTAATGAACAGTTAATTTGAAGCGTGATTACCGATTTCTGTGCATTTTTTTACGATTTCAAATTCTATTACAGAGTAAATATTGATAATCTAAGAGCGTTAGAATTGACGACTGGATCATAATAGATTTTCAAACGATTCTCAAGTTCATTTTTAATTTGCACACCATGCACCTTTGTCGCTCATGAAAAAATAAGAATTGTTTTCTCAGCCATCGAGATTCCAAAAAAATAAATAAATAACAAAATCATTCTAACATTCTAACAAGGTCAGTCTTGTAAGTACATGTATACCAGGCTTTGGACTAAATCTCCCCTTGGTCGGTTTCATCAAAATATGAATTCAAATATTTTCAGTTTACATTTAATAAGAACAAAACTGTAGATCTTTTAAGAGATCTCGATAATAATCGTAACCATTTTAGACTGTATTGATCTCCTTTAGAAGAAAAGCTTCGTATAAAAATATAGCAAAAATAACGAAATTTAAACGGTAAAATATCAGGAATTTCGTTACCAAACAACAGTTAATAAATGAATTAACGATGATGTGAAAGACCCTGTGAGTACTGACAGAAGTGGAAAGTGCAAGGGATGAGTACATGTGTGTATAAACTGAGTCATCTTCGTCAGACGACAAGTGTCCGATCCGTTTCGTCTCCCGTTAACCTACATGTGTACCACATCCTCATGCATTGAACCGCAGATGCTACTACTTCACTTGTCTCTGAACCGTCAACCATCAGCTCTATACAGTGCCATGGTTTCTTTTAAGATCCGCTTTCCGAGGTCGGTTACACAGCCTAAAGGTTGTTTATAAGGAGAAAGTTTGTGGCAAGTAAAGCAACAACCATTAACAGTAGTAAACAGAATGAAGAATCTTTTAAATATATTATTTGCACAGAATGGTGTTTGATATGCTCAAAACTAGAAAAATTTTCAGTGCGCAGTAAATGAAGTTTTTCGAAAGTATGATCGTATGCACTAATGCTATATGTACATGTATAGTCTAGCCCACATTTTCTTCGCAAAGCTACAGCTAAATGTACCTATTCCAAAGATCAAAATTTGAAAGTCAACGGTTAAGGGGCGGGTACTGTTTATGCATGACGTAGCTGACAGAATTGAACGTGACGTCATGAGAAAAAGTCAACCAAGGCGCTTCTGATAGGCCTATATAATTAATCACAGCTCTGTAGAAACTGACAAGACTGATATCTACACACCCTTTTATCGATTGGTTGAAATCTTCATCGACTGAATAAACATCACGGACTGCACGAAATAATCATGCTGATGTTAGACTCCAATTCCCATAAAAGACAACTTGGCTGTTTCTTTTATTTAACGTACTGATGCACGGTATCAATAATTTAATCAATTTTACTTACTCTTTACGATCAATTCATTGATTTGTTAGTAGAAAGATGTAATAAAATATAAGCAAAAAATGCTTTCTTTGATGATTCATGCGGGTTATGAAGTAATCGGTCATTGCAGAAAAATTACATAAACCGCTAACGGGGGTTAAAACACATTTTTTTATATTGTACGAAATATACAATTGGATTGATCCCACAAGTTCAGAAGCTTTAACCGCCCTACCCCAAGTCAAAAGTTTACAGATACGCACCACTCTTCATAACCCCTTGATGGATTAATTATAAGCTATTGGATACTGGATTGAAACTGCACGATTTTTAAGGTGCATGCTACATGCATTATATAACTGTGTGAGGGTCTGTTAGTGAGGAGAGAAGCAGATCAGTGGCGGTTACCCTCATTTGAGGAAGAAGAAATGACATGAAATCGAAAAATAAAAATTCTGTTTTACATGAAGAAGTTCGTTTTCAAAAATAAAAAATCACACAAGCAATTGTCCAATAAACCCCGTTAATAGCAACTGCTTTTTTGTTTTGCTTGTGTCGTCCGTTCTACAAATCAAATCATAATATTAACTCGATTAGGTTTCAGTTGAATAATGACCATACCTGGCCGCCATACATTAACTAGCCATATTTACATGTATACACTTAACAATATGATCCATTTTCAAAAGGTGGAAACCTTTGCCACAACTATTGATTGGTTCTAATTACAGCATCAGAAAATCAATTGCTTTGAATGTCTTGTTCAGCAAGCTAGAAGGTTAATGGTTAGTTCTAGGCCTAAAAGGCAGCATGGCAATCTCTCTCTCTCTCTCTCTCTCTCTCTCTCTCTCTCTCTCTCTCTCTCTCTCTCTCTCTCTCTCTCGAAATAAACAGTAGCAAAACATAAAACAAACACTGAATTGACGGTCCGGTTTTTATTTTTTCAGTGAACTCCTTCGGATTAAGCGGATTTTACGCCCTCAGAGTCGAACTCGGCTCTTTCACGATAAGACGCGATGAAGATTATAGAAAATAAGTTTAAAAAAAGATTCTGTGGTGAATTATTCAGTCGAATGGGACTTTATTATAAAACAACTTTTTTATACTACCAAGTGTACATGTATGACATTGTTTGGGTTTTTTTAACAACTCATATAGTATCTATACTTATTAAAGAAATTCGAACTGACCAACACAGTTTTAGCATAAGCTTTTAGAAAGGATAATCTTATTCACAAATCTCTATTTTAAAGGTCTTTATTGATGATAGAAACATTGAATCTCCCAATTGATTGAACAAATAACAAATTTCCGAGTTAGCAACTTGGATAGATCTTAGCCTACAAGTTGACCTGAGGTCGCAACCTAAAATATATTGTTAAGTCAGAATTTAAAGTTCCAAAGTTATGTAATCTGTTTTATTTCGGATTTGGAAATGTATATTGTTGGCAAACAAAAGAGTGACTACAGACGTTAAGTTTAAATGTTCACAGGGGTCCAGTGCTGCCACTGCTAATGAAAGAAACGGACATTTCGTCTTTGTTGTCCAAAACAGTGTTTATATAACGGATTTTATTAAGGTGGCTCACTATACCTTGAAAAAAGCTAGTCCCAATTCAGCAGAAAATTTCTTGTTTTTTGAAAGATAGCATGATTCAAAAGAAGTAAATATTAAGTAAAGTTAACGAAAAAGAAATGCAATTTTGGGTTAAAAGAAAACGATTTTTAAAAATGAGATTCCAGAAATATGAAAAGTCCTAGGCGGATTCGAAATCGCTATCTATGGATCACGTGTTCGAATTAGCCCGGGCCGTTTGTTCATTTTTTTTATACCACTGAGCTGTGATTAAAATCGACAAAATCAATTAATACAAACAATATAGCCAAACTTTTAAATCGGCTTCTTGTGACAAAGTTTTGATGTAGTGAGTCTGAGCACCTTGCACATCTAGACAAATAAATTGAATATTTGAAACTAGTATTTTAAGGATGAAATACTTGGATTTTTTTCTTTACTTAATGAGGTTTTGTGGCTTTAAAGAATCTACTACGAGTATACGCCATCCAAACGGTTATCAATAATGAAAACGCCCGATTCTGTCCCTAACAAAGAGATATTGGTTTTTTTATTATTTAATTTTGTTTGCTATCCAACTATCCAAAGTTGATGGTTTCTTTCCTTGTCTATTGATTAAATCTATTAAACCATCTCATTATAAATGAAAAAGCTTTTTTTTATATTGATTTACAATGTAGCATTAAATTTTCACACTCGGTGTTATTTTATATTTTTTTAAACGATTCTTATTAATTCATCACATTGTCTTGATTTTAATTTTTTTCATTATAGCACAGGGGCATCGTATCCCCTCTACACTGTATGACATATATATAAATAGTATATAATTATGTCATAGAGTGTAGAGCGGATACGATGCCCCTGTGATTATAGCGAGCAACGGATAAATGTTTGTACCGGAGATAATTCAGAGATAAAATCTTATATCGACAGTCATTGCTAAAACTATATATTATCTCGTATTACTTTGTTCTCTACTTTTTAGCATGAAAATTATACATAGTTATTATTGTATGATGTTAGTAAGTTTAAAAAAACAACATTTGTATGATATTCACTTTTACGTCACAGTGCTGAATGCAGTACCTATTATCTTTTAAACCGGGGTTGTCTCAGAAACATAATACCGCCGCCATCTTTTTGCTCTTACTTAAATCTGCTTGGTCCAACTTTATTTCAAATTTTATGTATACCCTTTAAAACTATGGATTTGTTAAGCATGTGTATAATAATAGGAAAGTTTTAGGCTGGTTGACAAATCTTCCTAAGAAAAAGCAATATGTTTAAAGATTATAACGTATAAATTTTCCATTTCTACATGTGTATGATCGTTTATACATGTAGCTCAACAAATTATTTCAAAAGTTTTAATGTAGACCTAATGATTAATTTGTTGACTACGTACCCAGTCTCCATATAAGAACCCTTTTTTACTCTACTTAAAAGTTTTATAATAATTCGAAAAAGTGTGTGTTTGTGTGTGTTTTAATTAATCTGGCTTAATTTCAACATTATACATATGTACATGTAAACGTTTATCTTGTTCCAGTTGGGATTTATGAATCACTAAACAAAGATCTTTATATGGCATCGTTTTTTGCTCTGGCAGAATAAAATAAAGTTCCCTTAAAAGGCTATATTTTTTTTTTCGATCAAAAGTGGCATGTTTACTTGTTTGATTTATTAACTGTTGAGCATTGCATCGGAGCCTGTTGTTTAACTTAGTTTATTGATTAATTTATTTCTTTCATCGTAAAATGTTTAAAATGGTACTGGATTCAAGTGGCAAAGATTACCGTTTATTGTACAACGTAGTCTGAATTTGCTTAAAGGTCAGGCAAATCTTGTTGATTTCAATGAGCGATGGCTGACTTGCCGACTTTGAAATAGACAGGCCTACGTCACATTGCTGTTTGGCACAACTACCCAAAGTCCAATATCTTGGTAAAATGGTTCTTGTGCAATTCATGGTTAATCTGCATTTTTATATCACAGAAAAACATTAAACTAGGCTTGAATCTGAGCCAAAAAAAATTAAATTAAGTTTTTTAACGATCTTTAAAAAGCCCGAATGAGGTGTTCATATTGTTGAGAGAGAAAAAATATACACGATTTGATCATTATCCAAAAATAATATACACTTGCGGTCGCACCTTAAGACATCAATAATTGCTGGTGTCAAACTATTTAATTACTAGTATAGATGAGAGTCCTTTTTAAAATCGCCTTTAGCTATAAGGTTTTTGTTTTGAAAGGAGGATTAATATTTCGGTCAGTTCTCACGGTCGGGTGGGTTTTAATCCCTGGTCAATAAGAGAAACAAATTCAACGTACATTTCCTAAACATGTGAGAACTCGAAGTAGTGCAGCCAGGATTCAACATGGCGACAAATATTTTTTCTATGAAATTTTCAGATGTTTGAAAGGTATTCTATATGCAGAGGCCATGATCATTTTCATCTCCATTCACATGTATAGGTAGTTCATTACGTACTTGAGAAATTCATGTTCTATGCCGAAGTTTCAACATATACATAAGATTTTCATTCGATCAATATAATTTTTTTTTTTAAATATTATAGCTAGAGAGGAAAAATTCAAGTGGGAATAAACCAACCGGAATATATAAAGACGGTATGAAGTCTGCACTCTGTCTGACTTTGCATACCTATACATACATGTACAATGTAAATTGTACATGTATCTAAAATAAGATAAGTATCATCCTCATTTCAATAGATACATCAATTTGTATGTAAAGTTTCTATTATGTACTTGCAACAGGGCATTACAAATGTATCTACACTAGCGTAAGGACAACCAACTCTCCCCTTTCAAATAAAGAAGATATTTTAGAAAGCGCCAGCGAGGCGAGACTAATGAAGACTGAGGCATTTTATACCATAACTGTCCACATAAAAGTCATTTTCTCTTTAAAAAAAATCATCACACGCGTTCAAACATGTGAAACAAAATGGAACTGACCACACAAAATGTTAACCCTCACCAAAAAAAAAAAAAAGATTTATAAAAGTATTGTGATAATAATTAAATATTCCGTACCTGGAAAACGGATATATCCTTACTCAGAGAAAAATCAATGGAAGGCATTTCATGCTGAATATTCACAGCATCTTCAAATTTTTACGACGCTTTGATTAGGGTATTGAAAATCGATAAGAAAATTGATCGGGTATATACTCACGTGTAATACAGAAGCCTCAGCGCTTCGTCATTACAGAGGGATTAAAGCGATACAAAAGTAAGGTCACAAGTTCGTGTCTGAGTTATCTGTAGTTGTGTTTAATGCTTGTTGACATCCACTACTTATAAGGCTAGACGACACGTTCCTCAATTTCATATAACTTTTTCCAAGAATTTGTTTTTTTTAATAAAATTTACTACTACTTTGACAAGCTTTCTTGCAGAAAATTAGGATACTTTACCAGGCATTTCTGCAAAATACTAGAGTAAGCATTCTCCTATATGATCTTTTTTCAAAGTACACTTTGAATTGATGATATAAAAAAAAATGTACAGCACAGGAAAATTCACTATATTATATATCAGATCTTCACCGTGGCCGGGGCTCGAACTCACAACCTATGTAACATGCGCTCCTCGCAGGGGAGTGGCCATCGTTCTAACCACTTGGTCATCTAGGCATATATCTATATATAATAAAATTACAATCAAATTAAAAATGATTTTAAATAGTAATAATTTTACTGGAACTCTTTATCACGAGAAGATACAAAAGAGTGCTCGAGGAACGTGTCGCCTGACCTTAATTTCATAGCGCTGGATGGTTGGGACCGTTTTTAAGATTTTTAAAATATTTTTAATAATGAAGAGGATGTCCACGCAAAATTCAGGCAGGGGTTTGCACATGCTATGTCCTGGATTTCAATGAATTTTAGTGTATCACTTTTATTTTAACATGACTGTAATATATGTAAAATAAAATAAATTACAGTATGCCTACCCATTTTTTGACTCCAGTTTCTTTGAATTTTCGTATCAGATGTGAAAATGATTTGACAAGGGGTTAGTGTTGATTTGTTTGTGATATATGCATGGATACATTGATGTTAAAAATGTATAAATAACAGGTCCTGTACGAAAATTCAGGGAAACTGGAGTCAAAACATGGGTCGAAGCGTAGACCGTCTTCGGTTCAGACATTTATACGTTTTCCAGAATCAAAAATTGAGGGCTTGCAGAGAGAAGTGGATGTACATGTAGGCTATGCCTGTCCACTTCTCAAAAGAGAATACTTTTCTATCCATTGTTTAAAAAAGAAACAAAAGGACAAAGGATTGCACGAAAAATGTTTTATTATAATTATACATATAAATTCCCGTGACAGTTTGCTCATTTTTTTTAAAACTCTTTGGCATGCGTTTTTATATCAATAAATTTTATATAAACGCATAATAAACTATTAAATATTAGATGTTTTTATTTTGGGGTAAAAAGGGCTCTTAATCAAGCCAGTGTATTTAAAACTTAATTTTTTTGGGGGGGGGGGTGGGGTGGGGAAGGGAGGGGGTAATTTATGATTCATATGCATTATTTTCGGCAATCCTTCAATATTTAGAACATTGCTCGGAGTTCATACACAAAATCTTCTAGATTACAATCTATTTTGACGACAATTTAAGGAGATTTTTATGACAAACATGGAAAAAAAACCCGGCAAAATCGAGGAGTTTGCACTGGGGAATTCATCGCCTTGAAATGGTACACGTACAGCTGGATCGAGGTTAACGTTCCTTTTTCTAAACATGTTTAATCCGGCGTAACTTCCGGTCGTCACAGGAATTACACAAAAATTTGACTTCTTAAAATTGTTTTTATTATTTAGAATGGAAGTAACATTTTAGCAATAGAAACACAATAGGTCATCTTCTCATGGTTAAATAAACGAAAAAATTCTACTTCCGGTGAGACATATCAAACATCTCAGGTAGCTTTCTTTTATAAAAATGTTGTACCCGCGAGATCTCAAAAACTGTAAGAAATCAAGATACAAAACTTACATGAATGATAGACATTTAATTAAACATGTGTTTAACGGGTTCTTATTTGGTCGTCCGTCACTTCCAGCTCTCACTCGAAGCGTTCAAGCAAAAGAAGTTTTTTTTATTCTCGGGTCAGAGATGGAATGTCGACCGAAAAAAAAGAGATACTTGTAAAACGTGATCCACTGACTCCACCCAAGAGAACATTTGGGGACCCAGAGCATGCAATCCCAATATTAATTGTAATCTAATACAGATTCATAACAACATTTAATCAGTAGCATGGAAAACTTTAAAAGTGTTTATAATTTTGTGTTCATGAGGTTTTTTTTAGGTATTTATTTTACCAGAATAGGATTTAACACGCCCAACCACGTGCTTTATTCATTAAATACAGTTGAATTGATTTACAATAAAAAGAATATTTACTCAATCAGAATATGTCTCCTGGATGATTTTTAATATGGCTTTAAAAATGATGTAACTTTTTTTTTTAGCTGACGAAGTTCATTGAATAAACTGCCGAAAATCTTTATATTAAATTCCTAGGGATTGTGAAATTTTTATCAGCAGACAAAGAACCAAGCTGGTAAGAAAATACGTCCAAGATAAACCATGCTTTTTCAGTCCTTAGTTTCTGTTAAAATAGGTACCACTCTACCAGAAATGACCATTGAATCTATACAACATTCTAAAGAGCTGGCGATGATTTTGACAGGAATGAGTGACGTCACTTCCTTGACACTGTCATTTGCTAATACAAGGAGCTTGCAAGTTGTCGACAGAGGTTTTAGGCGCAATGAATAACGATTGGTTGGTTCGTAAAAGAAAACTGAGAATGGAAGATGAATTTTTGTTTGTGAAGATCAAAAGATGATTATGATTAATGCTGAAAGATTTTAAAGATTTTAAATCCGGATTGCAGCAACATTTTCGCTTCCTGGATATACTATTCATTACTAATCTCTCTCTGTAATCCCTAGTATCTGCATAGATTACTGGTTTTTATTTTTTGAACATGATATGTTGTGAACAAAATTAAAATTGAATAATTTAGCTTATATTTCATTTCTTGATCTCACCTTGACTTGGTGAATAATATCACATGCATGTAGTTTTCATATATACTCATATTTTATCCAGTGTATGATGCATGTTTATATATAATAAATGTACCAGTATCTATACTACAATATCAAACTAATAGACTCGATTTTTTTTTAGCTTTAATACCGAGAAATCGGATGGGTACTGTCTTTTGTTTTATATATTTTAAACATCATTGGTACTTGAAGATTACCAATTTGTTTTTATATTTTCTCAATCAAGCTTCGCTAATTAATAATCAAAGAAAACTTCTTTTAAATAAAACGGAAATCATCAGAATTTTTTGGATTTTACACTCTTGTGCATGCGCATTACATTCACGCTAAATCACGGGAGGCTCTTTAGTGTATGTTTCCAAATTATGACATTTGTATGGATAAACTCAGAAACAATATTACAAATACGCGTAAATTGTCATATATTCATTAAAGGAAATACGGGAGATAACTCAAACTCAGTGCATTTAGTATGAAAAACCCCAAGAGTTCCGAATGTCAACATGGTGTGTAAATTTGAAGTGAGGAAGAAAGTTGGTGAAAAGTGTTGAATTCTTTATCAGTATGAATTAATTTTTTTTTAGATGAAAGATATTTACAGCCTCAAAATGGTTTTGTGTGAATAATTTGACTGTTATTTACAATGCAGCTTCATAAATTTTCTCCAAAATCGTTCCGGAGCGATTCTGCAAATTTTTGCTACATTAATACAGGTGTATATATGTCGGAGGCGTTTTAACTGTGGTGAAGACCGGTCCCGAGGTTTTTCAGTTAGATTATTCAAACTAAGCAGAGTGTAGTGAAATCAATAGCATTATTGTTGGCTGAAAGTTTGGTTATGTAAATGTCAACAATACGGTGTGTCGATGTATCTATTTCGTAAATGTCTGATATCATATGTTATATGCCAACCCGTGCACTCACGGCTCAAAGTCTAGTGTTGTTGGTTGATCCATTTAAAGATCTGTATTGTCACGTGTTGTCTGAAACAAAATAGCCTTAGTTTTAGGTTTTAATCTTGAAACGTTGGATTAAAAAAAAAAAAACTAATCTTATGCGCTTTTCAGAGTTTTTTTTACTCTCTAAATCAGAACCGTATCGCCTGCATATAGTAGAAAACTGTCAAATTCTTTTTGTATCCCTGTTCTTTTAAATGATTTTTTGATTATGTTCTGTTATTTAAACGCTGTTATCAAATATACATGGGGAGATAGATTTACCTTCACGATGACCTCGTCTATATCAAGAAAAAAATTGAAAAATACTAATTTTTAAAACACATACCAGAACTTCACTATATAAAATTGAAACCCATTTTATTAAATCTGGGCAAAAATTCAAAACAAAATGAAAACTTTTTACACAAATTTTCATGAAACGGAACCAAAAGTTAATTCAAAATAAGAAATATGATACCGTAATATGATATTACTATAATGTTTTTTTTTAGTATTATTGATTACGTCATATATATACTCGTGTATTTTCTTCATTGAATCTACCTAAAAGTAAGCCCTTTTGATTCCCATCTTTTAGATAATCTGAAACCTTTTTTTTTTTAATTCTGCAAGCTATGCATGACTAACCATTTAATAAGATACATTCATAATCGAGATAGGACGCCAGCTTTTTGGTTTAGTTTTTTTTTTTTTTTAGAAATTATTTGGCTTGTCTTCTTTTGGAAGAAGTGATGACCTTGCTCTTGGGTTACTGATTATTTGCCCAATATTTCATAATTAGGAGATCTATTTAAAAAGGTTCAAATTCTTTTTAGAAGAGTTTGTAAAACATTTAACCCATCACTTTCAGGGCTTCCATTATTTTTTTTTTCTTAGTTGAAAGGGCTTACTCTTTTAGAATGACATCTTCAAGTTTTTTGGATGATTTTGAATCCAACATATTAATATTCTTAGTATTGATGGTGTTATCCAAATTTGCAAATTTGCTATCACTACATGAGTATAATGTCTTGTACATGAAATAATCTGAAATATCTGCCAAGACGTCTATAACTTTAGTGTAACAATGTTATCGTCTGCAAAATCCTGCATAAAGTTTTGACGAAATAGTTTACTTGTGTAGACTTAAAAAGTATTTTGTGGGTTTTTCTCCATGTTCTGTCCACTGAATTTTTTTTCTAGCAAACAGGCCTTTTAAATAATCTTTGCAAAAAGTTTCGAGTTTATCATGCACCTTTTAGATTTTGAACGAGATCTGGGTAACTACTAGAATGTTAATACTTTCTTAACTATTTTTGGGGATTGTCTTTTTTTTTATTCAAGAAATTTATAAAAAAATTAAAAAATGATAATGCGTGTTTTAAGATGCCATTCTAAAAAAACAAATTATCAATGGCTGTACATTTAACGAAACTATTAAGTGTTCATCCTGATAAATAAAATAATTTGAAGAAGAAACATTATGTGAAATTTTTACACTCCGGAACTGATATCAATAAGACTTCTTTTTCGAAGAATTAAGAAACAATAATGAATAAATTCCATGCAAGTAAGGAAAGAAAATCAGTTATTTTTAAATAATGAATACGGTGAGATACATATTCTTTATCAGAAAAATAGTATTCATCATTAAACGGCAACATTTTGGAAATAATTATCTATTGTTTCATTTGTTATCATTTTAATTTTTTGATTTATTTTTTTAACCAATTCATTTTTCAAATTTGAGAACTATTTTGGGAAAGAATTTGAAGGAGCCTGCATATCTGCATCATTCGAACTTGACGATTGGAAATAGAATTGAAGTAAGATTTTTATAATTTGATGATTACATGTGTATGTACATGTACTATCATGATTTTTATATATCTATCTATTTATGGTTTTACTTTTAAAGTTTAATTTAAGTTGGGTTGTTTCTTTTTTTGATACCATTTTACATGAAAGTAATTTGGAATATTAATTTTTCTGGTCAAAACAGCTACTGGATTTAAGGATCTCTGATCTCTAGCACCCCTACACAAAAACAAATCGAGATTTAAAAACTATTTTTTTTTACTCTGTACGGTTTTTGTTTAAGAGGGCTCGATGATTGTCGCCATTTTTAGACTTTATTGATCTCTTTTAAAAGGAGAGCTCCATCTAAGAACATAGGAAAATGCCAAAATTTAAAGAAAAAATATATACACATGTACTATTTCTTAACTAAAAATGGTTCCAAGATAAGGACATCATATTTGAAAATTTTAGGAAGATTTGATGTTTAATTTGTTTAACATCAAGCCTCTTTAAATTGTATTCCACAATTTTCTATTGATTACCGTTATGTTTATTTTGAATTCCAATACAATGTCATGTTTCCTAGTCCTTGTCTACAATACATTGGTATTTTACTTGTAAAAATATCTATGTAAATATGTTTTTTAAAGATGATGGCAAGGTATTAGAAGTTTATACGTATATCTGTTTTTGTACATGTAGGTACGCATATCAAAGAGATTTTCATTAAAGCTGACATTAATTCATAAATACGCAATATTTACCTTTTATCTCCGTCATATAAGTTGTCGATCTTTATTGTTCTGCTCATCGCTACACATCCCGTATATAAGGCCGAGAGCATTATTCAAGCTTCACCACATTCAGGTCATACACCCAAACACGTTTCATTGGACGCACAGGGGCCAAGCCCGTTTTAACATTAATTTCAATGTAACCATTAATAAAGAAAGGGGTTGAGCTCTACCAGTTCGCTTCAAAAGCCTAATAAATCAACACAACCGGTATTGTTAGTTACATGCGCTAGGACGTCGGGTTTCTTCAATTTCAAAAAATGGCAAACAAAACGAGCGATATACCCTCATTGTATTCTTCCTCTGTTCAAATCTAGATATCGTATTTCATGGTTCTTTAGACCAATGATCTAACAAAAAATTAAAGACTTTGTGACGTAAAGGAGACAGTAGTCATAGTAAGAAAATTACAGGGAAGCAGACACTTGTAGAAACTCAATTTCGAAAGACTTTTAAAACCCCAGGATATAAAAATTCGGGGGCAAAATGTCGGTCCCTTTGTCTGCCAAAATTCTATTCTTAAAACTTATGAAACGTATACTTGTAATGGGTTAATAAGTTCGGCACGCATTTTCTTATTGTTAACGCATTTTCAAATATTCAGTTATCTTAGACGAGGTGGGGGGGGGAGGGGTTATAGAATTTTGCGTTTAACCAAAACGTAATTTGTTTTCTTTTCATTTTTATATCTACACTGATTTTAAAGGAAATGATGCTTCGTTAGAAAATTACTCATTTCGAGTCGAAAATTTGTCCTACTGGAAGAAATTTAAAACAAATGAAAAGTAAAGCACTAATTGTGTTATAATTGCATTGTTAATGTATTAAAGTAATCTATAATATTATATTGATTTTACCTCCCACATGAAAGAGTTGTCGTCGCTAGTTTTAATTTCGCTCGTATTGACGACTTTTCCTTTGAACGGGCCAAATCGGGTCCCTCGGCTCAGAACGGTTTTTGCACAGAACACTACGTAATGGTGAACTCCAGCATACGCAGTTTGTATCAACACCAAACCTATAAATATATAGATCTCAGGTATTGATTTTGAAGGAGAAACTTGTTAGACTTGGCGATAGGAAATTCAAATTAGATACTGCAGTCTTTGAACTATATACTCATGAACTAAATGACATTGTTGAACATTGGCTGTGCCTGGAACTTATTCATCAGCATGGAAATCTATGAACTGTCTCTACTACGCCTCTTCTTTAGCGGCTTTTATGCTTTTTTGACTCATCCATATCACTAATGAAGACCTCTTGTTTTATGGACAAGTGTCTGGGTATCAGCATTTTCCCAAGGGAGTACATGTGTAATGATGGTGTTATTGTAGACAGATTAAGACAACAACTCCAACGTAGGGTTCTTGATTATTACTTTATATTATATTATATCATAAGCTCTGAAATATTTAACAATACATGTATCACAATAAGTAATTTATCAATATCACATCATCATAAAAATAAAATAGATCAAACATAATATATCATTGTATTGAATAGGTTTCATGATTTTGCCAAGCACAGTTTACAAGCAAGAGTTATTCCCCTTATCACAGTGCTAACTGATATATAAAGAGTTCAATAATATTTATCCTGTGTAATTAATAATTTAGTTAGTTATTAATGTTTAATAAATAAAACATATTAAACTTAACTTAGGCAATAAGTATCAAATCTGATATTTATATATATGCATACCTATGTGTGACACAAAGCCTAATTGATCTGCATCTGCATGATCCTGATATATTCTTCAGGTATGGAATCTAATACATATAACAATACTCTTAAAACTACATTTAGGTTATCTAGCTTAGGATTGTTAAAATAACTATAATGAGTGTTGCTCAAATACTAAATTTTCACTCATGATAATTTACATTTAAATAGATTTACATTTCACTATATAGCATATACTTATCTAGCAAATACAATATGCTTTATAAATAAGCATTAATATAAATAGCATAAAATATAAAACAATTACTTACAGTCTATAGATTTCTTCTTGGTCTTAAGCTTAACACATCTGGTCAGTATGAAGATCAGATCAAAAAGGACAAAGCAAAGAGAGGGAATTTAAAGGACCAATGAAATTGAGAATTCAAAAATAGAATTGACCATGTGATATATAATTAACTAAAACAGGTTTACACTGACCATAATGACCATTGTGATGTCATACTATATAAATAACTATGTAGCTATTTACATACTGTTAGGTTGTACATAAAGTTGTTTATATTGACAACTTTTATAGTAAATACTGTAAACTTATAATTTATAGAACTATTAATTAATAATTTCATGATAATGAAATTATTACTTAATTAATATGAAATATCACCCTATCACATGCTTCCCCTCTTTGTGAAATGACGTCCTCGTCATTTATTACTTATCAAAACAAATAGCTACGAGTAATTTGAATTACTTTTAAACCTTCATGACTGCAAGAAAACTGAAAATAAAATATCTTAAAAACTATAAAAACGCACTATATCTCTCTTCGTAATTCTATAGACTTTATCACTAATTTAGCTGATTGAACTGACTGGTTAATACTGATGTCGTTAAAATTGTAAAAACTAATGTCTACCAGAAATGATCTGTAGTAGAGTCTTTTCTATTAGTTCTTTGCTATTTTCAGAGTGAAAAACATCACTAGAGACTAATGTCTGAAGGTAGTCTGCTCTTATCTTCCAATCTGGTTGTTTTGTTAATACCTGTTGATTTACTATATAATCGCCACTTGTAATCCATGATGCTGTTTTCTTCTTAGTATTAGGTAGGAGGTCATTTAATGGACGAGCTATTGTTGAAAATCCCTCAATGAATCTTCGGTAGTATCCAACAAAACCCAAGAATTGGCGAACTTCATCTGAATTTCTTGGTTTCGGCCAATTCTGTACCTTGTTGATCTTATCTGGGTCTGGCTCTATCCCCTCCTCACTGACAATATTTCCTACATATTTGACTTTCTTTTTAAAGAATTCGCATTTCTTTGGTGAAAGCTTCAAATTTACTTCCCTAAGTCGCTGAAAAATCTTTTCTAAACGTTCTACATGCTCTTCATAGGTTTTGGAGAAAACTATCAAGTCGTCAAGATAGATGAAGCATATGTCTAGGTGAAGTCCATCAAAGCATTCTTCCATAAGCCTTTGATAAGTGGCAGGAGCATTGACAAGACCAAATGGCATGCGATGATATTCATAAAAGCCTAGAGGTCCAACAGTAAATGCTGTTCTCTCTTTGTGCTTTTCATGTAACTCAACTTGATGGTAACCACTCTTCATGTCCAATATGGTAAAGAATCTATTTCCTGCCAATGCATCCAAAATTTCCTCTATACGTGGCAATGCGTAGGAATCTTTCTTTGTTCTCAAGTTCAGTTGTCGATAGTCTACGCACATGCGCAATTCATTATTCTTCTTTCGACAAAGGACAACATTACTCGACCATGGCGACTTAGATTTCTTTATAATTCCTCCTTCTAACAGCTTTCTTAAGTGATCTTTAACCTCTTCAAACATAGCAGGTGGAATACGTCTTGGACGTTGTTTGAATGGTGTGTCGTCATGAAGATCAATCCTATGTTTTACAATGCTAGTATGTCCAATATCTATATCTGACTTGGAAAAAACATCCTCATACTTCCTCAATAAATTCTCTGCTTGTTGTTTCTCTAAAGTTGTGAGTCCCTCATCTTCAATTGTAACTAAGCTCAGGACATCTTTTGCTTGTTGGAGATTAACACAAGGTATAGCTCTTTGTTCTGGTTCAAGTTTTACAGGCTGCAACTCACACAAGATAGATTTTGGTGGAACTTGTACTGTCCTGGTAGTGATATTATCAATGTCCACTCTTATCACATGATTTGCTGGATAGCAGTAGTCTGTAAGTGATGGTACAATATCCAGGTCTGATGGAATAACAGAGCGAGATGTAGCTTGTAGAACTGCTGTTGTAGATTGATATGGTATTGCTTTATCAATGTATCCAGATATTGAGACTGTTGAATTTGGTGGTATAGAAATACAAAAGTTTTCAGCTGATTTTACAATTCCAAGTCTATTGTTGTTGCGAGCAAGTTCTTTATCTCGTATGGTCATGCCTCTAAAAGCTAAATACCAAGGCGTAAACAATGCAGCTTCCTGCAGATATCTGTCTCCGTATTTGTCTTTGACAACATCTAGCATGTGTTGTAATATGTTGGTCCCAATAAGAAGTGGTACTTGGCTGTTGTAATTGCTGGTGGATACAACAAGTAATGGAAAATTAAGTGGCTGTTTCAGTGATTGTGGTATTCCAGTACTTTGAATATTAGCCTCGATGTAACCATAATATGGCAACTGTTGACCATCAGCGCATTCCACTTCTAAAAGTTCTCTTATTGGGTGGAGTTCTAAATGACGAAGGTGGTTTGTATAAAAATCATTGCTGACTGTTGAAACAGTAGATCCAGTGTCAATCAATGCTCGAACTAAGTGTCCTTCTATACTTGCTTCAACTTCAGAGGTATTTCCTACTAGTTCAACTGGTCTACTCTGGTAAGGGCGTTTCTTGTAATGACCTATCGTCTGCCCCGCAACGAAGGTCTTCTGATGCTGCTGATTTAACAATTTCAGTTTGTTGTTCTGTTTTAACATTAACAAACTCCTCTTCATTCATTTGTGTGACATATTGAGTCATCCATTGTTTGAAATCTTGAGCAGAATCAGCTTTTGGTTTTACATTCAGTTCTTTAAAAACTGACGCAATTTGATTGAGTTCGTCTGGGGATAATTCTGCCATGCTGAATTGTTTATGTTTCGATTTCGGAACACGGTTTGCTAGCTATTTTCAAAGGATTAAATTCAGAATCGGTGTTTCGGATATTTATAACTTAATATTCTAAATTAAATTTCTAATTAAATATCTATGACTACTACTAACTGATAACTTAGCTAATAACTGAAAATAAACTATCTTAATAAAATCTTAATGTTAATTTAAGTGAATAACTAGATTAATAAATTGATTGACTTGTAATAAACCTTAATTGAATATACTGCTAAATAAATATTCTAGCTTATAAAAATAACTACTGGGTAATAATATCTAAATAAATACCTTAATGTACTAAATGATTATAAAATCATAAAAAAATGAAAAATATCTAGTACTGTAGTACTTAAATTAAATAAAAGATACAAAAAATTAATTAACTTTATAAAAAAATAATTACTTTCAATGAAAGATAACTCTCAAGAAAATGGCAATATTTGGCTTGTGCACTCAAGCGTGACAAAAATTTAAACAGGAAAATATTACTTATATCTCAATATAGTTCTTAAATGATAGTGTTTTCAATAATTTCAATGCTAAAAAAGAAAATCTTTCAAATAGAAAAAATTATGATTACCAAATAAATAATGAATATGAAATGAAAAATGAAATGACAAATTTGCTGAAAATAAGTGCTAATTATAACACCTAAAAAATAACTGTGATGTTTATAAAAAAATGAATATATATTACAAAGTAATCTAGTCTAAGTCTCTAAGATGACAAGAATCTAAATTAAATACCAATAAATACTTATTACAACTCAAGGGGAATTCAGACGTCTGAAACTAATTATAAGGTAGACAAAAAATGTGCTAAGTAATCTTAAAGATTAACTTAAAAAATGTTACATGCACCAAAAAATTCTACCTTACCGTGCTGGCAAATCTTGAAACAATGAAAAACACATGCAGTTCAATAAATTGACTGTCAGAGGTTCAATGGATAACACTGAAGTCACTATCTTCACAATGTGGATGATCCTGGTTCTTGACAGGAGTCCTAGTCCTGGGGTTGATCCTCAGTCCTGGTCCTGATAGGTCCCTCCTGGTCCAGTTGATGGCTCCTCCTGGGGTTCCTCCTGATCCGTCCTGGGGTTCCTCCTGATCCGTCCTGGGGCTCCTCCTGATCCGTCCTGGGGCTCCTCCTGGTCCGTCCTGGGGTCCTCCGGGTTACGCATCCATCGTAGGGCGCATCTGCTTCAGTATGTATGTCCAGCCAGTCCCAACGTGGGCGCCATTGTAATGATGGTGTTATTGTAGACAGATTAAGACAACAACTCCAACGTAGGGTTCTTGATTATTACTTTATATTATATTATATCATAAGCTCTGAAATATTTAACAATACATGTATCACAATAAGTAATTTATCAATATCACATCATCATAAAAATAAAATAGATCAAACATAATATATCATTGTATTGAATAGGTTTCATGATTTTGCCAAGCACAGTTTACAAGCAAGAGTTATTCCCCTTATCACAGTGCTAACTGATATATAAAGAGTTCAATAATATTTATCCTGTGTAATTAATAATTTAGTTAGTTATTAATGTTTAATAAATAAAACATATTAAACTTAACTTAGGCAATAAGTATCAAATCTGATATTTATATATATGCATACCTATGTGTGACACAAAGCCTAATTGATCTGCATCTGCATGATCCTGATATATTCTTCAGGTATGGAATCTAATACATATAACAATACTCTTAAAACTACATTTAGGTTATCTAGCTTAAGATTGTTAAAATAACTATAATGAGTGTTGCTCAAATACTAAATTTCCACTCATGATAATTTACATTTAAATAGATTTACATTTCACTATATAGCATATACTTATCTAGCAAATACAATATGCTTTATAAATAAGCATTAATATAAATAGCATAAAATATAAAACAATTACTTACAGTCTATAGATTTCTTCTTGGTCTTAAGCTAAACACATCTGGTCAGTATGAAGATCAGATCAAAAAGGACAAAGCAAAGAGAGGGAATTTAAAGGACCAATGAAATTGAGAATTCAAAAATAGAATTGACCATGTGATATATAATTAACTAAAACAGGTTTACACTGACCATAATGACCATTGTGATGTCATACTATATAAATAACTATGTAGCTATTTACATACTGTTAGGTTGTACATAAAGTTGTTTATATTGACAACTTTTATAGTAAATACTGTAAACTTATAATTTATAGAACTATTAATTAATAATTTCATGATAATGAAATTATTACTTAATTAATATGAAATATCACCCTATCACACATGTATACTCAAATCAACATATTTTCTTTCTTAACTTTCGTCATTTTGAATGTTGTAACAGTTTCTATTGCTGCTGAAAACAGCTGCTTTTTTCCATTGTTCTTCTGAATTTAGTTTGTTATCGTTCGTTTGCTATTCTTTCCGTATTCAAGCTTGATTAATATATTATCAGTGACTGCATGGGCCCTTTCCCACAAATACTCTCTAGAAAGGACTCATTCCTGCTGTAGTGCACGTGTGGACATTGAGTATAGACATCACTTCTCTCATCTCTCCTCCATTGTCTGTAAATATTGCCCCAATCCCTCCAAATACACCTATCCAATTTGTCATTTCAGCATTTATTACTTCATTTAGTTTCTTTCTATTGATAACCACAAATACGGTGTATCGAGACCACATTTCAGTGATGTGCAAAATTCATTTGTCTTTCTACATTTTCAAGTACATTGCAACTAATTTTATTGAACGCTTTGGCTAACGGCAGAACAATCAGTAGTCTTGGAGGGGTTTTTGCGAACATTTTTCAAATTCTACGCTTGCAATAAATGTCTCCACAGTACTCTTCCTTCCAGTTTTTTTTTATCTTTCAGGAGAGCTACACGCTTCTCGTTCAGTGAATGAGCAAACTGTTTTTGTAGTTTTGAACAGTTTTTAATGAGAAAGTTTCTCATTGTCTTGTGTTTCCTTTTGCATTTATCCGACACTGCTACAATCTAGCAATTATCTATTAGTACACGCTAATGGTTAACAGTTTTCTAGTTCAATGCAATTTCTTCATCAAATATTGTGGCTCTATCTTTTTTTTACGCTATCATTTTAATGGAATCATTCAACAGCAATAAGAATATAACAGAATCTACAGCATTTCTTTGATATGTTACAGCTTTTGATGTTTTGGGTTTACCACTCGGTTGCAAAAAATTAACATTAATTAGAATTATGAGAGTCAGAAAAAAAGACAACTTCTTTTCCTTAACAAATGCATTGGCATCAATCCTGTTCATTCTTTTGCGAGGTTCATTAATGTGTGTTTGAGTTCAGAGAGAGAGAGAGAGAGAGAGAGAGAGAGAGAGAGAATGCTTATTAAGGTATCGATCCGATCCATAATAGGCCCTAATTTTTCCAACCTTGAATATTAATCATGAATTTAATATTTTGATATTAATTAAAGCATTTAAGAGTAGAAAGATTTACCGAGAGAAATTTTCAAAAATATTATTGACTAGGCAGTGATTAATAAATTAAGATTGCATTACGGTCTATGAGAACAAATACATTTTTAAAAATAAAAATACAATGTATTAATACTAGGAATTTCAATAAATGCTTTGATTAGAATAAAACCAAAGGGATACAACTCTTCAAGAAAAGGGAACGGTAATTAATTAGGACACATTCCACCGTTACATATTGAAACTTAAATATGAAAATTATGTCCAAGTATACTAAGTATAAAGACCATACATATGATTTGAACATATTTTTATTGTACAAAAATACAATTGGGATTGGGCACAAGTTCCATAACTTAGACCGCCCTCTCCCAAGCCATACATATCTGTTATGATCCCAGATTCATTGAATCTAGGGCTATTATGGACCGAATACCTTAAATGACAACAGGAGGTTCTGAAAATTTAAAAATCAACTTCGTATTGATTGTTTACATTTCAAAGCTCAAGAAGTTGGTGGAGAGTGTGGTTCGGAATGAGATGTACCTCAGGAGATACCTACTATCACGAAGACGGGTCCGGAGCTCTGACGTACGGCTCCAGTTATAAAATACTGCCTTGGAATTCCGGTGACCCCGGTGGTTGTATGTGTGGGCGACCCAAACGTTACGACTCCAATAACAACGGTTTCTACAAATGGACGGACAAAGAGTGTGGAAATACTTACCCATATCTCTGTAAAGGTTGGGACTGTGATAACTCTCTCTCTCTCTCTCTCTCTCTCTCTCTCTCTCTCTCTCTCTCTCTCTCTCTCTCTCTCTCTCCAGAGCCACGTTAAAAATTACTAGCATATAAAATATATTGCTAACGTCAATCTTCTTTTTTTAGACGAGTTTTTACCAATAACTATAACTACACTACCCGCCCCTACAACAACCACCGCAATTCCAGAGACAACCACAAAACCGTGGTGGTTTGTAGAGTACAGCGAAGACGGGAAGGCACTTGGAAAAAACGGAATGGTGTATATAACGATGATCCTAACTGAGTCTTCTTAAGGAGGCTGGATGTTTTTTTTTTTATTTTTAGCCATAAGTTATACCAACTTACTATATCTGTACATAAAGCTCTCCTTAGAAGAAATACTGATATACTGGGGAATCATTAGAATTCGTAGTGACTCAATTTTCGTGGTTTTCGTGGGTAGCCCCCCCCCCTCCCCACGAGTTTACGTCCTCCACAAAAACAAGTTTTGAAAGAGTAACTTTTCTTACTAAAACTAAAAACCAACACATCCACAAAATTGCATCCCCACGAACAAGCAACAAACTCACAATTCACAAAAATTGGCCCCCACGAATTTTAATCATTCCACAGTAGGCTAAAAATGGCAACAATCACCCAGCCTCTGAATGCACAATGTCTCTATAATAAGAGAGATGGGTAAACACTGGGTAGAGTACAATACAAGTATATACTATATTATTAGTTGATAAGTTTGTTACTGTCGACGGAAATTTGTAGGGTCTAAAAAGTCCATAGGAAACTATCTTAAGAGTAAATACACACATAAAACATTTTTCCTTTCCGGAAAGTGATTTTGTTATATTTTTTGACATGTTCCATTTCCTGTTTGCATTTTAAACTATGTAAACCAAACTGTTTGAGCAAACTGAAACATTTAATTATAACATGATAAAAACATGATTTTGTATGATGAATCAAACCAAGAGAATTCCGGCCTCTTTAAATTACCGGTATTGTTTTACTTATCTTCAGACATTTGACAAATCGACTCCTCCGGCTCGCTTCAGCTTCATAGGAATGGCAATTGGTTTAGGTGTCTTCTCTTTCATCATCGCCGTCATCTGCATGCTGTGGTTCTGCTGCATCAGGCCAAAGGACGATTACAGCGCCCAAGAAGACTCGGACGATGAAGAGGAAAAAGAAAAGGAAGAATATGGCCTTCACTGCTATCAGCGCCTAGCTACATGGGCTTCAATACATAGCCTAAAGCACTTGATTCTTGACAAGCTCTTTTTAAGGAATCATTACAATTTTAAGAGGAGAATTTTTGCATATTTTAATTTTTTTAATGGTTTGAATTTTTTTTATCAATGGTGTGTGTTTAAAAATCATTTTATGTAGTAATTTATGGAGACTGGAAGGTCAAAAAATTAATCATTATAACCATATCAAAATTTTAAAATATGATTTGTTTAGGTATAAATTGTTACTGTTAAAAGAAAACTACAACATATTTTACCTTTAGAGTTTGGCTATTTTAATTTATTCTCTATAGAGCTCTTTTTAAAGGAGATCAATACAGTCTAAAAATGGCCACGGCCATCGTAAAAGAAGGGGGTTCAATGTTTTGCATTATCCAACTCTCAAAGTGGACTGTCTCTCATGCCTTTCTTTGTAACAGCATCAATTCTGTTTCTTTGATTTTTGTTTTTATTGAGCAGTTCGTAATCTATGTGTGTTTGTGTGTGGTGGGGGAGAGGATATCGCGTAAAATAAACTTTTTAATAGTAAACATTTATTTAATTTGCTTTTATGTACTTAATTATAAAATTTATATCGATACTGTGGCTTAAATACATTGGTAATGGAGTCATTTTAAATTTGTTGGACCAAATTGTCTTGTTTCTTGTAAATTTGTAATAGTTTGAGTATTTTTTTATTTTATTTTTGAACACATTAATTTCACGTTCGACACACGTTTATAAAGAACCATTCTAAAATGAAATAAAATATCGCGTATAATAATCTTTTGTGGTTTGCGGAATTAGCTTCGATGCTTGTACAGTCAGTTCAGCAGAAGTTACATGTATCATCTAAGTCTGTGACAGTTTTTCCTCTGGCTACAGAGAATCTAGATCGAAGAGAGTGACTTAAGTTCTAAAACTACAGTTGCTCCAGGTGAGTAGTTGGGAATCTTGAAAGGCAGACTTGTTTCTGAATGTCATTGAGGTTCGAGAATGATATGATTGATTGTTTCGGTCATTGTCGTAATTGATTTTTAGTCACAAACTGTTGAGACAGTAACATGATCCAACACAACCGGATTCACTAATGAGAATGTGGTCTTACAGTATTTTTTATAATATGCCTTTTTTTTATATTTCCACGGCAAATCAAGTCCAAATATGATATTTGCACGTCAGGTTTTCACACCCTTTGAATTTTTGCTTCAAAGTAATGTGAAAAAAAGTTCTTTTCACCCCAATTTCTCAAAGAACAGGTCTCCACAGACACCAACAGCATTAGATATGGAGGATACTTTTATGTTTGCATTATGTTGCAATCAATGTAATTGCTGCTGACTTAATTGTTAACCGTTAATGGAAGCTCTACTGTCGACAGAACAGGTGATGAGAGTATTCTGTGCTAAAACAATTATCTACACTTAATATACATATGTGTTTCCAACACAGTTGAAAGTTGAAGGATATAAATGATGTTGTACGTATCTTTCAGTAGCGTGTTTCCGATTTTGATGTTTTCTTTTATCGCAGTCATAGAAGTACCAATGTAGACAATGAAAATATCGTGTCTACTGACTGTTCCTTCCTATTATAGCAAGAAGCAACTATGCATGGATTTTCCACCACATATGTAAATGAGGACAAGTGTACCACAATATAAGGGGAGCTAACTCTATATTCCTAGCCCAAGTGGGAGGGGTTGAGCCCATAGTTCTAAGGTTTAAATTGATCCTTTTGAATACGCATTAGGCTATGTTACAAGTTATTAAGTGAATCAGATTTGATTTAAACCATGAACAATAATCAAATATCTCCAAATAATACAGTAGTAGTAGGCCTCCATCGGTCGCAGACGACCATGGGATATTGTATCCTATTTTGTCTTTCTATGACAGCAACGTTTGTGGCTGAAAAGTCCTATACGGGAGAGACATTCTTATTCGCAAAAGTCACATCTGTGAATGGTTTCTGATCTTTTAGGGTTTAGGCGCTGCTTTCGTTGTGCGCGTTTGTTTTCTGCTGCGTGCACGAGCTTTTCTTCCCCTGACTTGATCTGTCTGAGTAGTGTAGACCTTCATCTGGGTCGATCTGCTGCTAGGTCTTCCCAAGATCGCACGTCGATATCAAGGGCCTTCATGTCTCTTGTTACGACATCCTTGAATCGAAGTTGTGGGCGCCCAATGTTTCGTTTCCCAGATCTCAATTCTCCATACAAGATGTCCTTAGGAATACGTCCGTCATCCATTCGACGCACATGCCCGAGCCAGTGTAACCCGCGCTGTAGAAGCATAGTGAACATGCCTGGAAGGTTCGCCCGAGACAGGACTTCGGTGTTAGGCACCTTGTCCTGCCACGAAATGCCCAGGATGCGGCGCAGACATCGCAGATGAAAGGTGTTGAGCCTTCTTTCCTGCCTGGAATACGTTGTCCACGACTCGCTACCGTATAACAAGGTGCTGATTATGAAGGCGTTGTAAACTGCCATTTTGGTACAAGTTTTCAGTGTGGAGTTTGTCCAAACTCTTTTTGAAAGTCGAGCGAGAGTAGATGTAGCCTTTCCGATCCTCTTATCTAGCTCAACATCCAAGGAAAGGTTGTCAGTAATGGTAGATCCCAGGTACGTGAACTGGTGGACGACGTCCAGTTGGTAGTCGTCGATTGCTATAGCTGGGGCTGTGGAAGTATCCTGGCTTAGAACGTTTGTTTTCTTTAGGCTAATAGTCAAGCCAAAATCCTCACAGGCCATTGAAAAGCGGTTCATCAACGTTTGCAGTTCTTCCTGGGTGTGGGTGACAAAAAATATTTTGCTAACGTCAATCTTCTTTTTTTAGACGAGTTTTTACCAATTAATATAACTACACTACCCGCCCCCACAACAACCACCGCAATTCCAGAGACAACCACAAAACCGTAGTGGTTTGTAGAATACAGCGAAGACGGGAAGGCACTTGGAAAAAACGGAATGGTGTATATTACGATGATCCTACCTGAGTCTTCTTAAGGAGGCTGGATGTTCAACAATATATTTTAAAGTTTTAACCATAAGTTATATCAACTTCCTATATCTGCACATAAAGCTCTCCTTAGAAGAAATACTGATATACTTGGGAATCATTAGAATTCGTAGTGACCCAATTTTCGTGGTTTTCGTGGGTAGCCCCCCCCCCCCCCCCCCACGAGTTTACGTCCTCTATGAAAACAAGTTTTGAAAGAGTAGTTTTTCCTACTAAAACTGAAAACCAACACATCCACGAAATTACATCCCCACGAACAAGCAAAAAAACCCCAACAATCCACGAAAACTGGCCTTCCACGAATTTTAATGATTCCACAGTAGGCTAAAAGTGGCAACAATCATCCAGCCTCTGAATGCACAATGTCTCTATAATAAGAGAGATATGTAATCACTGGGTAGAGTACAATACAAGAGTATATACTATATTATTAGTTATAGATAAGTTTGTTACTGTCGATGGAGATTTGTAGGGTCTATAAAGTCCATTGAAAAATGTCTTAAGAGTAAATACACACATAATACATTATTCCTTTCCGGAAAGTCATTTTTCATATTTTTGACATGTTCCTTTTCCTGTTTGCATTTTAAACTATGTTAACAAAACTGTTTGAGCAAACTGAAATATTTAAATATACCATAAGAAAAACATGATTTTGTATGATCAATCAAACCAAGAGAATTCCGGGCTCTTTACATTACCGGTATTGTTCTGCTTATCTTCAGACATTTGACAAATCGACTCCTCCGGCTCGCTTCGGCTTCATAGGAATGGCAATTGGTTTTGGTGTCTTCTCCTTCATCATCGCTGTCATCTGCATACTGTTGTTCTGCTGTGTCAGGTCAAAGGACGATTTCAGCGCCCAAGAAGACTCGGACGATGAAGAGGAAAAAGAAAAACGGAAAAAGATGGCCTTCACTGCCAACAGCGCCAAGCCGCATGGGCTTTAATACATAGCATAAAGCACTTGATCCTTAACAAGCTCTTTCTATGGAATCATTACAGTTTGCGGAGGACAATTTTTGCATTTTTAAAACTTTTAATGAATTGAGTTTTTTATCAATGGTGTGTGTTTAAAAATCATTTTATGAAGTAATTTATGGAGACTGGAAGGTCAAAAAATTAACCATTATAACCATATCAAGATTTTAAAATATGATTTGTTTAGGTATAAACTATTACTGTTAAAAGAAAACTACAACATATTTTACCTTTGGAGTTTGGCTATTTTAATTTATTCTATACAGAGCTCTTTTTAAAAGGAGATCAATACAGTCTAAAAATGGCCACGGCCATCGTAAAAGAAGGGAGTTCAATGTTTTGCATTATCCAACTCTCAAAGTGGACTGTCTCTCATGCCTTTCTTTGTAACAGTATTAATTCTGTTTCTTTGATTTTTGTTTTTATTGAGCAGGTCATAATCTATGTGTGTTTGTGTGTGGTTTGGGGGAGGAGGATTTCGCGTATAATAAACTTTTTAATAGTAAACATTTATGTAATTTGCTTTTATGTACTTTATTATAAGATTTACTAAAATAATAACATAACTAAAGTTACAATTGGCAATATATTAAATATACTACTATGCAGATGCAACCTTTAGTGCATCGAGAAAATCGTTTAGATCTTCCCTTTTTTAAAAGATTAACAATACAGATATAGATTTTACAATGTACTAAGTGTAAAATCACCCCAGAGCAACACATACGTGTTAACAATAATCAAAATACTAATCTTAAATTAAAGCATCATTGAAAAAGCTCATCTATGATGCGAGCAGAAGTAACATGTATCATCTAAGTTTAGGACAATTTTCCATCTGGCTACAGAGAATCTAGATCAAAGAGAGTGACTTAAGTTCTAAAACTACAGTTGCTCCAGGTGAGTAGTTAGGACTCTTGAAAGGCAGAATTGTTTCTGAATGCCATTGGGTTTCGAGAATAATATGACTGATTGTCTCGGCCGATTGATGAGCAGTTACATGATCAAGACAACCGGATTCACGAATGTAGAATTTGGAAATGGAAAAGTCAAGGTCATATTTTTATAATATGTCCTTTTTTTTAAATTTTCCGCAGCAAATCAGGTCCAAATATGACATTTGCACGTCAGGGTTTCAAACACTTTGAATTTTTGCTTCACTGTTATGTGTCAAAAAGTTCTTTCCTACACAACTTCTCAAAGAATATGGTTGACTTACGGTGTTTTAGCAGAAACTTCTGCTAAAACACCGTGCAGCACTAGCTATAGACATGGAGGATACTGTTATGTCTGCATTATGTTGCAATCAATGTTACATGTTCTTAATTAAAACTTAATTCAATTTGATTTCATTTATATATTCTCTTGCAAAAAAAAATAAAAGTTGCATAAGAGGTACAAGATATATAAACATCTCCATAACAAACAGATGAATGAGCAGAGCTGCCTAATTTGAGAACAAATCTCACAAAGTTCAAGCGAATGTGTTCATATAACGGCACTGGTGCATATGTTACATTTAAAAATATATGAATTTATCATTTTAAACTTAACTGTAACGGTTTGAGCTTTAATTTACCAAAATTTAAATTGATTCATTTTGAATTTTTAATGAGTACATGTATTACATGAGTCATCAATTTGGTTTTTTTTTTACTTTGAAATTTATTAAGAATGTTCTTTTAAGTATTGTTAGCATTGTAAATAAAGAGCATAATGATAAATAAATGGCCATGTACGTAAGTGTCAAGAGTTATCGATGTTCACGGGTATATTTAGACGGTGGATGCACAGGGCAACAGGACACACAATTTAAAAGCTAAAATATATATATCAAAGGCATTTTTGCTAAACGCTCTAAGAATTTAAAGAAAAAATTGTTGGGCATATGATATATAATATAATTTTGTTAACCAACCACTTTAATAAAAGTGTCCTAATACATGTATATATGCTCCTGTTTTAGACTCGGTGAGACAACACCCGGAAGTTTGGGCTGTCTAATATATTAGTAATAAAAAGTATAAGTTTATGGTACTGATGAATTTCTCTCTGTCTCGGCCCGTGCCAAGCAGGTTGTATCACTCATAAACTTAAAATCTTAAGTTTTCCATTCCTATGTATTTACCTCAGCAGATTTGTGTAATAACGAAATAAAAAAAAATTTTGAATGTAATACTTCTTTTTAATAAACAAATTTACAATGAAAGGAAAATTATTTTGAAGCCGCAGGTCTAAACAATGATAATAAGTGTTTAAAAGTCTGAATAAATATACCCGGAAATTTTTTTTAGTTAAGTTTAACGAGTAAAAGTAATATTTAAATTTGTGAACTCCCATTTATTGACTTAACGTTTTTACAAACAGTGAGACACTCTCGTCTCAAACGTAATCAAATAATGCATTTCCAAAGATCACCATCGTCTTTATACATGTAAGTCATTGAAAGGCATGGAAAACTGCCGACTGGAATTGATATAATCTTAATCGATTTCTATTTTCTGTTTCTATCTTTTCTTTTTCATGGTTTCGATTTTGGTTTTAAGAAGCCCATTCCGATCAGTTCTTTGCATCAAAAGTAAACACAACCCAAGAAATGTCTTACTTTACCGTTTACCTTGGCTATCACATTTAAACAAATTGTAAAGAGAAATTTTAAAAGGTTTCAATTGTTTTTATTTAAATTGTCCGTTCAACACCAATGAAAGTAGACTAAATCAATTTGAAAAATAAATAAAGATATGAACTTATTTTTAGTATTTGACATTTCTTGTCTACGCTCAGTTCGTTTTTTGGGGGGTTTTAAATCCAAGACATGAGAAAAAAAATTAACTGGCTTTAACTTATTTTGTGTGGAATCTTTAAGACTGCAAACAAGGAATAACCATGAGGGAATCCCAAATACATGTTTATATGCTTGTGTTTGGCCTATTGGCAACTCGATATGGTGAGTTGTTTTAAAATTTAGAAAAAAAAATATTACGTCATTTTCGTCGTATTATATATTATATTCTTTTACTTTACATATACTGTACTTTTAGTTATGATTTAATAATCAAATATCGTAAATATTCTACCTTTATCTCTTAATTAAGAAAATGTAGTTTTATTTAAAAAACACAATCTTTTCAATATTATACCTTTTACTTGTTCTTTCATAAAACACAAAATAAATTGTGAGTTATTTCAAATTGTCGTCACCCCCACCCAGACATTATTATACGGATATATATCATAATTTAATCTGTACTATAGTATTTAAAGCTGCTTGGTCTGATTTTATATAAAATTTTGTGTACGCTTTTAAACGATGGTTATGCTACGTATGTGTATAATAACAGATATTGCAGTGAATTTCCCGGTCAATTAAGTCAAATTTCAATGAAACAAGATATCTGTGAGCCAATGCTCACTAGTGATACCCCGCTCTGGTGTGAATATGCAAAATAAGCAAAGTCGACATTTAACAGAAAGCTGGCATCCGATTGGTACAGAAATATATCCCACAATATGGCATGCCAAAACAAATATTGTGTTAAAATTTCAAGCATCTGCGATAAATAGCTGCTGAGAAATCTTTGACGAAATTTTTTTTGAAAATGTTGGCTAAAAATAAACAAAGTCGTCATTTAACAGGAAGTTGACACCCAATTGGTACAGAAATATATCCCACGATATGGCATGCCTATACAAATATTGTGTAAAAATTTCAAGCATCTGCGATAAATAGTTGCTGAGAAATCTTTGACGAAAACTTGTTTGAAAATTTTGGTTAAAAAATAAGCAAAGTCACTTAACAGGAAGTTGACGTCCGATTGATACAATAATATATCCCACAATATGGCATGCCTAAACAAATAGTGTGTTAAAATTTCAAGCATCTGCGATAAATAGTTGCTGAGAATTCTTTGACGGAAATTTGTTTGAAAATTTTGGCAAAAAATAAACAAAGTTGTCATTTAATAGGAAGTTGACGTCTGATTGGTACAAAAATACATCCCACGATATGGCATGCCTATACAAATACTGTGTTAAAATTTCAAGCATCTGACTTAAATAGTTGCTGAGAAATCTTTTACGAAAATTTGTTTGAAAATTTTGGTTAAAAAATAAGCAAAGTCGTCATTTAACAGGAATTTTTCGTCCGATTAGTATAAAAATATATACCACGATACGGCATGCCTTAACAAACACTGTGTTAAAATTTCAAGCATCTGCGATAAATAGTTGCTGAGATAAATGCGACAGAAATTTTTGTTACGGACGGACAGACAGACGGACGGACAGACAGACAGACAGACAGACAGACAAGGGTAAAACAGTATACCCCCTCTCCTTCGGAGCGGGGGTATAAAAAGAATTGTATACAAAATTTGTTAACAAAACAAACGGCATAAATGGTATCGCGTCATTTCGCCTCGTTAACATTTGACATAGTGACAGGTATGTAATATGACTTCGACATCGCTATAAATAAAGGTCATTATGTTTGAACAGGTAAATTAGAAAAAAAAACCGTGTACATTTTGTTCGCTAATATTTCTGAATATTGCTTTGTTTACAATCGTTGCATAACATGCAGGTTGAATAAACCTTATCATCTGGGGGACGAAACCAAACGGTTCTCTTTTCTAAACATTCCCATGATGCATTTTTGTTTTTTTTTTTCGTTTGCCCATACCAGAAAGAAAGTTTTTTATTTACTTGAAATATCTTTAACTATGAAAGGAGCCGATTCTATTGGTGTAAATATGAGAAAGTCTATAACTTTCTAAGATATTTGGTTTCTATGGAAACATTTTTGATACTGTAAAAACCAAAAAATCGGACCAGAGCAGCTTTAAGTTTCTTTTTTTTTAAATTTACTTCATTACATGTTCTTAATTATTGAAATCCCTAAGAAATATTTCTGAATTTTCAACCTATAAATCTGAACGTAAAGATATTAAAAAAAACGAAACAATAATTACTACAAATTTGACAAATTACATGTAACTACCTCTTATTTGAAAGATAATGTTGTTCACGAATTTTTCCATTTCGAAGTTTTTTTTAAAGTCTTTTTTTTATCAATAAGTATATTCATACAATAGTACATGAGGTTCAAATAATATATACTGTAAAATCTGTAAAATAGATCATTTCTGGAAAGCTGTTAAACTTGCTAAAGTTCAGTGACCTGGAGCATTCGCAATAAACAAAATAAATAAATGTACGTATAATGTTTTTTTCCTTAAATACATATGCTTCTTTGTTAAATTATTTTTGTGGTTTGTCAATAAAATTGTAATGCCAATATCTTTCAACTTTAAGAGAGGAAAAGTGTAAAATTTGTCTCAATAATTATCGAACTACCCTGCAGATAAGATAGAAAATTCAAGTTTGATTTCTATGTAAATCTTGTTTTAAATGCAACGTTGTACATGAAGCAGTATAGGATTTTATCTGGAAAGTTTGTACTTTAAGACCTTATAAGACCGTGAACTATTTTTGAAAATGGTTACGTGGACAAATGTGGCAGATTTCATGCCCATAACAAGAGATGACTTCACCTGCATATGAAGATTTGTTTCTTTGATTCAATATACAAGACTAGACGTTATGAACAAGAACATGTAAAACAAGATTATCCACAGTCTCAATTGAAGTCTTCATTTCGAAAATTCTACGACCTTTTCAGCAAATATTATCTTCCGCTTATGGGTCGAATGCTGACTAAGGTTTTTTTCATACTAATTGTTAGGCCTTTATTGTTAACGTATTTGTCCGTTTTCCCGATTACGACAAAGAGCACACTGCGGGTGTAACCGGTCAGCAAAACTTAAGGATGCTCACTTCTCCATGTCATCTGCTACTACCTGAAATTTTTAGCAGAGGTTCCTGTTTGCTCTGCTCTTGTTTTTTTTAAATTATTTTTCTATTGGACTTTTGATTTTTAACACTGTCTGTTATCACCCACATTCATATTACAGTGTCTGGATTTTACTATGGAATAAATGCCGGAGTCACCCCGGCGGCCGCCCAAACATTCTGCCAGTCCATTGGTCTAAGATTGGCTGTGCTAGAAACCCTTGCGGAGTACGAGGAAGCGAGGGCTTTCCTAATGGAATATGACCAACTCTGGGGGTAAGTAGGGGTATATTGGCAAAAAGGAAAGTTCGTTGAATATAAAAATATTTTACTTGGTTAGCTATACAAAAAAGCAATAAAGATAGCATGGGTCACCTGTCGATATCAATGCTTTGGAAAGGTGAAAACCGTAAACTTTTTTTAAAGTCCCTGCGGGATTTGTACTCTTTACTTACAAATTCGTATTTTAACTTTCTAAAGACATTGCAATATGCCGTGAGGTAACAACTTCGAAAAAGAAAAAAAATCATAAAATTGTACTTGATTTTATTGTATTTTGATATCAGAATAAGAAATTAAGATTAAGATTAAAAAATATGTATTTAATATAAAGATGTTCAATACCACTCTCATGGATGGTCAAGGTCATTTCCCTATTAGTTCATTACCCTACCTTCGTCAATGAGCTCTATAGAGATATAGGAAAATTTGAAACAAAAATATTTAGATTTTTGTCTTACTTATGAATGATGCATGGACAAAAATATCATATTCAAAATTTCAAGGCAGATGGAATGAGTAAATAATTAACCACTCAACCTTCTTAATCGGTAAACAACTGCGCCCTGCTGGAATATCATGGGAATTCACGTGAAAAGGACTCATTTAGATACTGTTAAAAAAAAAAATAAAACAAACAAAATTAAAAAAAAATAGATATTGGACTGTAATTCAATCTTTTGCGACCGAATGGTAACAATTTTTTTAATGGAACTACTTGCATATATAGGGCCTCCTACATCTTTGCTATCAAAGGTTTCTGAATGATCTGAAACCCATGGCTAGCGAAGATAGACCTTCTATTGAACGTCCACAGATCGACAATAACAACCAATTTATGTTAATGTGTCTTGTATTTTGTACTAGCAAGGGCGACCATCCTTGGATTGGCCTTGAGCGCGACTTATCGGCAACAACACATACATACAAATGGATTGATGGCAATCCCTTGGCGTACGCCAGTTTTGGTACATACCCTTGGAGAGATGCAACCACTCCGGCTGATGATCTTACCAAGACTTGCATCAGACTTGACTGGGGACCGGGGTTGTTGTTCAAGCCAGAATCTTGCACACAAACTAAGGATTTTCTCTGCGAAGGTACAATCGTGACTGTATAAATGGTATATTTTAGTGATGTATTTCAAAGAATTTAGTATAACATATTTTATAGCATGTAAATATACTGCAAACGTTCGCCCCGGGTTTTTTTTTCGCCCCTTTCGCTCTTGTTGCTAGTTGGAGAATTTAACACTCGGCTTTTTTAAATGGCTCAGACTATTTCGTTATAAACACAACTTTGTCTGAGTGTACTTAAGACAGTACAAAAGTGGAGTAAGGCGAAAATAAATCGGGGCAAAAATAACCCTGTTCACAGTTTACAGGTACATATAACGCCTGTACTGTGATATTTACTGAGATATGAATTTTATTTGAGCGATTCAAGCCTCATATTTGCATAGCCACAATAGATTTGCTTTGTAAAATGTCAAGTCTCTCGCATACGTATATTGTGAATAACATTGATATACCCGATAAATGAATTATTTTACACTGTCAGATGAAACCTGCATGACTGCACATTCAAATTTCTCTGTGTAGGCATAGCCTCTCTCATGCACATATGTGTACTAAAAAATTCACTTATGTGAATGAAAGATCTAAATTTCTTCTGAATTTTTCCTATTTTAAATCCTTCTGCACAGCTGCACTGGCTTTCGTTTTAGCATGTTTCTCGCATATATATGTAATGCCAATCAATTTTTTTTTTTAAATTTGACTCGAGTTTTGTTTTTATTTTTTAATGTAACATACTAACGCCAAAAAAGGATAACGCAAATCAAAAGTATTAGAAGGAAAGGACATGAAGCCGTCTATGAATAAAAAGTATGGTGCAAGATTGTAAAAATATCAATGAAGATGACAAACAAAATTAAAAAAAAAAAACACCATGAAAATATGCAAGAAGGTGCTGAAATGTAAAAATATGTGCAGATATATATATAAAAAAAATTGTTGTTCTCGTTATCTTTTTGAATAAGGATTCCACCTAGTGTCATCCTACTGTAACGTGGAGTACAGCAAAGTCAGGTTGTGAGTCAAACAACATGAAACTTGCCTCCTTACCAAACCTGGAGGCCCACACTGCCGCTAGTCAATTCATCAACGTAAAACGGGCAATAGCGTACGTAACATTTGTATGATTACGTATAACTGTACAAGTACGATCTTTAGAATTAAGGAGCTGTATGTGCATGGCTATTTTTAGACTACAAGTTCTGTAAACCAACTTTTACTCGCGTGCAAGAATTTTTCGCGAGGTAAGCGAGAGCCTTGTCGTCGCGAATAATTCTTGCTGCGAACCAATTATTTGTCTATAGCTTTTATAACATTACAGGTCTGGATAAGGCTGGATTATGGATCGCGAACATTAGTCGTCGCGAACCAGTTTATTGACAGTTAATCGCGAAATAATGTCGCCGCGAATAAAACTTGGTTTACAGCATATCACCCTCGTTATAAAGAAGAGCTTGGTTTAAACATAAAGAAAATTGTTTTAAAAATTTTAAATTTAGATTATTTTTTTTACAATGTTCTCTAATATATAGTTGTAATGGCTAAAAAAGTATATATAATATGTTATAATAATGTGTTGATCAACTAGCTACCTTAAAAAGATCGATTTTGTATAATTTGGTTCTTTATTTACAAATCCAACATGCATTACTTAAATCATGCACGTCATGATCAAACGTTTGATCCTCGCTTGAAATTTGATGATATCGTAAGACTATATTATAAGACTCGATATTAAAGGAACTGTTTACGAATGATTTAAGTAATGCATGTTGGATTTGTAAATAGAGAACCAATTATTTAAGACTTATTAGAGTTAAAGCAATATGAGCTGTATTTTTTAGAATTTTATTTTGCTGCAAAAACCTGCTAGTATGATAAGTCTTCATGTAAATTAAACACTTATGATAAAAAAGGTTTGAAAAAATCATAAATTTTCGTCAGAAAAAAAGTTTCTCTTCTAAGGAATATATAGCAGATCATTTTTTGTACAGGACTACGATGATTTAATTTTGCTTCATTTAAGGCTTCTTTGTGGTTTATCCAATAAGAATAAGGCTGAATTTTAAAGACCATGATATTTTTGTCATTTTAGTAGAAAATAACATTTTTCGTAAAAAAAAAATTCAGCATGAAAATTGCAGCTCATATTGCTTTAAAATTAAAAAAAAACTCCAGAAAAATGTATTTTCATGTACAATGATAAGGATTTCAAGAGGCTATAATTGTGTCAAATTAATGCTTCTGATGCCTAATTTGCTTAATTAAGAACATTTCAATACTTAGACGATGTTTTCTTTCATCATCGGAAACCCACAGCCAATCTTCCATACACTTATTGACCGCAGACAAATTCATGTTATTTGTTAGTGTTCGATAAAATTTATACTCTATTCTGATTGGCTCCTTTACACTTTCAGTGTATTATTATTAGACAAGTACATGTATATTATGTAAAATATACGTATTATGTATGTATGACTTCATTTTTGTTAAGAGATCATAGTAAAAATACTGACCATTATAATCATGAGGTAATCAACCTTTAAAATATCATTTATCCATTGATTCCTTACATTTCAAAGTTCAACCGAATGGAGTAGGGTGTGGTTTGGAATAAAATGCACCTCCGGAAATACCTACTATCACGAAGACGGATCCGGAGCTCTGACGTACGGTTCAACGTTTTACTCACTCCCTTGGAATGACTTTGATCCCAATGGTTGTATGTGTGGGCGACTCAAACGTTACGACTCTAATGACGACGGTCTCTACAAATGGACGGACAAAGAGTGTGGCAATACTTACCCATATCTCTGTAAAGGTCGGGACTCTCTCTCTCTCTCTCTCCCTCTCTCTCTCTCTCCCTCTCTCTCTCTCCTCTCTCTCTCTCTCTCTCTCTCTCTCTCTCTCTCTCTCTCTCTCTCTCTCTCTCTCTCTCTGAATCACATAACAAATACGTTTACTGCCTGAAAAAGTGCAACAAATATCGCAAACCATTTGTTTTCTAGACGAGTTTGTGCCCATTGTCATCACAACTCCCGCCCCCGCTACGACTACTACTACGACTACTACTACGACTACGACTACTACTACGACTACGACTGTACCAACAACCAGCACGCTACCCGAGACAACCACAAAACCTTGGTGGTTTGTAGAATACAGCGAAGACGGGAAAGCACTCGGAAAAAATGGAAAGGTATACATAACGATATCCCTATCTGAATCTTAAGACTGAGTAGTCAACAAATTAAGGATCAAATCTACTTGAACATTTTATATAATTATGATTTATCAAATTTCCTTATATTTTGGTGTTAAAAGTTGATTATTTTCCTACATCTTAATTAACACAAAGCTTTTGATTAATTTCTTATATCTTAACAAAGCTCTATTCTATGGAGATTAATATATCTTAAAACAGTCACACTCGCTAGCGAGATATGATATGGTTGCAAGTATTTATTACTTGTTAGGTCTGTCAGCTTGCCGTGTACAGAAAATTTGTAGGGTTGATCATTGTAAACAAGTATATGTATACACTAGTAATTGAAATGCAATGTAAATACTTAACGTCGGCCATGTTGCCATCTTAATCTTGTCGTTTGTCTTCTTAAGGGATTAAGACGTCAATCACGTGACGTTGCGCCATTAACAAATACGCAATCGCAACTTGTCGGGCCTTTCCGGCAAGCTCGGAAAAACACCTCGAATGTATTAACATCACCGGATGTTAGAATTTTATACAAAATGGAGTCGCTTCCCATTGAAATGAGTATCGGCTGTGTAGACAGTCTTGTATGTCACTTCTGTGTTATATTTTAATGGATATCGTTTACTTAAATGAAGTATAGCTCACATCTCAACAGATCGTAAAATGTGTTCTATTTATTTCAAGTTTTACAAAAAGGGGGGTTGACATGGACGCCTAGGTAAAACATTCGAGGTGTTTTTCCGAGCTTGCCGGAAAGGCCCGAGAAGTTGCGATTGACAAAATACGGTTAAAGAATGTCTGATTCCGTCGGATTTTTTAAAGGTAGCATAGCCTTGTATGTTAAGACACATGCTTTGTGGTAAGGGAGAAGACTATCGTTAGAGTAAAATACAAAAAACATTATACATTATTCCTTTAAAAAAAGAAGCGATTCCGACAGATTTTTTCAAAAGCAGAATGTTTCTGTACTTTTAAGGCACCCAGTGCTTATGGTAAGGGAGAGAACTGTGATCATATACTAGTAGTACATTACACAAAAATGATTTTCCTTTTAGGAAAAGTGATTCTGACATATTTGCTTCGAAATGTTTCTTATCCTCTTTGCATATTAAACTGGATTAGGGAAATTTTTTGAGCAAACTGAAAGATTAAATAGTTATAATACCATACTTAAAGATCAATCAAACTGAAAAAACACTCTGTCTCTAAATAATGTTTTGTTTGCTTATCTTCAGACATTTGACAAATCGACTCCTCCGGCTCGCTTCGGCTTCATTGGAATGGCTATTGGTTTTGGTGTCTTCTCCTTCATCATCGCCGTCATCTGCACGCTGTGGTTTTGCTGTATCAGGTCGAAGGACGACTACCATGCCCAAGAAGACTCGGATGATGAAGAGGAGGAAGAAAAACGAAAGAAGGCGTTCACTGCTATCAACGCCAAGCCACACGGGCTTCAGTATATAGCCTAAAAAAGCCATTTTATGAAGTCTTTTCAATTCGCGGAGGAATTTTTTTTCGTATTTTAAACTTTTGTAATGTGTGTGTTTGATTTATTATTCGCTTTTAAAATTGAACGTTTATCAATCTTGTGTATTGGCACACCTTTGATTTATTATAGAGTTAAAATAAAATGTACAGGACCAATTTTTCGCGTATCGTAAGGTGAAATGAATCGTTAAAGTGTTCAAAGAAGGATATAAACTTATAGGGTTTTTTACGCTTTTTAGCTCACCTGAGCCGAAGATTCAACTGAGCTCTTCTGAAAAAAAATTTGTCTTTTGTCTGCCATCGGCGTCCTAAACGTTTCACATTTTTATCTTCTCCAGAACCATTTGGCCACTTTCAACCAAACTTAGCACATGGATCATTGGGTGAAGGGGATTAAAGTTTTTTTTTAAAAGAAGGACCACGCCGTCTTTAAAGGGGAAATAATTTAGAATTACTGAAAATTCGTTGGTATTTTTCAAAATCTTCTTCTCATAAACAATTTGGCCAGAAAAGCTGAAACGTGTTCGAAAACATTCATAGGTAGTGTAGATTCAAGTTTGTACACATCATGGTCTCCGAGGGTAGGGTGTTGCCACAATGAGGGGAATTTTTACATAGGGTCACAAAGAAAATCTTTAAAAATATTAATCTCACCAACCATTTGGCCAGAAAAGCTGAAACTTGATTGAAAACATTCTCAGGTAGAGAAGATGAATGTTTGCTCAAATTATGATCCCTGAGAGAAGGATGTTAAAATGAGTTACAATGGTGAGATTAATTTTTATAGAGAAATATTTTAAGAAAAAATCTTTAACAGTCTTTTCAAAATCCATTTGGCTAGAAAAGCTGAAACTTGTGTGGAAGCATTCTCGGGTAGTGTAGATTCAAGTTTATTGAAATCATGGTCCCCAGGGGTAGGCTGGGGCCGCAATGGGGGATACATTTTTGCCAAGGATTATAAAGAGAAAACCTTTCAAAAACTTCTCAAAAAGCATTTGGCCAGAAAAACTAAAACTTTTTTGGAAACATTCTTAGGAAGTATATATTCAGATTTGTTAAAATTATGATCTCCGGCAATACAGTGGGGCCACAATGGAAAGGGGAGGGGTCGAATCTTTACATACATGTAGGAATATATATAGAGAAAAACCTTTATAAATCTTCTATAAAAGCATTTAGCCCTAAAAGCTGAGACTTGTGTAAAGACACAGGTTGTGCAGACCACAGTGTGATCAACTCATGATTCCCAGATTAGGGGTTGGGCCACAAAAAAGGGATTTTAAAATAGGAATAGAGAAAATCTTTTTACAAATACTAAAACAACGAAAGGGGCTAGAATTTTATCCTAAAAATTTGGAATGAAAAACGGGCAGATTTCTTTTAGTACTTTTTGTGAAAGATATACTCTACTAAACTGTCAAGATATTTTGAATTAGATACTGTAATGCTGATTTGATCCGAGTTATGGCTATTGTTGCTCAGGTGAGCGATGTGGCTCCTGGGCCTCTTGTTTTTTTATTTTTGATGAGAAAGAATTCCTTCTCAAACTTTGTAATGGTTTGGATAGATATTTTTTTTTAGCCGCGTATAATATCATTATACAATTTTTGATTTCTGTTTTGATGCGCCTTTTTAATAGAGTTATTTTAAAATCAAGCGGGGGGGGGGGGGGGGGGGGGGGGGGTTAATGATCGCGTATTATTATTTTTCTTGGTTAAGTTATTTTATGGACTTCGCTTAGATACTTGTAATTCGTAAATGCCGTCATTCATAAATTCGTTGTTAAGGAAGCTTGGTGGTCAATTAATTACACATTAGATCTACCTTAAATGTTTGCCCCTTAGAAGAAGGGAGGGCATATTGCTTCGCTGCTGTCTGTCGGTCGGTCGGTCCACCAACAGTTTCCGTGCATTTTTCTCACAGAGATTGCATAATTGAAATGAAATTTTGTATACAGGTTAACTATAATAATATGTAAATCAAAGTTGATTTTGGTTACCATGGAGAAATTTTTGACAGTGTTATGCCCATTGGACCTATAAAAATTCCAACTATTTGCAGTTTCCGTTCATTTTCTTCGCAGAGGTTGTACTTACTGATATGAAAATTGGTATATAGACTATTCTTTATAATATCTTGGTCAAGTTTAATCTTGGGTAGGATGAAGCATTTTTTTTGACAGACTTATGTGCCTTGAACTTTAAAAAATTTTAAATATGCATCTGCTTATTTTCTTTACAGAGGTTTCAATTATTTCCAGTTTCGGTTCATTTTCTTCGCAGATGTTTCCAAAGGAGGGGGGACAAGTGTTTTACAAACATCTCTTGTTTTTATTTGAGTTTCTACGCTTTTATAATTGAACTATTAAATGACATGTAGTTATGTTTTTGTATTATATTTATTTGGAGCTCTTCTTCTAAAGGAGATCATTTTAGAGTATAAAAATGACCAAAGCTATCTTTGTACTCTTTTTTCTTCTTCAAAATTTGTATCGCGGGGTTGTTACTTCGTAGATCATGGAACTTGAGTATATATATGAGGTCCACGCTGAAAATATACAAGCGAGGTTAAACCGGATGCTATGGGGAAAATTCAGCCGCATGAGCTAGCCTGGTTCCTGTGTGTAATGGGTAGCTCAGGGAACCAGGCTAGCACACGTTTATCTGAATCAGGATCGGGATTCCATGCCATATGCACATATAAGTTCAAAGGCGCTATAATTGTAAAGTTGTCGGTAAACATTACAGAAACAAAGTATTTCTTTTAAAGAAATGATCGGCATGTGATATAAACTTTCAGTGTTATGAAAAAAAGGTAAAGTTATCATAATGCCGAAACTACAACATGCATCAAATAGCATATTTTGCAATGTTTTGTTGTTTTCCGATTGTACATGTAGCTTAAGGTCAGACGACACGTTCCTCAATTTTAGATAACTTTTTCCAGGAATTTGTTAATGGTTTACTGCTACTTTGACAAGCTTTTTTGCAAAAAATTAGGGTACCTTACCAGGCATTTCTGCAAAATACTAGAGTATGCAATTTCCTAAATAACCTTCTTGAAAATACACTTGAATTTCTGATATAAAAATTAATTCATCTACAGCACAGCGAAATTCACTATAATAGAACTATATCTCCGCCGGGGCGGGGCTTTGAACTCACGACCTCTAAAACCTTTACGCTACTGACAGTGAGTGGCCACGGTTCTACCCACTCGACCATCTAGACATTTAATCTAAACAAAGTAAATCTTGATCTTTTTAAAGTAATTATAAAATTAATATTTTTTATTGGGACTCTTTGTTACGAGGAGATACAAAAAAGATTCTCGAGGAACGTGTCGTCTGACCTTAATTTTACTTTTACGGAAGGCGAGGCTAAAGTACTTCCCGATTAAAGTTATTTAAGTATGATTGAATAATTATATGACTGTATATAATAGATGATTGAATAATTACATGTATGTCACTGTATAAAAGTTTAAATCTCAAGACAAATGCATCAACATATGAAAATGGTTTACCCAAAGCTGTCACTGCATAGTGAAGCGTAATGTGTGCGCAAATAGTAGAATTCGCCGAATGCATGTTACTATACATGCAATCTTCATTAAATTGATCATAATTATTTTAGAAGTATGAAATGTTTTTAAGCATTTAAGTATGATTGAATAATTATGTGACTGTATATAATAGATGATTGAATAATTATGTCACTGTATAAAAGTTTAAATCACAAGAAAAATGCATCAAAATATGAAATTATTTTACACAAAGCTGTCACTGTATTGTTATAGTCTGTCCCTAGTTATTGCTTCCATCTCTTTTTAATGATTTTTAATAAAAATACACATACCAGTAAAAGAAGTACGGTTGAACTCGATGAAATGAATATATCTAAGATATTTTCATTGACATATTATCCCTTTTCACTCATAAAAGTTTACAGGAGCGAAAACAAAAAATTGTAATGATAATGTTTACATCTTTTCTCCAGTCGGAAATACTCGGGACACCTCGCGCAATTTTAAACGATATCATCCTGGCTTATTAATGGATGAAGCAATGCAAAACCCTTGTAGACTTTCTATTTTGGAATGTGAATTGAAACCTGAGCGGTAGAGGGGGCGTTTCAAAACAGATAATCTGAAAATTTTTCATAATAGTTTGAGCACAAAGGTATTTATTATTATCGAAATATCAAGCAAAAATTGATAGAAGCAAAAACTCGGGACAGAGTATAACAAACTAGTGGGAAGCGTAATGTGTGCGCAAATAGTAGAATTCACCGAATGCCTGATACTTTACATGCAATCTTCATTAATATAGATCGTAATTATTTTAGAAGTATGAACCCTTAAAATTCTGAGATAAAAAGTCAGGGTTATGCATATACGTAATGCAACGTACAAAGAATCTGGGGGAATAAGCCGAGGCAAAAAACCACATAGGTCCATTAAAAAAACTAACATTTTTTTTTCTAACAAATTTCACTTATGTTACATTTATGAAACATATGTAATCATATATATTCAGTGCTGCCATAACCCACAAAAAGTAACTTCACATTTAATTGTTATTAAGACAACAAAATGATATAGAAATCGGATGTTCAAATTATATTTTTTCATAGAGTGGGTCATCGTACCAATTTTTAAAGAACGAATATTGATAACACATATTAATGTCTATCTTTTTCGATTTTCCAAAAAAAGGTACGAAAACCCACTCTATGGTAAAAAGTAAGTTTTCTTCTTTTAATTTTTAAGATTGGTCTTTAAATGGCTAAGTCCAGTTTTTTGCGTAATACTGATAACAATACAATCAACTATATTATACCTTCTAAACAAGCGAATCGGTGGTGTTGAGGTAAGCGAGGAGTTGTTTGGACAAATGTCACTGTAAAAGCGGATGTTCGAATCGTACGCGTTTTGGTGTTTTTTTTGTTTTTTTTTTGTTTTTTTTTTTTTTTACATTGTTAAAATGTAATTTTCTTTTTATACTTAATTATATACATTGTTAAAATGTAATTTTCTTTTCTTTTCTTAATAATTAAAAATTTGCTAATAATAACTTGAAATTATTTGAAATGCGTTTTCTACTACTTTTATAAAATATGAAATGTATGTTATTCTCTTTAAGATTGCACGATTTCATATTGTAAACAGATGGTTGTTGTGCATGCAAGAAACTATTAAATGGCAAGATAAAAAGTTCCATCTCTGAATCCTTGAGAGTCTTGTTAACACAACAGGGAAATATGCTGGACAAAAGCATGTAATTGTGCTCAAAATGCAGAATACAAGCTAATTAAAATGTACAGTTTGCGCCTAATTAAAATTCAACGATTAACTACGCATGTATTTCACTTCCAATTGTATCGGCAGGAAAATCACATTACAAATGCGTGTTTTGTTGTGAAAGAAAAAGCATAGTAGTTGTACCAGAAGACACATAGACCACTCGGACCAATAACCAACACAAAGTACGTATGACCAGTGACGAATAACAAGTCCCCTTGTTATATGTTAGTGGTTTGACTACCGCTGTCTTCCGTGTGGTATATATCATAGGCGTCGGAACCGGGGGTGGGGGTGGGGGGGCGCTAACTTTTTTTTGCAAATTTATACATACCAAAGACTTTTTTTTTGCTTGTCAATATTTTGTACAAGTCTAGCCCCCCCCCCCCCCCCACTTTCAATTTGATTCCGACGCCACTCATTTTTTTTTGGGGGGGGGGGGGGGAACTTGTTTTAAATACCTACAAAAGATGTTATCTAAATTCCTCCTGTTTCCGAAGCGGAAAAAATCGATCGACTACTACAAATGGTGGAATCGACTCCCCCATACTCTTTGTCGACTCCCCTGCGTTAGGGGTTGTATATGATGACTGAGGTAAATTAGTAAATAAAATATTTTTAGAAAGTAATCAACATTTTTGTAGTTAAACTCTTTAAATGAGTACTTGATTGTCATTTCAAATTTGCCAGTTTAAAGTATATGTAAATACTATAAATTTTAAGCACAGTTACGCCTTTTTAGACATTTTCATTTGGACAATACTGTCCACCGTTTAAATGCCTAGTTAACTCGTACGTTTATTACTTCTTATTAGAGGTATGAGAAGGTCGTGGGCATTCCCCCAGATTCTTCAGTGGTTAAAAGCAGGGGGCTATAATCTTAAGTCGGTGGAATCTCTGATAATCTTAACTAAGGCTTCCACGTTTTCGTTGGAAACACATGCACATGGTCCACGTATTGCAGTCCTTTTTTAAAGGACTTTATTTTTAGCGGAACATTGGCGTAAGAAAATGTCACATGTTTTTGCAGTTCAGAATTGCTGTAGATTGATGAGTCTATTTAGCTTTTTTTTTTTTTTAAATAACAATAACATTACTATTGGATTTTTTTTCAACTTATGTGAACTAATGATAAGATACTTGGGTTTCAGAATATGTTTTTAGAATTTGATTTGCTTATCAAATTACATTTTTATTTGCTTTTTAAGCACTCACTCTATAAGTAGATTTGTCAATGTTTGAAAAAAATCAATATAATCGTATGTATTCTCTATTAAATGGTCAATATATTTGCTTTTCTCTAAATTCATATCTTTATATAAAGTCTTCATAATATGTAAAGATCAAAACTATTTTAATGTTGGAGGCATAAAGAAAATAAACAAAATATCTTCAAAATTTAAGAAAATTAGAGGAAATGCGGGCTGAGGAATATCAATTTAAGTTTATATATTCATTCCAATTTTGCAGAATAAGCTGATGTACATTCTGATATTCTATCATATATAGAAACTTCATATCTTAAACATTTTTCTACATAACTGCAGATAACTACATATATATTAAATGACCTCGACCTGACCTTGATGTGAAAACAAAATGGCCAAATTCGATTAAACTGATAGAATCATTTGGTTATATGATTTGTTTGTAATGACTGTATTATCATTTCACGAATTTCTTAATACAATAAGTATGTCTGATAACGATAAGACTCCTTACCTAGGCGTGATAGCAATGTTTATTTTGATAATAGTACATATAAGAACCAATATTTAATTCACTTAAACACCATGTTACTGTGGGATTCAGTTAACATAAAATGTTTACAAGCTAGTACATGTATATTGTAAGTCTTGTCTTGTGTCATTGTTTGTGGAACTTTTTTGTCACAGATGGCAGTAACTGTAAGTAAAAACAATTAACTACTTACTACCTTACTCATACCTGTGTTATAACGGTTTCTCTGTGCAACTCGCTTTGCTGAGGTACCGGGGAATAAAGGATCTTCGGGGACTTCGAAATAAAACCAAATATTAAAATAAAGCCAAAATATAATGTTTATTAATTTAGATTGCAAATGTCAAAAGGTGTAAATTCACAATAAACACAGTTCTTAAAATTGACAAAGAAAAAGAATATAAAACTAGACTCTTGTTGCTATAGCAACAAAAGGGTCTTCCGTTCCTCATGTATTAATCTGTACAAAAGATCCATTTTTCTTGTAAACAGAAAATTGATGTAATATATACTGTAAAGGAATGCCCTTGAAATAAACAAAACAGAAAGACAAAATTTCAATTTTCGAGTACTTTCTGTGACGACCGGAAGTTTCGCCGGATCAATCAGAACATAGTAAACATATCTTTAACATTGTTTTGTCTTTCCTCAAAGTTTGAATGTTCAAGTTTTTTAATTATATCTCGTTGAGAAAAGGTTTTTGTTTCGGGACCGGAAACGAACAAACGGAAGTAATTTCTGAAATTGAAAGTAGATATTTTAATGCATTTACCTATGGTACGTTACTGTTCATCAAATTGAGTAAAAAGTTTTTAAAAAAAACCTAAAGGTAAAAAAAAACGTCTATTGCTCGAACGTTTCGAGTGAGGACCGGAAGTGACGTACGACCAAATGAAACCCGTTAAACACATGTTCAATCAAATGTCCATTATCCATATAAGTTTTGTGTCTTGATCTCTCACAGTTTCTGATATCTTGTTGGTAAAGAAAAATCTGTCTTCTGACAAAAAATGATGATTTTTTTTTCAATTCTTATTTATCATAAAAGTCTAAGTTACATGCAGACTTATCATACAGTTTTGGCAGCAAAATAATTCTGATAAAATACAACTCATGTTGCTTTAAGATGCAGACCTGCAAAAATTGGTTATTAGCTATTTTCCCCAGAAGCATATTACAAACGAATGAATTATTTGAAAGGTTATTACTAAATACGTGGTTAACATGTTCTAGATGGTGTAGAAAAACAAAACCGGTTTAGTAAAATATTTTGTAAGTTTATAAAGTGCAAAACAAAAAATCTAAAATGAAGTGCACATTAATTGAGAAGAAACCTCAGTGGCATGAAAACTCCGGAACTTTAATTTGTTTTTTAAAATATCTTTATTCTATTCCTAATTCCTCATCTATGAAGAACATCAATTTGAGATTAAAAAAAAAAAAACCCAAACAAGTTTGAAAGGGGAACTAGTTTATCTTGCGGTAGGTTTTTCAGACAAAAATGACGGAAACAAGCAATTTTATGAATTTTTGATATACTATTCTTTTTGATTATAATCAAGCCAATACATGTATATAAAAAAGTCTGAATTTTTTAAGCCAAATTTTGCGAGAATTTTGAAGCCCTATATATATATGCATTGACATCACTGACCCCCATGATTAATGATTTCAAACTGATACTGATATCTAGGCAAACTGGATTAATTTTATGAAATGAAAATAATATTAAAAATCATTATATTTGGTATCAAATTGTAACAATTATATAAAAATGTCTATTTTAAGTGCAAAAAGGTCACAACAAATTTTTTCAGATTTGTAAAATTTGATCCCTTAATTCAGTGTGACCATTGTGCATAATTTAAAACAATATTTGAAGATATAAGTTTGCTTAATCAAAAATGCTAATAACAAATCCCAATCAGGCTGAAATTGCATTTTAGGTGCAAAAAGGTGAAACAAGATTGGACATAACTCAGAGGGATAAACACTGACACCCCCCCCCACCCCACCCCCCCCCTTCCCCCAATTATCATTATAATTTTTAGGTATGTTTTGTCTATAGATTCAATGAAATACTTCTCAAGAAACTCGTGATACAACATTGAGGAGTTGGATACCTTAAGCCTAGCTAGGAGTGGACGTAAAATTTTGACCGTTAGTCGGGCGTAAGGACGGGCTCTTAAATGAAACGCAAATATTCAGGGCGTACACGCTGTTTATGTGCAATAAGGTGTAACGAAATCGAAGGTTTAATGAACTTGTGTGGCTGTGTCTATCAGCTTTATGCGCTATATTTGCATTTTATCCATTATATGCATGTAGTAGTTTGACAAAGGTTAGCGAGGTTGAGCACCTTTAAAACACAGAATAGAAATTTACTGAGAATTGAACGTGTTCAATCTATGATTTTTTTTTTTTACCTTTAGGCAATTAAGATCGTATGAAATAATGATATTGTTTTTAGAATGCATATGCTTGAAAAACGGGTGGGATGGTCGTTGTGACCCTTTTCTTTTAGTTAATATTAATTTTATTGAGACGAAGAGATTTGTACAAGTACATGTACATGTACTGTGTATGAATAGAAAAAAGCAAAATATCTAAACTTTAAGCCAAAGTATATTCAGATATTTATCTATTTAATTTAATATTATGACCAAATTCTTAAGATACCGTATTTGTAATCTTAATGTTGACCCCAAACCTTCTTTAAGGTTTGTAATTGAGATACAGGTACGAATGTACAATGAATGTTGAGTCCTATTGCTGTGGAACTGTCTAGCTCCATCCTTCAATCCGCACAGACAGTGTCGAAGTTTCCATGTACTACCTAGTGAAGACTCCATTTCAATACGAGGACTGAGACAAACATCAAGGCACAGTTCTTTGCCTTGTAGAAAATCAGACTTGATATCTGTAGTATTAATGGCTCATTATTTATGTTCCGCAATGTTGAGCAAGGTCCGCATTGTCATAGTAATGCTTATTTAAGGGCTATCACGTTGTATCGTGTCTTCCTTTTCGAACCTGTTGCAACAAGTCTTGCTTTCACTTTGCCTACTTTTCAGTATTAACCCATCTTGTTGACACAGTTGATCCAGCCTCCTTACTATTAGGACTATCGTAATATACACTAGCTGCAGGTCTGTAACTCCCGGTCTGAAAAAATTTGAATGGACGACCTGGGAGCTACAGTGCCTCCCATAGTAAAAAACTGCAATTTACGGCGCACAAAAAATTGCGCTAAGTTTGGACTTATTAACCTTATTTTCACACAAATTCTGTAAAAATAATGAGAACCATAAAATTCTTCAGCAAATTTACTACTGATATCATCACTTTACTTGCCTCAGACTTTCTCTTCAACATGATAACCGACCTCGGAAAATGAAGTATGTTATTTTACGTCGAGATCGAGAGTCGCCATTTTTAAATGTAAACAAACTTGCACCACTTTAATTGACAGGGCTGGGGATGGTGTTTAAAAGAATATCAGAGGCAAGTGAAGTGACAATATCTGTAGTAAAATGTCCGAGGAATTTTTTAGGATTAAATATTTGTACAGAATATGATCGTAAATGAGATTAATCAGTCAAAACCTAGCGCATTTTATTGTGCGCCGTAAATTGCAGTTTTTTACTATGGGAGGCACTGTAGCTCCCAGGTCGTCCATCCGAATTTTTTCAGACCGGGAGCTACAGTCCTGCAGCTAAATATACACCATATACAATCTCACCAATCAGACCATATGATTTTATCTATTTAATCTAAACAAAACTAACTTCCCAAAATAGAGAGTATAAATGACACAATAGGAAGAGTTATCTAACTTTGCATATAGATTCATATATGTACAGCGAGTTCTCTGCAATCAGATTGGCTGAATTCTTAATAAATTTTCCAAATCTTATCCTTTCTGGAAAGGCCTTTGCGTCCTAAGCATTAAAAATTATAAAAAGCTTAACGATAGTGGGAAGAATATTTGAAATCATATAGAAAATAATTGTGTAAAAGGTTATCATCACAGTAACATCATAATGCAAAATTGATGTAATAAAGATTGACTTTTTATGAGAAATAATGTTTTAGAGCAAAATGTGGATGTTTTCCGATGGTTTTTCGACTTGGAAACATCGAGTGCATGCTTGCTCAAGTACCAATTTAAATCATGTATAATTCAATAAACAAAAACATATGTAAAAGTCGTACTTTTGCAGACCTGCGCTCTTTTCATTTGCAAAATTACGGGAATTATCCCATTTAGGTGACGTCATTGATAAACAGCTAATGAACAACTAATATCAAGTTCAAGTGTTTTCTTTTCTACATACTCGTATATAGGAACGTTTTATGCTTTACTGACAAGGTCTTAAAGATGTTGACCCTCCACTCATTCTGTATGGTTCACTAGTCTAAAATTAGCTATCGTTATCACCTAATACATTGATATTCAAAAGAAGGCATTACTTTAATTCCTGGCAGGAAAACATTCTTTTAAATTTGAAATTTGATATCTTTGTTCAGTGATCTAACTCAGAATTGTAATTTACAGCATAAAAGTAACTTTTATAGGTTAACAATAAAAATCTAAATAATTTAGATTAAAAATTTTGAACAATTTTCTATATCATGTTTATACAGAGCACTTCTAAGATGATATATGTAGTATCCAGAAATGACCATGATCATCTAATTAACATTTTTCTTGCTTACAGCACAGATGTATATAATCATACGAATGCTACGTACATGTACGCTATAGCCCGTTTCACGTTGATGAATTGACTAGCGGCAGTGTGGGCGTCAGAGTTTGGTAAGGAGGCAAGCTTCATGTTGTTTGCCTCACACCCTGACTTCGCTGTACCCCACGTTACAGAGGTTGTCACTATGTGGAATCCTTATTTAAAATGATAATTAAAAAACAAATTTATTCTCTATAACTGCACATATGTTTACATTCTAGCAACGGGTTGCATATTTTTTCAGGGTTGTTTTCTTCATCATTTATATGTTTTTACATACTTGCACTGTTTTCCTTATTTATTAAGGTCAGACGCGACCTATCTTTCATTTTTTTCTATTTTTTCCTATCTCCACAATGTGCAGATTTCCATTAAATAATTCCATACGTATATTTTCATGTTATATGATACTTTTTTATTTAGATACAAAGTGTTCAGTTGAAAATATTAAAACATGACTTTATTTATAAGCATTCAAATGCATTTTGTCTGCTATTTTAAGATAAATTCTAAATATTCGAGAGCCTGGTAATGTACCCTGAATTTTTGGGAATTAAGAAGGTTGAATGTAAAAAAAAATAAGGAATATTATTTCATAATAATGATAACGCTAATGCGTGTTATTCAATTTGTCTGCTCACTTGACGGCAGTTATTGACACGACAACGTCAAAATAAATCATTCAATGCTAATAAAAAGGTTATTCTAGACTTTTTTTTCACGTGCAAACAATCTGTTGTGCAATGAGAGAGATTACATAAGGCATTGGAATTTGCTCAGTCTAAAATTCGCACATTGACATTTAGGGCGAAAGGGGCGAAAATTAAACGGGGGTATTCTGCCTTTGCCTACAGATAGTTAACCAACACAACAATCCAGTGCTTCGTATTTATTGTGTATGCGGTAAAAAACTGAAACAAAAACAAAGTATGAATTACTCATACGTTCTCAAAAACAATGTACATGTAAAGACAAAATGCATATAATATAATTGTAATGAAAGAATAGAAATGAAAAAATAACAGTATTGAAGATAAGGTCCAAAACAATGAATTTTGACACAAATGGGTTTCCATAGAAAATTGTAACAAACGTACGTTATTTACTTAGATTGACAATGACAATTATGGCGTTCCATACTTTTTAGAGATAATGAGAAATTTACTTATAAACTGCATTTATATAAAAATACGAAACAGTAAACATATAAATGAATAGCCGCGTATGTAATATAAATCAACAGAAAACTACTTACAGGGTGTGGCAGCATAGGAATACGAAAAACATGTTGGGTGAACTAAGTGTCCTTGTGTGGGTCACACAAACAACAAACAGGAAGTCAACAATTAGGAAAAGTAACTCTAAATCATATAATGAAAGGATAACTCTAGGTTCAAAAAAGAAAGATAACTGCAGAAAATACATATCAATAAGACAATGGAAGATAACTCTAAATGTTTTTAGATAATAATTAAACTTTAGCGAAATACACAATCATACAAAATCTTGTAAACAATACACTCCCCGTCTGATATCTTTAGATATCACTATCACATATATACAAAATAACCAAAATATTCCAAACAAACGAAAATACCAAATAGTTCTGATTAACATGAAGCACTGTTACAATTATTTAAATCGCCATCAAGAGCACAGTCTCTGTAACCGGGCGCGTGTAGAATGTGTTAACGCCATTCTTGTTCACACGAAGTTGTACTTTACGGACTCTCTTGTCCGATACGCTTGGAAACACTTGATCCACTACTGCCATCTTCCAGTCACAGCGATGGGCTGAACTGTCCTTCAATAAAACGACATCACCGACGGATAGGTTTCTTTGGTGCTGTGTCCACTTTTGTCGACTTTGAAGGGTGACTAAATATTCCCTACGCCATCGTTTCCAGAAGAGGTCTGCAAGTAGTTGAACTCTTTTCCACTGAGCTTTGAAGGCATCTTTCTCATCAAATGGTCCAGGCGGTTCTCCTCCTTTGTCTGTTTTCTGGGTCAGAAGGGTATATGGAGTGAGAATGAATGGGTATTCTGGATCGGTTGGAACTGGTACTAATGGTCTTGAGTTAATAATGGCACAAGCTTCAGCTAAGAACGTTACGAGGGTCTCGTGTGTCAACTTCTTTGCTGTACCAGTAATCAATAAAGAGTCTAGAATTCGTCTTGTAAGGCCTATCATCCTCTCCCATGCACCGCCCATGTGGGATGAGTGTGGAGGATTAAATATCCATACAGCTCTGTTATCCAACAGAAACTGTCCAACGGGTCCATCTTCTACATTAATGGTATGAATTCCTAGACTTTCGGTTGAACCCACAAAGTTTGTGCCACGATCCGATCTAAATTCCTGTACTCTGCCTCGTATAGCGACGAATCTTCTCAGAGCGTTAATGAAAGACGAGGAACTCATCTCTTCGACCACTTCTATATGGACAGCTCTTGAGGAAAGACAAGAAAACATCACTGCCCAACGTTTTGCGTGAGCCAGTCCTCCTCTGGTGCGACGTGCAGCAACTTCCCAGGGTCCAAAGGTATCCACTCCCACGCTTGAGAATGGAGGTCCTGGATATAACCGATCTTGAGGTAAGTCCGCCATTATTTGATGCTCAGGTTTTCTTCTCATCTTTCTGCATGTCACACAATTGTATATTACTGAAGATACGATTCGCTTGGCTCCGGTTATCCAATAACCGGCTGATCTAATCGAGCCTTCAGTGAAGTGGCGTCCTTGATGCTTCGTGAGCTGATGGTAATGGCGCACTAACAGTGTAGCAATATGATGTTTCCCAGGAATAATGATGGGGTTCCTTTCATGGTTGCTCAAATCTGACTTGGACAATCGGCCTCCAACACGTACGATACCATCGCTATCTAAGAAGGGGTGTAATTTCAAGAGCGAGCTTCCTCTGTTGAGATCTTTGTTTTCTCTAATGCATCTAATTTCTTCTAGGAATGTTTCATTTTGGACCTCTCTAATTATGTGTTTCTCTGTCTCAAGATACAGTTTGACATCCTTTGCCTTATTGCAGAAATGCCAACTTCTGCACTGTGATGTTCCACTCCAAGCCCTAGCTATGTGTTTCAGGCGTGCGATTCCTGCTACCAAACCATTCCACGTTGAATATTTAGTGAATTTCCCAGTTCCTAGAGATGATTCTCCAATGTGTATTACAATCTTCACTGTAAGTATTGGTCGAATCTCTTTGTCACTCTCTGAGTCTACGAGTTCGTGCTCTAGTGGAACTGTTTCGTCAGCTGTCTTCACTGTGTTTTGGTATTGATGGAACCATTGTTTTGGACCACAAAGCCACAGACTGTTTTTCATGCTTTCAACTGAGACTGGTCTGGTCGCTTGATCTGCGGGGTTGTGTTCTGAAGGAACATAGCTCCATTGTTCAGGTGAAGAAACGTTATGTATCTTTTCAACTCGGTTGCTAACATAGGTATAGAATCTCCTGGTTCTGTTGTAGATATAACCAAGAACAACTTTGCTGTCAGTATGGAAATGCATTTCTTTGGGATCAATATCCAGCTGTTCTTTGATGATCTTGGATATCTCAATTCCAAGCACTGCAGCGCATAACTCTAACCGAGGGATGGTGACTGCTTTCTTAGGTGCAACTTTTCCTTTTCCCATAATGAAGCCGCAATGTAGATTGCCATCTTGGTCCTCCGCTCTGAGGAAAGCAACTGCTGCAACTGCCTCTTCAGACGCATCTGTAAACACGTGGACTTCTCTCTTGAAAAGCTTTTCAGGAGATACCGGGAGATAAGGACGAAGGATTTCCAGGTTTTCAAGAAATGGTAGCTGCTGTTTCCACTGGTCCCATTCCACTTGATACTGTTCAGGTAAATGTTGATCCCAGTCAGTAGATTCCTCAATGAACTTTCTTAACAGCAGTTTACCTCTAACGAGAACTGGGGCAACAAATCCTATAGGGTCGTAGAAACTGTTTAAACAGGAAAGTACTCCGCGGCGTGTATATGGTTTCTCATCTAAGGAAAGTCTGAAGGTGAATGAATCTGTTCGGAGATTCCAGCTTAACCCTAAACTTCGCTGTATAGGAAGATTTTCTTTAATGAGATCTAAAGACATCAAGTCTTTGGCTAAGTCTTCAGTGGGAAAGTGGCTCATAACATCACTGCTGTTAGACACAAATTTGTGAAGCCTAAGCCCTCCTTCTTCCAGTAGCGCTTGCTTTGTTCTTTCCATCAAACTGACGATTTCTTCTGGGGATGACATCGAGATCAAACCATCATCAACATAGAAGTTGCGTTCAACGAAACTTCGAACGTCACTTCCGTATTTATCTTCGGCAATATGTGCAGTCCTTCTAAGTCCATATGTTGCAACTGCGGGTGATGGACTGTTGCCGAAAACATGAACGCACATTCTGTATTCCACCAATTGCTTCTGTGGATTGTTGTCTAGGTACCAGAAGAAACGTAGATAGTTTCTGTGGTCTTCTCGGACTTTAAAACAGTGAAACATCTGTTGTATGTCAGCCATGGCACCGATGTTATCAAGTCTGAACCGCAGTAGAACACCAAGAAGACTGTTTGTTAAATCCGGGCCTGTCAGAAGGACATTGTTCAGTGACACACTATTACACTGGGCTGATGAGTCGAACATCATCCTAACTTGATCAGGTTTCTTCGGGTGGTATACACTGAAAATAGGTAAGAACCAACACTCTTCATCTTCCTTTAATGGTGGTGCTAGCTCTGCATGTTTTTCATCAAATATACGTTGCATAAAGGTGAGTGCGTGTTCACATTTAATTGGGTTCTTCCTCAGGCTATTATCTAGTATCGTTGCTCTTTTCAATGCTTGCTGTCTATTATCTGGAAGTCTGTATCTCGGTTCTCGGAATGGTAATGGGGCAACCCACTGGCCACTTTCATCACGATAGAACTCCTTGTCCATGATGGCTAGGAATTCTTTATCTTCAACAGACAGTCCTGGCTTGTCATCGTCAGGAGATGTCTGGAAAATGTTCTGTCCCATTGGTTCGTTTCCTTGTGGATGTTTAAGGAGTGCATCACACTGTATTTGTTTAGGTAGGGTCTCCTTGACAATGATATTGTTTGGACATGGGATAGCCAAAGTATTCCTTCCATCAGACATAACTGAGACCTTGTTTGCAACAACAACATCCGGTCTGTGAGTTCTTCCGAGACAAACCTCTCCAACAATCACCCATCCAAGATTAAGTTTCTGTGCATGTGGCGTATTTGGAGGTCCAACTCTTTGCTCGAGAACATGATGTACATCTCCGAGGTCACGTCCAATCAAGAGAAGAATGTTGACGTCTTCATCAAGTGGCATCATATGAATTGCTATGTCTTGTAGATGAGGGTAAGTGTCTGCTACCTCTGGGGTTGCTATCTCTTGTCGATTAGCAGGAATTTCGTCACACTCGATAACTGTAGGAAGATTGAATCGACAACTTCCATCTATTGATTCAACAACTAATCCATTGACTTTTCTTCCACTGCATGTAGATTGACCACTGCAAGAAAACAGGGTGTATGCTTCTGATTCACTTTGGATGTTGAAGAAGTCAAATAATTCGGATCTAGCAAGGGTACAGTTGCTCTGTTCGTCGATGATTGCGTACACCTTGATAGCGCATTCCCTTTTGCCGTAAGGATAAACATTGACAGGTAGAACCTTTGCACATGATCGACCACTAAAGTTATTGCCACAGAGTTCAGTACATTTATTTGAAACGTCAGTTCTCCTTGCAGACCTCTCCCCGCCGTCAACACGTCCAGATCCTGATTCTGTCTTCTCCCATCCACAGGATGCTTTGGGTTCAAACTTCTTTTGGTCGATATGCAACGCTGTGGTATGACGAGAACTTCCACACACGTCACACTTTATGGTAGCTGTACAGTTTCTTGACAGATGTTTAGAGTCACAGCATTTATAACAAAATTCAAATTCCCGCAATAAATCCTTTCTCTCCTGTATAGGTTTAGCTCGAAAGGTTCTGCATTGATTTAAGGAATGACTTGCTTTGTGTATTGGACATCTTGATGTTCGTTCCTGTGTTTCTTGTATGTTTCCGTCATCAGCTGCAAGATCAGTTTTTCGACTGTTCACAGGAAACGATCGCTTTGGTTCGTAAGTTCTTTTCTCCGATGTAGTTAGTGTAGATGAACTATCGGTATGAAAAGCTGGGTCATTTTTTACAATGCTGAGATCCCGGATAAAACTCACAAGGAATTTAAATGGGGGGAATGGAACTTCGTAATATTTCTTGTACTTTGATGCTTGAGATACCCATTTTTCTTGTAGATTTGGGGGAAGCTTGCTGATAATAGGAATGACACCAGAAGATGAGTCATAGTATGAGAGGAGTGTAGCATATTGACCATTCTCCTTCGCTGATTCTATTTCGGTCAATATATCAAGCAAATCATACAGCATCTTTGGGTCCTTCATAGTTATCTTGGGAAATTTGTTGAGTTTGTTCTTTAGGGCGGATTCAATCATTTCGGGTCTTCCATAGCGCTCTTCTAAACGTTCCCATATACGATAGAGTCCTTTCACTGGGTCGTTGATGTTGGATCCTCTAATGCTGCTTGCAAATCTCTTTGACTCTGGTCCCAACCACTTTATCAACAAATCCATTTCTTCAAACGCGGAGATGTTCAGTTCTTTCACTATGCTTGTAAAGCTGGCTTTCCACGTCTGGTACGAGTCAGGTCTGTCGTTAAATGGACTAAATCGTGACATCAGGAGGTCTTTCTTCAGGAGAAACTGCGTCAAGTTTTCAACTACTCCAGGAGATGAAACTGGAAGAGTTTCTGGAGCTGTCGCACAAGGTCTGTTGTTATCTTGTACACTTGCAGATTTCCTTGGTATACTGTTTCTGGTGTTACTATGGAAATGATCATCTAGGTCGCTCTGCTTGTCCAATTCCTCAAATGATACGTAGTGGCTTTTCGGTTCACTTAGGACTGATTGTTCACTAACGTATCTCTCAGTGTATTGTTGTCTTACTCTTCTTGGGGACTCATAGTTACTGAGAAGGTGTTGCTTTGACAATGACACATGTGATCTTTGATCTTCAAGTTCCAATTGTTCCATTTTTGCTTCGGTTAATTCCTTTTGTATTTTAAGATTTTCTTTTTCCTTGAAAGAATATTTCGTCTTTTCAGGTTTACGTGTAGGACTTATATGTTTATTTCTGAATTCCATTGATCTGGTAGTCGAAATGGATGCTTCTGATCTTGTTCGGTATTCAAAACTCTCTGTTAGAATTTCAGCCGCATCTAGAAGAAGGTCAACAAGTTGCCTCTCAAAGTTGTTGATAATGCCTAAACATTTCTGGTGACGTATCATCTGATTATCTAGCTCAAGTTCACTTTCATCGGTGCGTGTTCGATTAAGAAAGGAAATGAGTGACTGATAGCTATCCATATATCCATATTTGGTCATTTCTACTCTGCTCTCCACGTTCCGTAGATATTTGATGTCGGTGCAAGAATCATCAAAGTCGGTCAAAATAGTTTCGAATTCTCTCCAATCCTTCTTGAGGTTCCGTAGGTAGTAGTCCAGATTCGATTGGTACATGGCTTGGCCTCCAGAAGTCAATGTACGCATCCTTCTGTCCATGTAATCCATAGCTGAACACTTTTTTTACTATTCTGCCTTTGCCTACAGATAGTTAACCAACACAACAATCCAGTGCTTCGTATTTATTGTGTATGCGGTAAAAAACTGAAACAAAAACAAAGTATGAATTACTCATACGTTCTCAAAAACAATGTACATGTAAAGACAAAATGCATATAATATAATTGTAATGAAAGAATAGAAATGAAAAAATAACAGTATTGAAGATAAGGTCCAAAACAATGAATTTTGACACAAATGGGTTTCCATAGAAAATTGTAACAAACGTACGTTATTTACTTAGATTGACAATGACAATTATGGCGTTCCATACTTTTTAGAGATAATGAGAAATTTACTTATAAACTGCATTTATATAAAAATACGAAACAGTAAACATATAAATGAATAGCCGCGTATGTAATATAAATCAACAGAAAACTACTTACAGGGTGTGGCAGCATAGGAATACGAAAAACATGTTGGGTGAACTAAGTGTCCTTGTGTGGGTCACACAAACAACAAACAGGAAGTCAACAATTAGGAAAAGTAACTCTAAATCATATAATGAAAGGATAACTCTAGGTTCAAAAAAGAAAGATAACTGCAGAAAATACATATCAATAAGACAATGGAAGATAACTCTAAATGTTTTTAGATAATAATTAAACTTTAGCGAAATACACAATCATACAAAATCTTGTAAACAATACAGGGGGTGAATATTTATCTGTACTTGCAATAATAAATACTTAACTGAATTCTTTGAGTTACAACACTAAAATATAGCAATTATACAGTCTCCATGTACCTTCACATAGAAAATCCTTAGTTTGTGTGCAAGCATCGGGCTTAAACAACAACCCCGGTCCCCAGTCCAGTCTGATGCAGGTCTTGCTAAGATCATCAGCTGGAGTAGTTTCATCCCTCCAGGGATATGTCCCTAAACTGGCGTACGCCAAGGGATTGCCATCAATCCATTTGTATGTATGTGTTGGTGCCGATAAGTCGCGCTCCAAGCCAATCCAAGGATGATCACCCTTGCTATAGTACAAGATACAGTACCGCACATATATTGGCTGTCATTATTTATCGGGTGACGTTTAATAGGAGGTGCATCTTCACCAGCCAAAAGTTTCTGATCAGAAACCATTCAAATAATTCCACTCAAAAGAAAAAAAATGTTATGGCTTAAGTTTTAAATAAATTACCCATCAGATATGCCCTCAAAGTTTGAATGTTATGTTTTTTGGCAATACGCTATTCATTAGTAATCAAAATCAAAGTACTGAAGTACTGATGGGAGTTTATTTTATCGATTATCATTTCTTCAAAATCAACGATATGAGATTTTGCATGGAAAGTAGTACATGTATCAGTAATCGAAATATTTCTGAGAAATTGTATGGATCCAGATTGAACTCTTGTCTTGTTCAACCAAACGCTCGGCTGTCCTCGTTTATCTCCGACAAGCAAGAGAGATCCTGTTTTGTCGGATATTAACGGAGACAGCCAAGCGTCTGGTTGAACTATAGCGTAGGAATACATACGAATTTAAAAGATATCTAAATTGTTTGTACAATTTAAAATCTTAGTATCTTCATGGTATTAATAAATACGTTTTCTTGAAAAACAATGCTTCAGAATACATAGCATCGAATTTATCGATTATTTTCAAGAACTTAGTGTTGTCAGCGGTATTGATTTTTGCTTAGGTCCAAACACTGTTTCTTTTTCGCTTTGCCCGAGGAAGTGCATTGGAGAGTTGATTAAAATCAACTCCCAAAAATGAATATTTAAGTTTCTTCTTATATTTTTACAGGGCTTTTGAATGAAAGACGTCACGTAGTATTTCTTATACAAAAAAAAAATGATGTATTAGAAAGTGGCCTTCACCTTCTAACTCTCTTGGGATTGTATGGGGCATCTTTATAATACATTGTACGCACTTCTATACAAAGTAAACAATAAAATCAAGTAAAATTTCATAAGTATATTGTTCTCTCTCAAAGTTGCTAACTAATCATTATAGCGCATTGATTGAGAGCATTTAATGCGAATTTGTAAGTCATCAGTTTGAATCCCTCAAAGGTTTTAATAATTTTAACATTTACAAGAATTTTTAAGACATATCTTTTGTTAAAATAATATAAAATTAAATTTAAAACACTTTACAGGTAAAGGTATTAGTAATAATCATATCATAATATACTTTTATCCACATTAATATATCGACAGATGTCCAATACTATCTTTAGGTAATGGCTTTTTCTGGCATGGTTAAACGAGCAGAAACAAGAAAGTGTTTTAATATTCAACTTTTTCCCAAAATGCGCCAACTTACGTCCAGAGGTCGTGATATTTCTGTAAGAAAGCCTTCGCTTCTTTATACTCTGCCAGGGTTTCAAGCACAGCCAATCGTAGGCCAATGGACTGGCAGAAGGTTTGGGCGGCCGCCGAGGTGACTCCGGTATTTTTTCCATAGTAAAATCCAGAGACTGCCAATTTGTGTTATTAATTATAATTAATAGATTAAACGAACTTCCGCAATTGTTTTGTTTAAGGAGTTCGAAAATTATTGAGACAACCTACAAAGTTTCCTTTCTAAGTGGTGGAAAATTGGCATAACCATTGTATTAACAAACCAAATAATAATTAAACAAAGAAGCACATATATTTTCAAAAAAAACATTATCCATTTCATTTGTTCGTTGTGTATGCTTCGGGTCCTAAACTTTAGCAAGTTTATCAGCTTACAAGATGTTATACAATAAGATCATGGACTATTTTTTTTACATTGATAAAATTTATGTTGGTCAATGCATGTTCTGGTGAATTTAAAAGGGGTATCTATTTTGCTAAGGGTTAAAGGATGACATTGACCAATTTATGTTGGTCAATGCATGTTCTGGTGAATTTAAAAGGGGTATCTATTTTGCTAAGGGTTAAAGGATGACATTTCCTCAGAATGAAAATATATCGTGTGTTATAGACATTCATGGTATTGGTGTTTTTTTTCACTTTCAAAAACACGTAGGTCAATAACCAATATTTTTAGTTAATTGCCATAAATTTTTTTCGGAATATTTTAACAAAAAGCCTAAAAATTTAAACTATGATAAATATTCTAAATTATTAAAAATAAAAACAAATTGCTCAACACTTTTAAAAATGAAATGCAGTTTATGAATGACAGTGACACTTAATTGCTACAAAGCAATAAATTTTCATAAAGGTTTTAAGATATTTGAAAGAAAACGAAATTCTTTGGGCAGAAATTAATACAAAAAATTTGGAGAAAACATAAAAAGTTTAGCACTTTTCAACAAACTGCCACTGGGTCCTATTATAGTAAACAGTGTCTACTTTCGAGACGACCCCTAGGACATCGGGGTGATAAATATTAAATATATTATTTTTTTATCTTGAAATAATTTGTGTAGTAGTAAAACTAAATGCAAGAAATTTCAGCAAATTATCTAAAGTAGAAATAGTTAAACTGGGCCTCGTTAAAAGAATAGTGATAAACAAAACAACGAAAGTCGTGTGTGATTTTTTTTAAGATTTAAAACAACCCAACACTATGTGCGTTGTAATTCTTAAATATCTTTTCTAAATTTAAAGACTTTGGTTGAATTGTCATTATTATTTTTAATGTTCGAAAAAGTAAAGAAAAGGAAACTAAACAAAATAAGGTACCGGTAATAAAAAAAAATTGATTTTAAAACAACTCACCAGTTCCCAACAGGCCAAACAAAAGGATATATAGTTGGAATTTCTACATTATTAATCCTTTTTTGCAGTCTAACAGATTCACACAAAATAACCTAAAGCTAGTCTAATTTTTTTTCTCATGTATTGCATTTGAAACCAGAAAAAACCGATTTGAACTCAGATGAGAAATGAAAATTTCACATTAAGTTTCGGTCTTATATTCATTTTCTTTTTTAATTTGATTTTCTCTACTTTCATTTATGTTTAGAGGACAATTAAAAGCAAATTTTATAAACAAAAGAAAGTAAAATTCTTTTATATTTTGATTTTTTGTGAGAGCTATTTAAAACAGAAGAGTCAGACATTTTTGTAATTGTGTTTACTTTTATGCACTTAACCGTATTGGGTTTTCTTTAAAAAAAATCGAAACAAAAAATTGTATCATATCAAAGCCAGCTGGTAGCTACTCACGCCTTTTCAATGACTTATAAAGACGATGATGATCTTCTTTGAAAATGCATTTTTGGACTAAATTTAAGACAAGAGTTTTCGATTGTGTCCCACTGTTCGTAAAATTGTTAAGTCAATAAATGAGAGTTTACTGTTCACAAAACGAAATACATGCTTACTCGTTAAATTAAAAATCTCTTTCTAGATATATTAAAACCCACTAATGTTTTTGGGAAGGGTTTTTTGAATTAACTGAAATTGTTGCAATAAAAAATTTGTTTGTTTTTTTATTTCTTATTCCACAAATTTGTCTAAGTAAATATATAGAAATGGGTATCGTACGATTTTAAGTTTAGGGGTCGATATAGCCCCTCTGACATGGGCCGAGACAGAGATAATAATCAAAGAAAATATAATACATGTACTTTGTATATTTACTTTATTACACAATCTAATTTTCTGGATGATGTCTCACCGAGTCCAAAACAGGAGCATTTTGCCATTATAATTATTATATTAAGGATGCTGGGTGGTCAATAAATTTCCAATCAGATCTACATGTACCTTAAACTTTTGATTTGATTTGAACATATTTAATTGTATACATATATAAATTATAAGATATATAATATACAAATGGTTCGGACACAGGTTCTGACAACTTACTAGGTCTTTACCATCTTAAACTTTTAGACATGCTTTGTTATGCTTTAGACTATTTTTAGTACAGAAAAATTCCAAAATGATAGTTTTAAATGAGTGTTCCCTTCGATTTTTATACAGAACTCTTCTTCAAAAAGAGATCAATACAGTCTAAAAATTGCCAAGACCATTGATCATGACCATTATCAGTATTTCCTTTATTCACAATACTAGTCATGCAATACATTTTCAATGAATTATAATGTAAAAGCAAACTGATGAATCACTGAATTATGTCACATGCGTCGGACAAGGGGGGGGGGGGGGGGTAGACCCCGCTTTTTAAGTTAGAAATAACCATACAATCATAACCTTTTACATCTCAACGTAAACCAACATTCTCAAATAATATAATAATTTATCATAATGTCAATTCGTCTCAACGATAAACAAAACATGTTTATTATAAATGTGCTCAGTTCTATTGACTCCTTTTTTTATCTATTCAAAGGGGTATTTAGAATTGCTGAGAGCATCTATCATATCACTCTTGAACCCAGTATAGAAACGATTCTGCCTGTCAAGATTCCTAACTAATCACCTGGAGCAAGAGTATACTGTGATTTTAGAACCTTGTCACTCTCTAGGTCTTCTATCAAGATTCTCTGGAGCTTGAGGAAATAATGTCACATAACTAGAGGATGATGATTTCTCTTGTACCAAATTTCAATAATGTGTTCAAGATTCGTAATTTGAATATTGCTAACACATAATGTGTTGCTCTGGGGTGATGTTAATCTTTGCAACAGTGTAAAGGATATCTTCACGGTTCATCTTTTTATTTAAACAATAAAAAGTCATCAAAAGCAAATATTAAACCCCCACTTATGGGCTCTTTTTAAAGGGTCATGGTCACGATTTTGGTCAACTTTTATTTCTCTGTTTTTATTATTTACAATGCTTTAGGAATTTATTTCTAATGATCAAATGAAATTTGGTTGCCAGTCGATGAGTTTTGAGCAAGATACAGGGCTCACAATTCTTAGTCATGTAAACAACGCTCGTGCCCTGTTTTGTTTACATAAGTTCGATATACCAGTAAAAAATCATTTTCAAGCTGATTTGTCTATCTTCTTCTTCATTTTAAGCATAAATAAACAGTTCCTAACGATTAACATATTCATTTGAGGTCTAGAACAGGAATTTTCACTTCAACATTCAAAATGTAAACAAAAGCTTTGTTTACATAGCGAAGAATTGTAAGCTCTGTAACTCGCTTATATCTCAACAAATGACACTCAAATTTTGGTTGCCTATTAAAAATAAACATTCAAATCGAAAAAAGTTATTTTTGACCAAAATCATGACCATGTCCCTTTAAAATTGTCTATGAAATCCAATACAAGATTAAAGATACACAATAATTTGGTTCTTTGAATCTAAAATGGCTCCATTTATTATGTAAAAAACGACACAGTGTCATTGAACGTAAAAACGATACGGTATTGATACAAATTTTAAGTATATACAAGCGAAATAAATTGAAGTTCACTTATCAATTATGCGCGATTTCCCCACATGGATTTACATTACTCAATAGAACGACATATATAAAACACAGCACTGATAAGGGTTTTCAAGGTATACAAGAAAAGCCATGAAAGACAGTCCACTTCAAGCATTAAAGAGTTGGATAATACACAAATTTGACCCCTCCCCTCTTTTGCAACGAATTTAAATGAGACCCTACTAATGATATTCAAAGACACGCCATTGATAATAATAATAGATTAATTTAATCTACTAAATAACATTTACACAAACCATAATTAAAAAGTTCATAATGCGCGGGAAGTTTTGTCCCCTTCCAAATATAAAATGACTACAAGAAAAGTTTAAGTTGTGTCATAATACAGTATTGATATTAAATTTTACAAGATAATTAAAACTCATACTATGAAAAGTTTATAAAACGCAAAATATTGTCATCCGCGAATTGTAATGATTCCATAAAAAGAGCCTCTCAAGGATCGAGTGCTTTAGGCTATATACTGAAGCCCGTGTGGCTTGGCGCTAATAGCAGTGAACGCCACCTTCTTTCGTTTTTCTTCTTCCTCTTCATCGTCCGAGTCTTCTTGGGTGCGGTAGTCGTCCATTGACCTGATGCAGCAGAACCACAGCATGCAGATGACGGCGATGATGAAGGAGAAGACACCAAAACCAATAGCCATTCCTATGAAGCCGAAGCGAGCCGAAGGAGTCGATTTGTCAAATGTCTGAAAATAAGCAAAACAATAATTTTAAGCCGGTGCAGTTTTTTTTAGTTGATTGATTATCATGCTTTTATAATGGTTCAGTTACATCTTTCGCTTTGCTTAATGTTGTTTAATACGCAAGCAGGAAAAGAAATCCTTTGAAAAAAAAATGAGAGAATTTTTTTTCGGAAAGAAAGGTATCATGTTTTGTCATTTACACCCATGACAGTTTTCTCTTCCTTATGACAAAGAGATTGTGTTATAAGATACATGTACACAGGGCTTTAACCTGGCAATGTATTTTGCTTTGCCTTGGATTAGAATGACACGAAGTCATTGGATAAAACCCGTCACGTGATTGCCATCTAAATCTCTTTGGACGACAAAAGATAAATTCTAAAAATAATATCCAAAATTTAAAGCATATTTGATGGTAAATTTGTTCACCATCAAGCCTCCTTAAAATAATGCTATGGATATCGTTATACCAATCCGTTTTTCCCGATTGCTTTCCCGTCTTCGCTGTATTCTACGAACCACCAGGGTTTTGTGGTTGTCTTGGCTGGTGTGGTCGTAGTTGTAGTAACAGTCGTAGTGGTTGTAGAAGTGGTAGAAGTCGTAGTGGTAGTCGTAGTCGTAATGGGCAAAAACTCATCTGAAAAAAAAAGAGAATGGTGAGAGCGATAATTTGCAGCACTTTCACTGGTATTTGTTTTTTTTTTGTGATTTTGTACAGTCGAAAAGAGAGAGAGAGAGAGAGAGAGAGAGAGAGAGAGAGAGAGAGAGAGAGAGAGAGAACAGTCCCAACCTTTGCAGAGATACGGGTAAGAATTGCTTTCGCACTCTTGGTCCGTCCATTCGTAGAGACCGTCGTCATTAGAGTCGTAACGTTCGAGTCCCCCACACATACAACCATCGGGTTCACCGAAATGCCAAGGGGGTGTCTCATAGTTGGAACCGTACGTCAGCGCTCCTGATCCGTCCGTATGATAGTAGGTATTATTTTCTGGGGTACATTTCATTCCAAACCACACCCTACTCCATTCGGTTGAACTTTAAAATGTAAAGAATCGATATATAGATAAAAGACGTTAAAATGTTTATTACACTTCACGGTCATGATGATAAGTATTATCATCTTCTTCATCATCATTAACTCTCCGAAAGATTTTTGTCTGGAAGATATACACACACACACATATATATATATATATATATATATATATATATATATATATATATATATATATATATATATATATATATATATATATATATATTATTTTTTTTTTAACCAAACAAGAAACAACTTGGTACAGTTTTAAGATAATTTTAAAAGAGTTTAAAATACCTCAAATGAAATAATAGTTCGATCACATTCACTTCAAATATTTTTGTTCTGTTTTGCTTTTGTTTTGTTTTGTTGTAATTTTTTTATTTCTTTGTTTTGTTTTGTTTTTTTTTGTTTTGGTTTTTTGTTGGTTTTTTTTTCTGAGGGGGGTGGGGGTGGTTGGTTTTGGTGGTTTTTTTTTTTTTTTTTTTTTTTTTTTACAAAGGAGTGGTATGCTATGTATTATCATATGTACATAACTGCGTGAAAAGCCAGTAATGGCGAAAAATTTGCAGTGAATATGATCGAATTGTTATTTTATTTTTGATATTCACTTTCTAAATTATATATAATTATTTTTTTCCTTCTTAAATACGAATGCTACGTACGCTATTGCCCGTTTAACGTTGATGAATTGACTAGCGGCAGTGTGGGCGTCCGAGTTTGGTAAGGAGGCAAGCTTCATGTTGTTTGCCTCACACCCTGACTTCGCTGTACCCCACGTTACAGAGGTTGTCACTATGTGGAATCCTTATTTTAAAAGTTAAGGAGGAAAACACATTTATTCTTCAAAAGATTTTTTATTAGGCATATATTTTCATTCTAGCACCGTCTTGCATATTAACATGGTTTTATTATCTGCATTTAATTACATTTATTGCATATTTTTCCTCATTTCATTTAGAGCATACTTTTAATTCGCGTAGTTTTAATTTTGGCGTAATTATATCATCAACACCAAAATACATTTTAGAAAGTTGGGACCTCGAGACTTGCGAAAATGATTCAATTTTCACAAAAAGTCCTTTGTGGCTGTGCAGTCATAAGGATTGCATCTCGCAAAACTCAAATCTCGCGTTCAAGTAAGAGAGTTTAGTACATGTATGTGCATGAGAAAGGCTGTACCTTCACAGAGAAATCCAATGTGGTTGTGTTATCATGCAGGCTTGAGTCTCACAAATTAATTCATATATATATCGTGTACATATCAGCGTAATTCTCAGCTAAAGTATGTGAGAAACTTGCTACTTAAGGTGCCTCACTACACCTTGAAATAGTTTCTTATGCAAACGACCTTTTCAACAAATACGGTCATGGTCGATCAATTACTTACCCGAATTATGTTTTTTATTTTTACTTGAACAGTTGAGCATTTTAAACAGCGGACGATAATGACAACGACTTAAAAACTGAAATTAAAGTTTTTAAAATTATTAAACATTAAAAGTGGGGCGTTAGAAATTTTAACCAGAATACATGTACGTGTATATATGTACCTTCACAAAGAAAGTCCTTTGATGCCGAGCATCCATGGGGTTCGAACTTCAAATGCATTCCTCCCCAGTCCAGCATGACACAGGCTTTATCATCCGATGGAATACTGGCACTCTTCCAGGGAGGATAACCGAAACTGTCATTCGTCAAGGTGGACCCATCAATCCATTTGAATGAAAGTGTTGGTGCTGAGAAGTCACGCTCCAAGCCAATCCAAACATCGGCGCCCTTGCTATAGTACAAGATAAAAAAACAAAATCGCAACTTCTCGGGCCTTTCCGGCAGGGCTCGGAGTTTTTCAGAGACCTGCCAGAGAGACCCGACAAGATATATGCGATTGAGAAATTGGCTGTCATTATTTATCGGGGGATATTCAATAGAAGGTCCGAAAAGTTCCACTTGAACGAAAAAAATGTTACCACTCAGTAGCAAATAAAAACCACTCAATGGCAAATAAGAACCTCTCAGTCGCAAATAAGAACCACTCAGTCGCAAATAAGATTTGAATCGATTCTAATGTCTTACTATATATAGTAATTTAAATTTTGCCTGTTTAATTTTTCATGACACCTGCTCAGGTAAATTGGCGTTGATTTTTTTTTCGTGATATTCCCCCAAGTCGAAATCGCTTGTTGATTAAGAAGCTTGGTGGTCATCAAATCTGCCTTCAAATTTAAATATTGTATTTTTGGCTATTCACTATTCATAAGTATTGAAAATAATCCAAATATTTTAATTCAAAATTTAATTTTTTTTTTTTATATCTATACAGAGTTCTTTGATCGAAGGGGTGAATAAAGTATTAAAATTCAGCCCTCTTCATAGCTTTTTCTCGCACACCTAACCGAGTAGAACCTAGAAATTGTTTATATTTTCAATGCGCGCCTCCTTTTCGATCTTTCCCCCCCCCCCCCCAAAAGTACACATACTTACTCCCAGATATCGTCATATTCCACTAAAAATGCTTTCGCTTCCTCGTACTCTGCCAGGGTCTCGAGCACAGCCAATCGTAGGCCAATAGACTGGCAGTGGGATTGGGCGGCCGCCTGGGTGACTCCAGCATTAAATCCGTAGTAAAATCCAGACACTGCCAATTCGAATGCATAGAAATATAATATATAAATAGTGCCTGTTTGGGAGGGTAACAGTTGAAATTGACACCCCGAGAAAACCATTGTCAACCGACGCGAAGCGGAGGTTAACAATGGTTTTCGGGGGTGTCAATTTCAACTGTTATCCTCCCAAACAGGCACTATTTATTTTGTTATACTGAATGTCTTTTTTAAGAAAATTTTATTGCTTTTATATAGGAATAACGTGAATTCTACAGCGAACCGTACGCGCATAATTTTCGCGCATGTAACATATTTTAATGTTACCCGTTGCCAAGTGCGTTGCTAACGCTGAGGGTAATAGTAAATATTATTAACTGCGTCTTAACCAATCAGATTTCAGTATTTAACATGAAAGTATAACAAAATACATTATTATACCTCAATACGATTATTCTACATAACGTGACATCCTGATTGGTTGTGTACAATCACGTGCCAGGGCAATAAAATTTCATATTTCCCTGTCATCGTCATATTCTTCATCATATTTCACCCCCTCGAATTTTCATTCCATGCTTATAAAAAATCCCAAGGATAAGCATAAGATGCAATTAAATGATTAATTCTGATAAAGAATCGTTTTAAATCCTTATTTTTTTTTCCAGAAACTGTTAAAGAAAGAAACCGGTTAACATTAACTACGTTATTGCTTTACTAGAATTGAAAAGCGATTAGAAACTGATGTATCATATAAATAGTGCCTGTTTGGGAGGGTAACTGTTGAAATTGACACCCCGAGACAACCATTGTCAACCGATGCGAAGCGTTTTCTGAAAATTCATATATCATTATTACAAATTTATTACATGTTTTAATTAATGTTTTGTTACTCTTAAATACATTTTTTTAAGTCAAGATTTTTGAGCTAAATATCCAATCTTTAAAAATATTTCAAGGTTTGTAGAGGAGCGGAGTATAGATCGTAGATGAACGGAAAAGATCGTAGAGGAGCGGAAAAGTTAGTAAACCCTTGGCTTGCGAAGATGCTACATATTATAAAGTAAAATTTAAGAAAATACAATATGACAAAAAAAAGACGTATTGTAACATTTTTTTTTCAATTTAAAAAACAACTCACTTCTCCATGTTTCGTTACTTTTATAATTTTTTTTTGTCTAAATTATCGATGAGACATATCGAAATTATTCTTTTTCAATGTACTACAAAGTACAGTACATTTTTAAGAAAATAAAAAACATTATGACAAAAAAGACGTTATGTGTTTTTTTTTTTCATTTTAAAACAACTCACCACTTCGGGTTGTTAATAGACCAAACACAGATAGGTATAGTTGGAATTCCCACATGGTTATTCCTTGTTTTCAGTCCGCGAGATTCTAAACAAATTAATTTTTCCAAACGCCCTGCATTTGAATCCCGAAGAAAAAGGAACTATACGCAATTAAATGAGAAATGACAAATTCACATTGAGTTTTCATCTAATATTCATTTTTTTTTTCAAATTGATTTTCTCTACTTTCATTGATGTTTAAAGGACAATTCAAAGCTAGTTAAAAGTAACTAATTCATAGCAATAGAGACCTTTATTTTCCTACCTTTTACATAATTGTCAAAGTTAGGCTGAACAATATATTTTTTTTTTCTTTTGTAAATTTGTTAACTGTCAGAATTTGTTCAACAATATGAGCCAGATAGACACCTCTTGTGCTATTGCTTACTTTGATGTCATGAGGCGACCGGGTTGGATTTTCTTTACAAATAAAACTGAAATCAAAATAAATCGATTTAGCTTATTTCAAGCCCAGCTGGTCGTTTTTCACGCCTTTAAATTGACTTCAAAGACGATGATATCTTCGGAAATGCATTTATTGAATGAATGGTACCACTGTGCGTGAAATTGTTGGGTCAGAAAACGTTCATTTCTTTTGTTCACAAAGCAAAATAAGTGTTTGTCCGTTCATTCGAGGGGGTATTGTAATTAACTAGAATTGTTAAATTTTTGAAAATTATAACAACCATATGAGGTGCATTTCTGAAGCAGAAGAAAAAAAAACCAAATTAAAATATGTAGACTTGCACAATTTTCTTCCATTAATAACATACTGTGATTTAATTTAAATTTGTGAGCATCAATTTTCCCGAGTTTAGTGGAGCCAGACTCAAGGTTACAAAAATTCTAGCTGCAGGTCTGTAGCTCCCGTGGGCCACATCGCTCACCTGAACAACTGTTACCGTTTCTTACAGTAACATTCTATTTCGTAGCATATGCTATTTCTATTTTAAACTTTGAACCCTTTATGGGGCCCCAGTATTGTTCCGTGGTTCTTAGTTTGCAATTTAGAATCTACACTGTCTTAGGATGTTTGCTTAGTAATCTCACAAATTGTAGATTTGTAGTTCCCGAAAAGAAAATTTTAAACAATTACTATAATTTATACTTTGAACCCTTTTGGGGCCCCAGTATTAGTCCGGTGGTCACGCCTTCATTGATTATATCATTTAAGGATCCTGAAGAAGATTGTGAAAGACACACACCCTATACTCACTGTTTCGCAATTATCTCCCTTTTAAAAAGGATTACACCCTTTATTTATTATTTAGAATATCATTCATATAAGGATGCTTTGTACCAAGTTTAGTTAAATTTGGCCCACTGGTTTTAGAGAAGAAGTTCAGGTGAGCTAAAAATCAGATGGACGACCTCGATTATCAGAATTTTTTCCGACTGGGAGCTACTAACCTGCAGCTACAAAAATTCGTGGCCATTAAATTAATCCCGTCAACACAAGTTGTTATCATAAATTGCATATCAATGAATATTAATTACGTAGATCACCTAAAAAAGCAAAATAAGCGAATACTGATGAATCCACAGCATCATATAAACCTGTCAGGAATACATGTATAAATTAACAAAAATGTTCCGAGATGCAATATTAAAACGTAAATTGCCCCAACCCAGGTTATACGAGTATAACTTGAGTAGATATTGAGTTCATTTCTTAAGTATATCGGAGACATTCAGTATATATGTCACTGGTACTAGAATACATTTTATTGGTAAAAGTTCACTATAACACATGAAACCAAGGACACATATATATAATAACTATATAATATTAGGGTTAGGTGTTGACCCTAACACTAACGTTATATATGTCTCTAAATAAATGAAACATAAAGTACTGGTCTATTAGTAACTTAAGTTCAGGCACCGTGATTGAAAAATCAATGAAATATGGCAACAAAATTTACACTTACAAATTCCTTAAAAATAAAAAAAAAACCATTCATACTGAAAAACAGGAAAGCAATGCTAAAGAATATTTTGCAAACATTTTATTGATTCGATAAGAAATCCACTGAGTCCTTTTATTTGTAGGCGTTAGCCTTGTGTTTGGGAAGGAAGGAAAATCCATCAGGAACTGGCCCAAGTAACATCTCACTGTGAAAAAAGAAAGCAGGATTTAAATATATATCATTCTATCAATTTATCACCATTGAGGTCGTACTTTCAGTTACTTAGCATTTTAAAAGCAAGCTGAGGTGAGCTGCTTGATTTGAGTGGATCAATGTATTAAAGACATATCAATTTATCATCATGAAAATCAAGGAAGGTTTTATTCTTACATATCATGTTTATCATAAATGTGGACATTTCTTTAGACTCTTTCTCCAAGAAGAAGAATATTACCTTTAATAATCAGTCAATTTTTCTGTTTTATTTAAAAGTTGAAAACTAGAGAATGCCTGGGAATTTGAGTTTATTAGGAGACAAAGGTTGGGACTTTCAACTCAGTTGGACAATCAAGTCATTTGGGCATACCCATTTAAATTTTAAAGATGCTGCTTCTAGAAATGCCAACTGAAGTTAAACATTTTAAATATTATGCCTTAAAAATTAAGGAGGCCAAGCTATTTTATATTACTAAAGTTTGTGAAGAAAAACCTTACAGGTTTCAGTATAGAAACTTGCATACTAGAAAGTTCTTTTCATGGAGGTAAGAATAGTCTAGAATGTCATTTTCTACCCCCCCCCCCCCACCCCCTTAAGCAAACAAAAAAGACACTGTGTTCTAAAATAAATGAAATTCAGTCATTGTAAACAGATAGCCATGCTATGACCTTGAATTGCTAGTATTACATAATGGTCACTATGATATTTATGTGTACCTAAATACTGCGCAATGAATGGTATTAATGATAATTAACAGAATGAAGTCTGTGACTCTTGTAGCAATGCGTAGTATTCCTAAATGAGGTTATGAAACCAGGTGCATAATACGGGCATAATAATATCCAAATTGAGAGTTTAACAACAAGTGACATATTTGGCGATTCTGTGTCTGCAACAATAGCTATAGTACTCTATATTGACTCATGTATTGTGTATTCTATATATTAACCTTTGTAACCTTTTATGCCATGTATGAATGAACGTATTATGAGTAAGCGATGCCTCATACTAGGTGGGGGACTCCGAGACCCAGGACTCGGAGACTCACATCCTGCATCCAGACTCTTTGATTGGCAGTTTTGACAGTTTTGTTACTTTATTTAGAAATAAAATATTAATTTAAATTTTGAACACTAAATGTTCACTGATGATCGTCGTAAATGGGCCGAACTAGTCAGAACTGTCCATCATAAGTAAAATGTTATATATACCCATGTGAAATGATGTTGAACAGATAGAGAGATTTAGATAGATTCCGCTTAATGAGACTCTTGATTTGGGCTGCTATTAGCTGATGTAATTGTAACTATACGATCACGCTTAATAAAACCGCTTGAGAAAGAAATACTGGACTTGTCATCACTAAGTTTGAGCTGACCCTCAATAGGATCCGAAAGACAGAAGGCTTACATCATACTTATATTAAGTTCGGATACTGAGCAAGGACACACACAACAAGACGCTATGTTCTAAAACGAACTTGAAATTCAGCCTCACGGTCTGACTCTCACCTGAGTTAAGACACGCAAAATCAGACACTGGTTACTAAAATATTCAGCCTCACCTGATTTTAACCCAGTCCCCACAGTTTGGACTAGACATGAGGGTTTCTAGGTCATTACGACCTATATAGTATGGAGGACGCTCGTTGATTTTCTGGGGCAGCTGCTCCAACAGTCCTACAGGTATGTACCTAATATGCAGAACAACAGTACTGTATTACAATTACAGCATACTAACCAAATGTCACATTTTTTTTATGATTTACATCTAAGCTGACTTCAATGTTTGACTGTTTTCTCTCAAAGAGAATATGGAAAGTATTTGTTATGTATACAACTGAATGCAAACTCTAATTTGACAGAAATTTGCAACTTTACATCGTTTTCTGCAAGTTTTCAATTAAATTTATTATATTGATATTTCGCTAGCCAATATTTAAGATGCACAAGAAAAACTTTTTTTAGACAAAGTGGGACAGAGTGACATAATTACAGGTTATTTGAACTACATTCCTGCAGGAGGGCAAAAGGGGCAGAAAATACCGTAAATGGGGCAAATATTTTCCTGTATACAGTTATTACTGTCCTACCCCTAAACACAAGTGATCAATAGGCAGAAATACATGTACCCACAAAAATATAAGACAAAACTAGACCCCCCCCCCCTTTCACAAAAATAAAATTTAAAACAGGCCCCTTCTGCCTGACCTGTAGAGGAAGGACTGCCACTCCAGTAGGAACCGTCGTGTGGTCTCCACCCCCTGGGTGTCACTCCCCCAGTGCTCCAGTCCGTTGTTGACGAATCGCTTCATCATGTCGAACCTCTCCGACGAGGAGATGTCCCAGTGTCTCTTCTCCTTCAGCTCCGTGAAGATCCAAGGCTTGATTAGGGCACCTCTTTAAAAAGATAGATATTCATTATTCAAATTTATGGAAATCTCAATTTGTTTTTACAGGTATCAAACACATGCCTATCAAGCTTGTTTCCCTTATTCCCCTAAATCTTGAGAACCCATTGAACTCACTATATTTACATTCAGTGTGTATTTCCCCCCATGCATTGGAAATATGCGACATGATTCTATGAATACACTTTGATCATTCATGCACTATGTGCACAAATATAAATGTCTCCACATGTTTTGAGTAAATTTATTTTTGTACGAATAAATGAAACGTTCAACATGTTTTGAGTAAATTTATTTTTGTACGATTAAATGAAACTTTCAATCTTACATAACCAATTTAATATGTACTTTTGAAAAATAATCATTAAATTATATCTTCTCCTTATTAAGTAAAAGGATTTTTCTTTAAAAAGTTTCCGGCACTATATTTTCAGTCGCGGAAGCGCACTAAATAATAGCTTTACAGCGACAATACACATATATTTCATAAAGATAGACATCATTATGTCATTGATTATAAATATAAGCATTGAATGCTTATTTTTGGATGTTGTCGGTCCTGCAACACAACAAGTGGTGCAGATAAATTATCATACCGGGCATTAGCAATTCGTCTGCACCGCTTCGTGTTTTACAGAACCTACGACATCCAAAATAGGCATTCAATGCTTATTTAAAAACAATTAATATCTAATCAAAATCTTAATTTCATTCATGAATGTAATTCGTTTCTAATTACCGGTATTAGGCCTCATTTATTTCCTCTTTTACCTGAATTCACAAGAACACAAAATCTCATTATCAAGAACTAATTCCAGACCTATTAAAATTGTAAATAAATGGACAAATGTATGTAGCCCCCCCCCCCTTCCAGAACAAATGGTAGAGATTACCTGGCCACCATACATCCTGTCACTTTTGTATTTTTCAGGTGTCTGTCCAGGTCTTCATAGGACAGAATGTCTCCATTACCTTGGGAGAGAATAAAGTAAAGGTTATATACCTTTATACAACCAAAGTTTTACAATTTGGCTCTCTCAAAGTTCAAAATAGAGTTTTGAAAAAGTGAAAAATATCCTTGATGTAGAATGACCACTGTGGAAAAATTTTACTGCAAGAGGACAGCATGATGAATCGAGTGAAAGTCTTACCAAACACTGGCATGGGTTTGCCTGCCTCTGCGCACTGGTTTATGTAATCCCAGTCAGCTAGACGTGTGTACCGCTGCTCACGTGAGCGACCATGCAACTGCAGAGAGAAATTTTCAATACACTTAGCCATTATATTCAATTGAAAATGTATTAAATCTTCCCTTACCTGATCAACACTTGGTTATACACATTTCCTTCCCCCCCCCAACCTAAATGACCTTGAACTTTACGTAGAATATGACCTTGATTATAACAAATGAGTTTTAGCTTAACCAGCAATAAACCTTCAACCTTGATTTATTTGCATAATATCAACAAATGCAACATCTGTAACTTTTACACATTTAATTAAAATTTTTAAATAATTATGATAGGAGAGTTATGATAAAATCCAAAGGTAAAAGGAGAGAAACTTCAAAGCCAGACTAAAAACAGTATGCTACAGAAAATATTTTAAACGGAAGGTCCTAAGAAAATATAGCATAGTACATGATTTTCCGACAAATGATGTTTAAACCTGCAAATCATAAAAAAATACATGTACCGCAGTTACAGTTACTTACAGTTACCATGGAAACTCCCCAGTCTCTGAGTTTAGGTATGACAGTATGAGCAATATTTTTGTTGTCAAAAATTCCCGTCCTCATTTTGACTGTGAGTGGAACATCTAGAACAGAGTTCATCCCCCTGATGATCTGTTCAAACTTGTTAAGTCGACCAACTAAAGCACAACCCTCACCCTGAAAGAAAGTGTTTTCAAAAACTGAAATTCTGAAAATGTCCATCTTAATCCTTGAAAGAGAAAATGTCCCCAACATTTAAATATCTTGTTAAAATTTTCTATTCCTTGTTATAATGGAAGAGATTTTGAAAATTTTGTTTCACTATAATTCTATGCATTTTATTCAACATTTAAAAAAAAAAAAATGTTTTGCCATCTTCTAATGTTCATGGATACTGAAATACATGAACTATAGCAGCATTGAGATTCAGATATTACTGATCATCATATATATTAAACATTACTAGAGAGGTTGAGATTTTAACGTGTTATTTGTTGTAAAAATATACACGTTTGTACTTACGTATAGACGACACTCTACAAGTTTAGAGAACGTGTAGAAACCATGTCGTCACAAAAACTGATGACGTAATACGCAAAAAATTTAGGTGATTCCCCTAGTTCACGTACACGATTCCGTACATGTTTTAAATCTCAACCTCTCTATTATCTAGCTATCAACATTCTATAATTATACAGGCATATGAAATCTAACTTCTGAGTTTAAACACAAAACACTAATTTAAACTAAGTTGGCCTACAGTAAAACATGATTATGGCAAAGTACCAGAGACAAGCGATTATGATTTTTTTAAAATTAATGAAGTTCATTGGATCCAATAGGTTTTAATAAATTTTTCATTTCTATAGGGGAATAAAAACTGACTTCCCTGTAAGCATGTTTTAAAATAGTATACAAGCTTAACAAAATTTTCTCACCTTTTTATAAACCAGATCGATTGGGCACCCACAGTTCAGATCCAAAAAATCTAGTTCCACGTTTTCGTTAATCAGCTGTGAACACCTCGTTAGTGTGTCTGCCCAACCTCCGCAAATCTGAAAAATTAATTAACTTCTATCACAATAAACATTGCTTGTGTTTTTGTAAGATTTAAAACATACACTATTACAGATCTTACGAAAGAGTGGAATAGTTACAGTCAAACTTCGTTATCTCGAACTAGGTGGGACTGTTTAAAAACTTCGAGTATCAGAGTATTCAAGATATTGAGGGTAAAATACTTAAAAAATAAGTGGTTGGGACTTAAAATTAACTTCGGCATATCCATTGTATTCGAGATATCAGTGTTCGAGATATCAAAGATCAACTGTAATTGGAAAAGGGCACAAATCATGCAAAAACATTTAAATAGTACACAGAAAAGTTCAATGATTTTCCCAATGACAGCAAGCATATGGAAACTGGTTATGTGTTCTGACAACTGAGGAAAAGTAAATATAGTAATGTTAAAAAGTTCACTGGTAAATAAACTAAGATGGTCACATGATCAAATACCATGAAACCCAAAAAGAGCTTCTTAGATGATTTGATAATGTCCTACGTAAACCAAGTTTACACAGAATTAAACTTTTTTGCTCCCTTTTGGCTTCATTTAAGGAAAGACATTAGCAAGTTAATCTATAGGTACAGTTACAGGTAATTTACTTACCTGGACGCCAAACAAGTCCTCGCTCTCGTGCCTCTTCAATAGGGCCCACTCTGAGGCCTGACCCTGGAGGAGGTTCATGGACATGGCCATCTCGCTGCAAGTGATGTCTGCTCCATACGTCTTACAGATCCGCCTGAAGGGGAGGTTACCCACTGTGGTGAGTGGAGCCAGATAGTTCTTTGAGCTGAAATCAATCTGGAAAAAAAATAACCAATAATGGAAACTATTATATACTAGTTCTTCCAAAATGAAAAAAAATTGTCAAAGTGAAATAACAATTCCTGCCATCACAAAAACACACTGTCAGATGACAAAATTCATTTTCATTTTTTAATTACAATTCAAATTCTTCAAATTATGTCTAGATATCCAAAATCACTAGAGACACTGTGAAAACCCCCCAACATTTATCCAAAAACTAAAATTACCTAAAATATTTATTCTTTCTTTATACATAATTAACAATACACTGCAGGTGACCCAGATAATAAGTAAAGAGGTACTGATCACAAAAATATGTTGCCATGAACTATATTCACACCTGCTGATTTCCAGGGGAAAAAATTGGCCAGGTTGAACAAATGTTGGCTTTTAATATACATGAAGAGGAGATCAAATTTCTGAGATGTTGAAAGACAAATGTACATAAATTTAAATGTGTTTATACATGTAGATGTATTTGGTTTCAATTGCTTTTTTTTTTAATCTACCTTTCTGGTTTCCTGGGGTCTTAGTGTGATCTCTCCCTCTGATTCATCAGTGGTCTCTGTAAAATAATCCCAAATATAGATGTAAAACACATGATCTTTGGCTGCATAGCTCTGCATGAAAAAAGTTATCTTATCATTCAAGTGTTGGGTATGTGAAACATTTGCAACTGTCAAACCATTACCATCAACAACAAACATCATCATTATGATTACTCCAACAAATAATACACAATTTATCTACCAGTGCAAGTACATATATGTACATGTACAATGTACCAGTATGAATCTTTATGTGCTGAATTCATTTCTTGGCATATGTTGAAACCATGAAGCTATATACATGACATAATTTTCAGTATACAAAAAAACTGTATGCTCATGTTGAATTAGACAGACTTCACTGTACATATAAATCAAATTTCAACTTATCATATTGAAAAAAAAAAATGACAGATCTGATTTTTTACCCAGTGAAGCACCTTTGCTAGGCAGATCCTCAGTAACATCCATTTTTTCCTCAGATTCAGCCCCTGACTTGGTGGCGGTCTCCTTGTTTTCTTGTTTAGTCACACATTTCTTGGAGAAGGTGTCCAGCTTTTCCTGGGCCATCTTCTGAACTTGTTTCACGACCTCGTTGGCCTTGTCAAAGTTGTATCTCTTCTTCCACAGCATGACTTGCAGGTCTTTTGACAGAACGTTCAGAACTTGCTTCACCTTCCAAAACAATCATTACACAATAGAATAGAGTAGAACTTATTTCTAAATTAACAAGCCTCATGTTTACATATAAACAAAATATGTATATTGTATGTATACTGGCTGAACCATGCAGAAGTCATTTGTTGTGAATATAAGAAAATACATGTATGTAACTTAGTTTTAAAGCAATTAATAAATTTGCTTTTTAAAAAGTGAAACTGTCTTTCATGACTTAAGATTAAAAGATATATCATCTTTTCCTTAAATATACATGTACCGGTACATGACATTTGTTAACTTTTAATGTCTGACGTCTTTCAAGCAAGTTACTGTCAAGACATTAAGCAGATTCTGACATTAATACTACAAAATGACATCAAAATAGAGAAAACCATAACACCATCATAGGATAGAGATTGCCAATGGGCATAATAATAAGCATTTAGTATACTGTAGATTCCTATAAGTAATTAACACGAGGAATTGATATTGTGTAAAATCGCAAGAAGTACCGTACATCTAGTGGATTTTCTTAAAATCTCGCTTTTATTTTTTGGACAGATGTTAACTAATAAAACTATAATAAATATTTGGCATGCGCAATTCTATATGCTTGTGATATGATGCAAAACGGTTGAATCGCAGAATTAAGTGACGTTCTTGCATGAAATAAGGAATGTACAGTAATGCTTACTCCAGGTTACCTTAGATTTTTCCTCATAGAGTTCTTGATTGACGATATTTTTGAAGTCCTCTGATATATGTTTGCTGCCATATCGACAGGCCAGTCCATAAGGACATTTCCCATAGGTCTCAAACATGAAACAGTGTGATCCAATGTCTTTGGGTTTGCTCTCCATGAATCCTTTGATGTCGTGGGAGAATTTGCATTTCTCACCAAAACTGCACTCTTTTTCTTGGAATATGGTGGGACATAGCTTGTCTTTGGATTTGATGTGGGTCACTGGTCGCTGTTTGTTGCGACCTTTGACCTTCATCTTCTTTTTACCCTTTCCGTTATCTTGATCGCCATCCAGCTGACCTGAAATGACCAACAATGGATCAAATTCATGAAAGCTTCAGACAGTTGTTAAAAGGAGTTCAAAAATATAGGTAGGTGGAAAGGTAGAATTACACATTAAGATGAACCTACGTTTTTGGCCCTTTTCCAATTCGTCTTTAGTTTTCTGAGATATGTAGGCTGTATCCAATTCTGGTTTGTAGTCAACACGAATAAATCTAAAATCAATAAAAAGGCCCAAGTGGTAAGTGTGCCTTAACAATTTACTGCATTTACAGAAATTTAATTAACAACAGCAAGCATTTTTCAAAGCAATTTGGCAATGAAAAAATTGCTTTTAAAATTGAGGTCTTTCTTTCAATAAAAAAATGAATTCCTTCAAGCCAAACTGCCTTAAGTTTGAAATTTTTTCATTTTTCAAAAGCAAAATATCAATTCTTTGAATAACATGAATAATGAATATAGTTCTATAGGATATACTTTTTACATTATCGTTCCCAGTTTCAATGTATTAATTAATAAAACAGTCCTTATAATTCCTAGGTATATTAGGGAAGAGCACAAATTTGTCAATTGCTTACTCAGATTTTATGCGGGCAAAGCCTGGCTTTTCCTCCCTCCCTGATTTCTGAGGTTGTTTATCATTTGCCCCTGCCTTCACGGCATCTTTCAAATCAGCTTTATCTTCATTTTTACTGGTTAAAATAGTTGTCTCCTTTTGATGTTCTGCATTCTCTACGTCTTTTTCCTCCATTGTGGCCAGTTTCTGCTAATGGATTAACTTTTTCTTCCAACTTGAAATTCTTTGTAATACAGTATGTAGAGTGTAGTTGGTCAACTTAATTATGTGAACTGGTTTTCAAAATCCTTGAAGATAATCAAATTGCTGGTTACCTTAAAAAATAAACAATGCATTTTTTTAAAAACAAAATTCAGCTGTCTTAATACTTGAATACTTAGTTTCCAAAAACACATTTAAAACTAATTGATATTTCATTTTTTAAAACATTACATAAAAGTGTTAAATGCTATTTTAATGAATTAAAATATAATGCTAGCACTTCACTGTTCAAGGACAGGCTATAGGTATTGAGATGCTCTGATACCAGTAGCTAAAAATTGCAGAACCAATTAAAACACAACTCTGCATAACACAGGTCCAGTAAAATCACTAGATTTAGCTACGTAGCTTGAATAACTTACATTCATGTAGATTTATTTACCTACCTGAAGTAGGTTTATTTAGCTAATCAATCATACTTTATTCCTAAAGGGCATTTGTACCTAAAGTAGCACTCAGGTGCAGCCACAGGCACCTGATTTTATAAATTTCTCTCATAATAAAAATAGATTATACCCTTTATCTAATAATAAGCAAGGTAACCATGGCAGCCATCTTGGATTTATTTCAAACTGTCACATCAGGTGAAATATTTGCTTCAAACTCATCGAAAAAATTATTTTGCAATGCTCTCTGTCTCCCATTAGGTCATTCAACATCTAAGCTTACAACCGATTCAACCAAAACAGTGCATTACACCTGCCATTAATAAAAATCCTCCCTCAATCTGCATCTGTTTCCTTAGATATGCGACAAAAGGCTAAAGGGGGAGCAAAATATGGTGTACTGGACCTGTAACATTACCATTTTATCCATAGATCAGAAAGTTTAGTATTACAAGAAAAAAAAATTATAGATTGTAATGTGGCATATCGTAATATTTTTAATCACCTAAATATCCTCCCTAAGGAAAAACAATTTATGCTGCGTTCTAATTAAGGAAAATAATTGAACATATTTTAGATTTCTGGAATACTTACAAATGGCAAAAACAAATTCTTGTGATAAATGACTGGAGAGCTATGTCGTTACGCGACCATGCGTACTTTTCTTATTCAGTTTTCATCTCTATTGCCTCACTAGTCTTTAAACTATCAATACACCAATGCAAAACAAGCGTGTCACCGTCTAAAAAGTTTGCCAAAACAAATGCTGCAATCTCAAGCAATAACTTCCGGTTTAAAGAGTTTTGATAAGTTGTACATTAATGGTGTTTATTACACCGTTCGTGAAACCATCAGAACCAAAACACTCACAAAGTCCAAGAAATAGTTATAACTTGTAGATAAAACTATTTAATCGTGAAAACAATGATAACACAAAGACAATTATTGGGTTTTCAAAAGCTTTTATTTCTGTTATCACAATCCAATTTCACAATGAAAAGTTTATTTTAAAAACTCCCCTTTTAAAAATCATACACCTTCAATTTAAAGGCTACTCTGCAGTAATTTTGTACAGAATTTCAATTTATATATTTTTTAATGAACAAAAATTAGTTCTCCCTAATAATTCTATTGAATTCCTTACAAAAATATTCACTGACAATAAGCACAAACATTTATGTCTCTGTGGATAAACATAAATGTAAGGGGCACAGGGAGCAAACAAATTCATCTGAAATACATTTAAAAATTGTCCATCAATTCCCCCCACTAATATTACATAGAAACGATTGTTTGTTAACAGATAACCATCAAGAATTGGCAAACATGGTAAAAAAAAAAGTTCCGATTTTCAACACATCGGGTATGTAGGGTTTATACCCATGGCCAGCACTTTTTTTTTTTTCAAATGTTCTCTAGTACATGTAAAAACATTTTCACTTTTCAAAACTTTCATACAGTATCATAAGTTGGTGAATAGGAATTGCATGGGTAGAGAGATCTCATATCAAATGCCCATCATATACCTGTACCAACAGGACTAAGTACATGTACTAACTTTGATCAAGAAGCATTATAATACATGCATACATGTAGTTTTACACATAAGTCATGTGAACTTGAACCAGATTCATTGACCATCACTTGTACCTCTGAAATGTTCCAACAAGAATAAATACATGTGAAAAGTTCAGCAAAAAAAACCCCAATAACACAATGATATCCTCAGAAGGTAACTTTTGTGTGAAATTTCTTGAAAGCTCGCGAGATTCTCCATGAGTTTGGATCCTCGTATTTGTTGTATAAAGGCTCGATCTTCTGCTGTTTCTTCTGCTTGCTGAGTTTCGTGGGGTCGCTGAAGCGGAAAAATTTTGGGGCAAACTCGACCAGCCACTTTGGATCAATGGCCGTGACTTCTCTCATGTATTCCTTGGTCGTCAATACGAGCTCATGGTAGATAACCCTGAAAATTGAAATGACATGGCAAGTTTATTTAACAATTGAAAAAATTACATAATGAAATTGAATTGAAGTAGATGACAGCACAGCTGTCTAAATGCATGCATGACAAATACATATCTTTACCCATTGGTATATATCATACAAATATTTTGGCAAGGCTTTAATTCTTTATTAAGCAAAATCATGGATGACAGTCAATAAGGCCAAGTAATTAACAATGAAAGAATTGAAAATTGAAATTGATTGAAATTTGGAAGATGAATGCACAACTTCTAAATGCAAGTATTAAACCCATTGGTATATTCAATAAAAATCACTTAGTAAGACTTTCATTTTTTATTTTGCTGTTGTCAAAACTGTGCTTTAAAATTTCTTTTAACTACAGCTACATGTTATACATACCAATCGGGCTGTCGGTTGAAGAGGGCGCTAGAGGGGTGGATGTAGACCACTTGACTGTCAACGAGTGTCCGATACCCTTCCTGGGGGTCCTTTTTGGCGGCGTTACGGAAAAACCCACTACAGATGGCCTTCTGGACTCGGGCAGTGTTTTTACCACAGCTGACTACATCCAACTTGTGTCTACAGAGAAAAGGAAAAAGATATACAGTCATAACATGAAGAGAAGTTGAATCAAAAGAAATTTCTAAACAGCAGATGTGGAGATGATATTGTTGTAAGAAATATAGTTTCTTAATACAGTCTTAAACAAGAGGCCCAGGGGCCACATTGCTCACCTGAGCAACAATTGCCATAATTCTGATCAAATTAGCATTACAGTATCAAAATATCTTGACAACTAAGTACAGTAGATCTTGCTAAAACAAAATTAAAAATCTGCCAATTTTTATCCACCTCTTTCTTTTGGTAAATACCAAGCCCCTTTTGTTGTTGTACCTGTAAGAAGATTTTTCTCTATTCCTATATACCCCCCCCCCCCATTTTGTGGCCCCACTTTTTTCTAGGGTATCATGGTTTCATCAAACTCAGATTTGGGCTTTCCTGGCCTAATAGTTTTGAGAAGAAGATTTTTTAGAGATTTTCTCTATGTATAAAAATGTTTCCCCCATTGTGGCCCCGCCCTACCCCCAGGGACCATGATTTGAACAAACTTGAATTTACACTACCTGAGGATGCTTCCATTTTAATTTGATCTTTTCTGGCCAAATTGTTTTTGAGAAGAAGATTTTTATAGATTTTCTCTATATATTCCTATGTAAAACTTGATCCCCCCATTTTGGCCCCACCCTATCCCTGGGGACCATGATTTGTACAAGCTTGAATCTACACTACCTGAAGAGATGATTCCATTATAATTTGAGCTTTTCTGGTTTAATAGTTTTTGAGAAGAAGATTTTTAAAGATTTTCTCTATATATTCCTATGTAAAAATTCATCCCCCTTTTGTGGCCCCACCCTACCCCCGGGGACCATGATTTGAACAAAATTAAATCTACACTATCTGAGGATGCTTCCACTCAAATTTGAGCTTTCCTGGCGTAATAGTTTTTGAGGAGAAGATTTTTAAAAATTTTCTCTATATAATCGTATGTAAAACTTGATCCCCCAATTGTGGCCCCACCCTTCCCCCGGGGACCATGATTTGAACAAATTTGAATCTACACTACCTGTGGATGCTCCCATTTTAATTTGATCTTTTCTGGCCCAATAGTTTTTGAGAAGAAGATTTTTAAAGATTTTCTCTATATATTCCTATGTAAAACTTGATCCCCCAATTGTGGCCCCTCCCTACCCCCAGGGACCATGATTTGAACAAACTTGAATCTACACTACCTGAGGATGCCTCCACACAAGTTTTAGCTTTTCAGGCCAAATAGTTTTTGAGAAGAAGATTTTTGAAAAATACCAACAAATTTTCAATAATTCTCAATTATCTCCCCTTTAAAGAGGGCGTGGCCCTTCATTTGAACAAACTTGAATCCCCTTCACCTAGTGGTGCTTTGTGTCAAATTTGGTTGAAATCTGCCCAGTGGTTCTTGAGAAGAAGATGAAAATGTGAAAAGTTAACAACGACAACGACGACAACGACAACGACGACAACGACAGACAACGGACAAATTGTGATCAGAAAAGCTCACTTGAGCCTTTGGCTCAGGTGAGCTAAAAACCATTTGGATTGATGAAGTTGTTGAAACATAACAAGAGTATCATTTATAAAAGCAAGCATTGAACAGGAAGAAAATTAGTGAAAAAACAAGATTACCGGTATACTTTCTACCAACATGTAATCTTTGGCTAGCATATCCCAAACAATCTAATATACTAGTATAGATAACAGGTTACATTGTTGAAATGAGAAATGTATTTAAAGCACAAGATTAAACTTTATACCAACACCTTTTTTTTTTGGGGGGGGGGGGGCACAGAAAATGGGGACAGACATTTAAAACATCACTAAGAAATTCAATACGGAGGAAAACTGGGTAGTATAGTTAAATTTTTTACCTGTCCATAATTCCCAACATCTGTTTGCGGACATCTTGGGCCCTTTTGAGAGTTCGGATCTGCACAAAATTTTCGTAGCACCAGGGGCTGGAGAACTTGTTGTTCTTCCACGAGTTGTACACGGCCAGCAACGTGATGTGGTCGCCCTCCGATTGGTGGAACTTGGCCTTCTTCTGGTCCGCTAAGTCTTGCTTGTCCTGTCAAAAAATCATTGCCGGTTAACAGTGTAATTGTGTACATGTGGTCAAATTTCATGACAAAATTTAAATGTTACAACCTAAAAATTAATATAATGACAACATTTTCAGATCATATACATGTGATCAAAGGGAATATTCTTTAGGACTAACACATACTGATTTTATCTACTAAATAATGGTTCAGAATAAAATTCAATGTGAAACTACAGGTGGTATATTAATCACCTATTAGTGTAGAATCATTTTTATTCGTTTGGGTCAAAGTTTGTGGGTAGCCAAAATTTTCCTGGTTCATTGGGACGTAATTTCACCAGTAGCAAGACTAGTTTTATTTTGTAAACAAATACTAAACAAATGTTGTTTAATATATGTTCCAGGGGATGCAAGTTCGTGTGCAAGGGTTTCCCTCGAAATCCACGAACATTGCACCACCAACAAAGATGATTCCTCAGTACCCTGTTTCAGTGCTAACAGATAAATTACAGCACAATTTCCATTAAAGGCCGAGGTTTTTAACCAGGTGGTTTACCTCAGATAAGTTCAGGGTGGGGGTGGAGCCTAAATCGATTAAGGTGTGAAGCCCGAGGGAAACACGCTCGCTTGTGTATACATGTCTATATAGTATAACATGGGGGGTTAAAATGACACATATATTGTACCTTGGGTCTGTAGAAGACATTTTGGACAGACAACATGGAGACAACAGTCAGGATCTCGTCACTACAGGCAAGATGGACAGACATGATCAACATCTTGGACAACATGGGCTCCAACGGAAACTCAGCCATCTAAAACCAGAATAAATCAAGATGTTGCATAAATAACTCTAGACTATCATAATATCCACACGTTCCTTTTCATCATTCATGATTTTATTAATTGCTTCTGAATCAATCAATTTATAAATTAACAGGTATGTATATGTCTATGAAATTCATTAAAAATCTGTTTTCTCTTTAAATATCTTGAAGGTACAAATGTACAATGAAGCTATTACAATCATGTTCATTTATTTTTCTTAAATTCAAAAAAAAAACTCTTGACAATGCAAAGTACCTATCTGTAGAACATTAATATATTTTGCCTATTCCAATACAAATACGTCTATCGATATGAGAATTATCTGTCTTTACAGATGTTTTATATAATCTAACAATATTCTAGCTCAGACACCCACCCTCCTTCCGAGTCTAGTCAGAAGACCCTCGTCATCTAGGGCACTGAGCGCGTGCAGCTGCTCCATGGCCTGAGATCAGCGTCTGCATCGGCGGGGCGTCCATGAAGTCGAAGGACAACAAATCATTGATCCCCATGGCCTTCAGTGAGAGCACGGTGCTGGCCAGATTCGTACGCTGGATCTCGGGAACGTTTGTCGGCAACATCTCGTCTCGGTAGGCGCGCTCAGTGTAGAGGCGGATAGCATTTTCCGGGGCCCGTTCTGCCTGCCCGACCAGCTCTTTGTTTGGCCTGTGCCTGTGTTATGTAAAATGTATTCTTTAATTAAGATATCTTTATAAACATTGTAACGAATGAAAAAACTCTTCTCAATAATTCTTGTCTACTGATTCAGAAGCACAAAGTGCATGAAAAGTACATTTATTTTAAGAGATCAATAACATAATGAATATTCCTCAATATCAGGCTCCAAAAAAATCTTTAGTTTGTCAAGTAAAAATTTTTTTTAACAGAAAATATTTTTATAACCTTACAATACATTCCCCCCCCCCTCCTTTTTACGTTTACAGAATATTACTGTACACATATTTAGAACAAAGCTTTCAAATCACACTGTACCTGCGATATGGGCGTGACAATCAGCTGATCCATGCCTGTCTTGGAGTTGTACACCTTCTGCTTGACAAATCCTGGATCCACCACATAATAAATTCCATCTATAGTCAGCGAGGTCTCTGCTATGTTTGTGGCTATCACAACCTAAGAAATTCAATGGGATATTACTTTCATTTGATAAAGTATCTAATTTCACAATTAAAATTTAAAGACTTAAATGCTGTAACATGGGAGATTTAATGTTCCTCTTCTTTACCTTTCTGAATCTAGGGGGAGTAAATTACAACAGACATTTTTTTCTCTATCTCTCTCTAATGTTTTTTTTTTTTTGAGTGAAGGGGGGTCAATTAAAACAATTTCTTTCCATTTCTAGATCCAAGGGGAGAGAATCACAATAAATGATTATTTTTCTCAGGAAAGGGATTGCACATTGATACTTTAATATGTAATTCTTTACCACAATGCAAGTGAATTGCTGTTAGCAATTTTTAACTGAGAGGAGGGGGGGAAGAGGGTCACTTATAACCAATCAATTACCTTTCTTGACCCAGGGGGTGTTGGCTCAAAAATCCTGGTCTGCATCTCGCTGGGCAGGGCACTGTAGACAGGTAGGATGATTAGCTCGGGGACCTCGGGCCCCAGAGCCTTCATTCTCTCATAAAGGGTCTCACAGGCCGTGTCAATCTCCTCCTGACCGGTCAGAAACAACAGGATGTCACCTACAGGGGTACAGAAAGGAGTATTGATGTAAAGGGATATAGATCATACAGTATAATTATAGACATATAGGGGGTACAGAAAGGGATATTGCTAAATACAGTGTCAGAAACTATATAATACTACACAATATAGACAACACATCTTCTGTAGAAGTCAATGTTACATTTTACAAATATCAACCTTCCCCCTCCATAAAAATTCCCCATTCTCAAAATTTACCGTATAAGCTGTCATTTTTTATTCCACACTCCTCCAAATAAATCAGAGAATTTCTTCATTGAAGTTAATGTGTTTACATTTAGGTAACACACTCATTGGCTCCATCAGGTGTTTATATAATATGTTTACATTTACATGTTCCATTTACGTTGCATACATGTACTTGGTGGCTCCATCTACATGTTTACATTTACGTTACGTTACGTACCTGGTGGTTCCATCAGGTGGATCTGCATGACGGTGATCAGCGAGGCATCCAGGTAGTCAGTCTCCGCCTCCTTCGTGTACAGAACCTCAACAGGGTAGGTACGGCCAGGAATCGTAAAGATTGGCTACAATAAGATAATAAAAGGATTGTATAAATCGGCTACAACACAATACACAGGCTACAGTAAGATAATAGGGATCATAAAGATCACCTATAAAAAAAATAAATAATAGCTCATTTTTTATCCTTTTTCCAATTCAAATTTCATTTTTGAGAAAGCAAACTTACTGCTTCAAAGAAATACTGTGAGAATTTGACGGCATCCAAAGTAGCTGATGTAACAATGAGTTTCAATTCCTTTCGCTTCAGAACAGCCTGTTAAATCAGAAGTAAAAAAAAGATTTTATTGTTGCTTTTCTAAAAATTCAACAATAATTTCAAAATCTTTCAATTGTTGAATGACCTTCAAAAGTAGTAAAATTATCAAGACATTTTTTCAGATAAATTTAATCTACATATTGTAGAAATAATTTGTACTATAATATCCAGTAATTTTCACTTCAATATTTTCAATTACATCTTTTTTTTTTAAACTTTCAAAATGTACTAAAACAACGGGCAGAAAAAAGATTGGTAAATGTATGCTTTGTAAAAATAAAGATGTATTTAGATAAGATAAATATTAACAGATTTACCCGATTTTTCAAGAATTTGGTATCAAGCGACAAGGATACGCAGTATATATATACTATTTTTAAATACTAATTTTCTCAAGAATCTGATTCCATACCGTCTTGAGTAGTCCGAACAGGACGTCGGTGTGAATGGTTCGTTCGTGGGCCTCGTCCAACATGATGATGCTGTACTGCGTGAGGTCCCCGTCAATCAGACACTCCCTCAGCATCATACCATCTGTCATGTACTTTATCTTCGTCTCCGGGCTCGTACAGTCCTCAAAACGAATCGTGTAACCGACCTGTCATATGATAAAATAAACATGTCACGTAACTTCATTGTAGTTTCCGTGCTTTTATTTTAAATTTATTCTAAACTTAAAATTGAGTTATTTTTGTTTTCAATATGGCAACAAAATATATCAATGTGGCCGAATTCAATCAAATGCTGCAGTGCCCGAGAACCAATACATTTAATTTTTTGGCCTATCAATAATTTTCACCCAAATTTACCTCTTGACCGAGACGACATCCAAACTCTTCCGACACTCTTTTTGCCACGGACATGGCGGCGACACGACGTGGCTGAGTGCAGCCTATTTTTCCTGTCGTGGTGTAACCAGCCTCGGCCAGATACTGGGTGATCTGAGTTGTCTTTCCTGAGCCAGTCTCGCCGATGACTATCAGAATCTGATTGTCTGTTACAGCCTACAATAAAATGAACAGAAATGGATAGACAGTATGCAAAATGAGTACTAATAACAGTAAATCTGAAAAGGGTGCTTGGCTTCTTGCAATTGTACATACTGGTAGATATTCACTTTTCACATTTAATTAAGAATTAAATTTTACAGAAGGCAGTTGTATTACACGGACAAATGGACATAACTCTATACAGTAAAACACGGTTATAGCGAACACGCTTTTAATGAATTGACGCTTATAGCGAAGTGAATTTTATTCCAGAAGTCTCTATTTCATGTTGTAAACTTGACAGATATAACGAATTACGCTAATAATGAAGTAATATTGCCCGTCCCTGGGACTTCGTTATAAGCGTGTTTTACTGTACATATATCAATGACATGAACTGTATTACATGCATGAAGGGGCTAATCCATACCTTGACCAGTTCATCCTTGAGTTTGTAGATGGGGAGACCCTGTCTCTGCTCCAGGAGAGATTTCTTCTCCTTCCTTCCGTAGGACGCCTTCTGACCCCCTGTAATGTGCTTCTTCCACTCTGGGACGTCCGCTGGGGGCATGCCAGCACCCCGGACCTGGGCGGCAAACTTTCTGTCTCCTCCTATAAAAACCAAGTAGGATTTTAACAGAGAGATTTCATAAGCCTTACCTTCCTGTGCGATCTATTAACACATGTATAAATTAAGTACCAGTAAATCAGGCTTTCAAAAGCTTTTATAGAAAACAAAAGTACAAGCATTGATTTTGAAATGCTCATCATAAAAGGGGTTCAAATACTAAAATTATTAAATAACAATTATATGGAGTTGAAATATTTTCATCATTTAACAACAAATGCCCAACATTTTATAGAGAAAGGGAAAGGTAAAGGTTTGTGACTAAATAAATAAATAATTATGAAAGATTAGTTTCTACTTACTGGACAGAGTATCCAAATTTTGTCAAATGCTGCTGAATTGATAAATTCAACTGCCATAAGGTGAGTAACCTTTTTTTCCCCCAATTAGAAAATAGATTTACTCCCCTTTTTCAAATTTTGCATTAGAAATAAAAATGCATGCATTACACTTTCCAATTTTTCTAACAGAAACCCCCCCAAAAAACATTTCTCTTGATTCTTAATTCTTCATTTTGTTTTATGGATCTGTACCTTCCGGCATGGGATCAATCCAGTCCTTGTTGACACCAGAGGGCACTGAGTTCATCTCGGCCTCTCTTTGGGCCTGCTTCAGCTCTCGTCTCTCCTTCTGTAAGGCGTTTTGCATCATGGCCGCTTGAGACAGAGATCCATCTGGATTCTGATGTGCAAAAAAATTTTCAGTTGTAGTAGTTTTTTGGCCCCAAAATTTTTGGAAAATTTCCAAAATAAAAAGGAAAACGAGTTTTCAAGGAAAATAAACATTAAGTTGTTTCTGAGTTTCCCATTATTGTAAATGACAAGACTACCAAATGAATACACAAATTAGAGAAAAACCATATATTAAATATTTTGAACTATAACAGGGAAATGTTGCACTCTCTAAGTGCAGATATAAATACACCTGCAATTGATACATCATCAAGTTAATGTTAAGTAGAGCAACTGTAAGAAAGTTTACACAATAGACTTTTGAAATGCACAGTATTCCATGATGAAGTTCCTTATTTACCCTTATAACTATTTTACATACCTTTACAATTTTGACAGGACTGAGATCCACGCCCACTCGTCCGTGACCTGTCAAAAATGGTGGCTCTTCCTCCTTCAGCTCGATTTCAATGTCCTCGTCGGAATCGTCCTCCCTCACAATGAGTCCCGACTCCTCATCAAAGTCCGGGAGCTCCGATTTGTCAATGACGTTTGCGGCGATCATCTGTTGAATTTCGAACCTCTCGGGCGAGGACATGCGTTGATACCGCCGCTTTTTCTCGCTGGCATCGTCGATGTCTGGCACATGCTCTACTAGGGGCATTGACGAGGGACGGTCAGGATTTCTGGCCTCCACCTGATTGTTGTGAATCTCCCCGCCCACCAGCGTCTTTGTCTTCGACGGATTCAGATCCTCCCCAGTTTCTTGATCGACATCCTAGTTATGTAGAGTGAATATCAGAACTAGTCATTTTAAAAACCATGATCAATGCCCTAAATGCGAAAGAGTATTTTGTTAGAATTGGATATTAAACAAGAGGCCCATGGGCCACATCGCTCACCTGAGGAACAATAGGTATGATAAAATCAGCTTAATGGACTCATAATACAAACTATCTGGACAATGTACAATAATACATGTAGATCCTGTATAAATAAAATCCATTTTTCCCCCTGGATATTCTTATGTTTATAATCATTAGTCCTTTTTCTAACAGGCTGATTTTATAGTCATATCACATTTTGAGTATTGCAGTTCTCAAAAAATTTCTTAATAATTGTTTATATATGGGATATAAAGCTACATCAAACTCTGAACCTTCTTGTGAGGCCGAACAATTGTCCTGGAGCCAAAGTCTTAACAATTATAAAGAATCCTCTGGCTGATTAGTTTCTGAGAAGATCTTAAAAGATTTACTCTATATATTCCTATGTAAAACTTTAACACCCCCCCCCCAATGTGGCCCCACCCTACCCCCGGGGTCATGATTTTCACAACTTTGAATCTACACTTCCACACAAGTTTCAGCTTTCCTGGCTGATTAGTTTCTGAGAAGAAGATTTTTAAAGATTTACTCTATATAATCCTATGTAAAACTTTGACCCCCAATTGTGGTCCAAGCCTACCCCCGGGGGTCATGATTTTCACAACTTTGAATCTACACTACCTGAGGATGCTTCCACACAAGTTTCAGCTTTCCTGGCTGATTAGATTCTGAGAAGAAGATTTTTAAAGATTTACTCTTTATATTCCTATGTAAAACTTCGACCCCCCAATTGTAGCCCAAGCCTACCCCCGGGGGTCATGATTTTCACAACTTTGAATCTACACAACCTGAGGATGCTACCACACAAGTTTCAGATTTCCTGGCTTTATGGTTCTTGAGGAGAAGATTTTTGAAAAATTCTCAAAATTTTTCATTAATTTCTAATTATCTCCCCTTGAAAACAGGTGTGGCCCTTAATTTTCCCAACTTTGAATCCCCTTTGCCTAAGGATGATTTGTGCCAAGTTTGGTTGAAATTGGCCCAGTAGTTCTTGAGAAGATGTTGAAAATGTGAAAAGTTTACGGACAGACGGTCAGACGGACGGACGGATGGACGACAGACAAAATGTGATCAGAATAGCTCACTTGAGCTTTCAGCTCAGGTGAGCTAAAAATCATGTAAACGATCCATAATATCAGGAGTTTCTATCAAAATTTAAAATTTTTTTTAAAAAATCATGATTAAAAAAATAAGTAGAAAATTTGCTTATAAGAAAGTTGTTTGAACATGGAAATGAGGGATTTTTCATATCCATGAAAGAAAGTGTTGAAGTATGAGATACATGTACATGTATAGGGGAAAAGTAAAAATTTTCTTATAATTCTTTATGTGAATGTTTTTTATATGCAAGTTGTCCTGAATTAAATCTTCAAATAATCTTGCATACATGTATAATGTATTCATAAAATTTAATTTTTTGAGATAATTTCAACCTCTGAATAGATGATGTACACTAACTGTTTTTAAATGAGAACATACATGTATTTTGAAATGCTGAATTCATTAAGTATGCCTTACATCCTTACCTTCAATGACAGACTAATCTTCTGTCCAGTGAAGGACAACACTTTGACCTTGACCTTTTGACCTCTTTGAACAACATCACTGACATTGGTGACCCTACCCTCTCTCCTCAACTGTAAAACAAAGCAACAAAAATGTAAATATACTGTAGGAATTGTTTTCCTACAATTCAGATTTATTTTCTTTATGTCCTTTACATATAAATGTATGTGGCTGTATTATGAGTGTTTCGGGGAAAAAAACACTGACTGTTTTAAAGTTTAAAAATTTCAAATTCTCTCTCTCTTCTCTATCTCTCTTTCTTACCTGCGATATGTGAACAAGACCTTCCCATTTTTTTCGAAGTCCTTCTAACTGAACGAAACACCCAAACTGCATGAGTGTGTTTACCCGGCCATTGTAAATCTACCAAAGACAAAAGAACCAATAGGAATCCACCTTACATTGTCTGTACTGATATTGATCACATTTTCATCACAATTTGTTTACATTGATTTTGTGCTTGAGTTGACAATTGTAATCAAATGTTCATCCAAGTCAAAGTGACAATTATTTTCATCATGATTGAAGAGCGTTAAGCATTAAGTTACGCATCGTATCCCCATTGATTTAAGTTAATCCATATGAAAATATAAAATACATATTACATTTGGCTGTATATTCTTTTTAGATTTAATGGTGGAAAGCTGCTTCTGCTAAATGCCCTTCATTTAACATGTATAAAAATAGGCACAACCAGAAATATGCCAATTCAAATCCTTGCTAACTTGTAGAAAAGTCATTTTCCAAAAAATATCGCAGTTGCTAAATATAATATGTTTCGAGTAATCATCAAGGTAATGGAGAGGTTTGGTTATCGACTTACCCTTCCAATGTCTGGGTCCATTGGCAGTTCCTCTCGATCTTTTCCCCTCCATTTTTTCTTGTCCTTGTCGCGACTGCGGCTCCTTGATCTTCGTCTGCGTCTGTCGTCTCTGTCTCGTGACCTTGACCTATTTCTTCGTCTGTCTCGATCTCGACTCCGTGACCTTGACCTATCTCGAGATCTACTCCTTCTCCTCCTTTGAAACAAAAAGGAGAAAATGCAGGTTAATTCGATATACATATAAACATGTATGTTTAAATCCATAATATGAGAATACACTGTACAGTACTGTACTTACTGTATATATGGTATATATGTATTTCAACCAACCATTAAATGAACTATATTTTAAGCACATGCATGTACTATATTTTAGAAGTTTGCCCTTTGGTCTGTTTTGCAATAAATGTATCTTTCTTATTTGGTGGGGTGAATCCAGGTGAATTTATCAATTTTATCCATGTTCCCTAGTTATACAACCTGTCTTTTTTCTTTTTTTCTTACAGAAAATGCAAGACCACTATTTGCATTAAGATAGTTTGACTGTTTACAGCATTTCTTTCTGTGCGAACCATTTGTGTCCTTATCAGTCTGGTTTGAAGACTCAATTTGTGACACATATTTTAGTCAACATAAATTCCATAGATACTACATGTTGTGTTAGCAACTGTTTGCAAGTCAATAACACAGTCAAGGGTCTTTAAAATGTGATTGAAAATGTTCATTCTTGTGCAAAAATTCATATACATAGTACATATGTATTTGTTCGCAAGAAAAGAAAGATCTCTAACTTTTTATTTCAATACTCAGATTCGAGAGCCAAACTTTCAATCTTAGACGGGGTCATATCCTTATCAATTCAGTTGTTTTTTTTTTAAATTACCGTAATGTCAATAAATATTCTCCCATAACATTAATCTACCAAACAGGACTCTCACCCCCCCCCCCTTTTTTGTACAGGGAACTGAACATTCAAAATTGGGGGAAATTTGCTAAACATGGGTATGTAGGGGAAATAATTACATGTCCAAAACTCTTCACATTTTGGGTCATCAATATATTTCTTAATAAACTTTATTTACGTTTTTTTTTTAACAAAGAAAACTGAGAGGTAGATTGAGATGTTATCTATCCATGTTAATGTTCTTAATTTTGAGAGTTTATTGAGGTTTGGACAGGGGCTTTTTTTATGGCCATGGTTCCAAACTATGGTTACTTAGCCTTCCCTGATCATTTCGACATGACTTACCTCCTATCTTTCTCTCTACTGCGACTCCTGTCCCTTCTTCTGTCTTTCTCCCTACTGATAAAGGAAACAGACATGAATTCTCTTGGAATTTTTTGTCACACAGTGACCTTACATATGTATGTATGTAGAATGCAACATATACAAAGATATAATTACGGTGCATAGTAAAGTAATTCTGTCTATAAAGTTTCAATTGATACTTCTGGAAACCAACAAAAAAAAAAGCCCACATAATTTAACAAAATTGCATGAACACAGAAATATTTCATCAGTTTGTAGTTTAACAATCAATGATAAGACATATTTGTAATGTGTATACAAAAATTATACTGTCCATTCCCTAAATGAATAAAATGAATAAATAAAAAAAATTGGTTTTTTTTTTTAACTTCCAATTTTTAGCATGGACACATTTGCAATTTATTTCTGGCATTAATTTTTTAATAACTGGTTTTTTTTTTTAAACAACTCGTTTTCAAAATGGAAAGATTTTTGAATTTTTTCTCCAACTTACTTTTTTTCTTGGGGTGGAGGGGCATTCTTCAAAGCTTCAAGTTCATTCATCATATCAACAGCAATGTCAGTGTCTCCTTTCTCTGCTTTGATTGGCCCATCTTCATCCATTCTCTCTGTTTTGATTGGCTGGGAGGTTTCTGTTTTAATTGGTTTTTCTTCATCTTCATCTGCTAACATGTCCTGTTTAAACAATGGATGAAGAACCGTTAACTACTGTGGTTTCATCAATATTCGTTGAATACCAATTTTCGTGGATTTTGTTGTTTAGATGATCCACAAAATTAAATGTTCATTGAAGTGCAATTTTTATTAACATTTTGTATTGATAGGGTCATTGGCCACAAATTCAAACTTGAAACTGTGATTTTCACTTTATCCACGAAAATTGATGCCCTTGAATATTAATGAAACCACAGTATATGCAAGAGACCAGACTCGATATGCAAGTACTTAAAATAGATTGACTAAGGGGGATTTGATGGTTAATGTAAATTTTAAAAAAAAATGTAATCCACAGTTGTTCCTGGGGGCCAATTTTCATGGTACCTTTTGCTCATTCGTGGAGATCTAATTTTGTGGATGCGTCCGTTACTGTTTTAGTAACAAAGAAAACTTTATCTAAAATTGTATTTGTTGAGGATTAAAAGTGGGGGAGGGCTACCCACGAATACCACGAAAATTGAGCCACCACAAATTCTAATGATTCCACAATATCCTTGCCCCCCCCCCCCCCAACCCTCCTTGTAATTTAATTTTTTTTTATTTATCCATATCAAATTATCACATACATGGGTAACAATGCTATTTGAAAATGAAATTACAAATAAAATGCAATTATAGACCAATATGCATTATGATAATCTCTATTTAATAGCTGAAAAAATATTCCTATTAATGTATATAGGGGCAATAGTATGGTAATCATGGTAATACATCTACTTTTCAAACATTTAATCATTTAATTACATGTATGAACAAAGCTGTCCATAAACCTTTCCTTCTTTGAAAGACTTCCCCCTCCTCCTTTTCATATCAATTTCTAAAAAAAAACAAACACTATTTCTATTCAGTATGAATATACACATTCAGCCTACCCTGATTTTGGGGTCATCAGCTATGGCTAGTCCAGGGAACAGCTTCTTTTTTATTTCTATGTCGCTTTTCAGTGTCTCATTGTCAATTTCTTCTTCTTTCTTCAGTTTGACCTCTGCTTTTGGTTTGGGTTTCATTTTTTGGATCAGTCTGAGTAAATTGGCAACAAGGGAATCCTGTATTTGATAAAGAGAAGAACACAAATTTAACAAAGTTTTTAAAACTCAATTAAGAAATATATTTTCAAGTCTGTGTTTGAAAACTAAAATAGTCGTCTTATCATTTATTCTATAGGAATGAATGGTATAGTACAAGAAAAAAAAACATTAACAAAGAAGTTTAAAATAAATGTCTAATATTGCCTGAGAATTGTTCTGAATTCTAATTCAATGCAAGTCAATTCAAATTCAATTTCAAATGTGAAGAATTTGGGGGGTAAAAGAGGTAAAATTTTTAAAGAAAAGAGGGGTGTTTAACTATTGAAATAAGGGGCCTAAATTTGGTGCCACAGGACACCACGTGGTATACTATCCCTGTATTAATTAAAACAAATCGATCCTTTTCAAGTTCATACCGCAAATTCTGCACCATTTTCATCCAAGGCTTTCTTGAATTTCTCAAACGTATCATTCTTCTCAGCAAGATGAATAATAAACTCAGCTGAAACAAAATTAATATCATGTGTAAATCAGTTATTTAGCTATTTTAAGTTCACATGAATTATATTGCTGATTCACTGGTCATATTGTCATGTAGGTGTTAAAAAATAAAACACTCTATTGACATTTATGAATTGTTTATACAAAAACATTAATCAGCTGATGAAGGAGAAATACACGTGTTGGGTGGAATTATTTGGTAAGTAGGCTAACGATATTATATAACATGTAAAAAAAAAATCCTTCATAAACGAGAAATGGCTTAAAGACTATTTCAGGTGGCATGCGTAATGTTTGTCTACCTAAAATTAGATCTTATATAAACTGAGCTGGTTCTATTCAGTAGTAACTGGATGCAAGAAAAATTGCACCATCACATCATTTTAGAGAAAATTCGAGTAACAAATGTATATCTACCCAAATCCTTATCATTCAGACCCAAATGATTTTCAAGTTCTGTACAGACTTTAGAAACAAGTGAGAGATATTCTAGCTTTTGCAGCTCATCCATTCTGGATTTTGAGACCGATGTTTACGCCGGAAGTACGTTTTCCTACCACGCAATGATCGTGCGCATTGCAATTTTTCTAACTCCGCATTTAAAAGAGCTAAGTTCTTGGCAGGCGCGCCATTTTGCTATACCACACCGGGTTCACAATGGCTGATCAAATTCCTACATTTAAACTTGTTTTGGTTGGAGATGGTGGTGTTGGAAAGACAACATTCGTCAAACGACACGTAACAGGAGAATTTGAGAAGAAGTACGTCGCTACACTCGGCGTTGAGGTCCATCCCTTGAAATTCCACACAACTCGTGGTGAGATCATTTTCAACGTGTGGGATACTGCCGGACAGGAGAAATTTGGCGGACTCAGAGATGGGTATTACATTCAAGGACAGTGCGCCATCATTATGTTTGATGTCACCTCTCGTGTGACATACAAGAATGTACCCAACTGGCATAGAGATTTGGTCCGCGTGTGTGAAAACATCCCCATTGTATTGTGTGGAAACAAAGTAGATATCAAAGATCGTAAAGTAAAGGCAAAAGCCATCGTGTTTCATCGAAAAAAGAACCTGCAGTACTACGACATAAGCGCAAAGAGCAACTACAACTTCGAGAAACCTTTCCTATGGTTGGCCAGAAAACTGGTTGGAGATGCTAATCTGGAATTCGTTGCCATGCCTGCCCTTGCACCACCAGACATAAAGATGGACCCAAATCTTGCTGCGCAGTATGAACAAGAACTACAGGCTGCAGTGGAAGTTGCACTCCCAGATGATGACGACGATTTATAACTTTTTAAAACGGACAAAATTTCTGCCTTCCCATGATATTTATTCAAATTCATCAATGGATACATGACTTTTTGATTATAGAATATTTTGTCTTTAAAACACCTGCATAATTACTATACCTCTTGCTTGAACTGCTCATACTGACATAGTTATGAACCATAGACAAGCCGGGAAAGCAGATAATTATTCTCCCAAAAAGTGAAACAATTTGCCAGTGTACATCATAAGTGGGTTTATTTTCTTTTAGAGCTCTTATTTTACAAGAGACGATGGACACATTCACAAACATTCGAAAAAGAGACTTTGAATATTGAAAACTTGATATTTTATTTAAAAAATCATTTTTTGTTATATGACAGATATGTTTGTATTTGTGTCATCTGTAAACAAATAAATTGTTAAAATTAACAAAAAATGTTTGTTTCATACAGAATCTAATAATAATGAAAGAGTCGAAGATATACCTTAACTTACTTTTATCTGAGCACAAAATTCTACTGAAGGAAGCCAAGATAGGCATAAAAATTGCAGATTAAATGCACAATTCTTAAAATTAAATTGTCATGTTCTTAGGATATAGAATACTTGAAACTTTATTTGAATACAAGGTCAATATCCTTACCAAGTGTGTTTGGATATATAAGATTGATGGGTTTTCAGGAGATGCAAATTCTCAAACAAATGCCAGAAGTCTTTCGAAAATTCTGTGTATTAAAAGTGCATCCATTTAACGAAGATGATGTGTCTTAATTCAAAATGATAGTCAATAATTATGAATCAACTAACTAATTTAATTTGCTGGTGAAGAACGAAAATAAGATATATGCATTTACAGTTGGTCATTGGAAGTTTCTTAATCGTTTTCACACGTCCGATTATTACGTTTGTATTTAAGTTATTCATAAATAATTTAAAATTAACATTAAAAATAAGAAAGTATTTGGTAGTTTAAAAGCTTGAGTGTAAATAGATTAAAGGTGTGAATACTGTATACTTAAGGGTAGATGAGAGCGGAAACAATTCTCACCAGAAAGAAACAAAGGGGTTGTTAACTCGGCGGGGGATTTATTAACGCGTTATTAACAAAAGCAATCGCCCTACATGTGACTATATATATCTCCGGTTGTTTAACACCGCGACTGTTAGTATAATAGATTCGTTATAATAAATAAATTACACAACATGTAAAGCTGATAATTACATAATTCACACGAAAAGTAATTGTGCGCGCATCTCACCATCATGTGTGATTCGCACGTGCCTGAGTGTGAAGATATGCCTACATGTACATAGTTGCATGTCTTATTGTACGCCGACACTCGCAGTTCTATTTATTTCAAATCGTGTGATGAATTATATAATGTTAAATGTAATGAGAATATCCGTAGATTGATAAAAGGATATATATATATATATATATATAAGCCTGACTTTATAAGCTTAAAGAAATTAAAAATAAAAACCTGAAATCATTCGGCGGCAATTTTTTACCCTCTTCAAAAATGTTGCATGATTCACAAAATTCAAACTTACTTTTCACATTGAATTTCTTGTATTAACCATGTAAACCTTTTTACTGTCCAAAGGCAGTTCTATAGAAGGCGCGGATAGTGGTAACGTAAACTCAACGGAATTATCATTTTAAAATGATCTAAATAGATCATTATTAGTACTTGTACACTACAACTTGAATATACCGGTACTCACGGTATTTGTATGAATTTAATGTAAATGAATAAAAATTGACTCGAAACTCGTACGTATAATTGTATTAATACATGTACATTTACCTTCAATGGGTTTCTTTTTATATTCTATTTGGAAGTTGCTTTTGAAAGTGAAACTAATTAACTTTGGAACTGTTAATTATTTTGATTGTGGAATAGGTTACTGTGTGTGATATACACATTACTATTTTCTTTTTTCTCCTTTTTTTCTTACCTTTACTCGCATATTTATTATTTAACCAATAGAGTAAATTTACTGGAAATGGAAATAGCCCCCCCCCCCCGACACAATTATCTCTAGGACACTACCCCCCCCCCCCCCCCGACCCGAACCCCCACCCCGCCACCGGATTTTTTTTTAATCCGCACATTTATGTTACATTACACAGATTAAGCTTAAAGTGTTCAAACGATTCAGCATGTCAATGTAGTGTAAGAAAATAACGAAATCAATACACTTTTTTTAACAATTAGCAATTTTCAAGAAAGATTTTTATAGATTGTCAATTCAGGCTATAAAAGAAAGACTACATATAATCAGAGCTGAGACATCTTTATTTATGTTTCTGATATAATTGATTTGAACATATTTTTTTGTATACATATATATATATATAAGATACATATATATATACAAATGGTTTGGACACAAGTTCTGACAACTTACTAGGTCTTTACCATTAAATAGAAAAATTAAACAAAACTTACAACTATTATTGCATGATACAGAATTGTTATTACGATAAATGAAAATAGTGATTTATACGAGAATAAAAAACATGCACATAAACTATATTAAACAAATCTACTAGTTTCGTTGATGTACAATTGAACTAATGAGAATAATTGATTGTTAATATCAAGGGATAATGACTCATCGCCCCATAATAAAAGATGAGTATTAATTATATGAAAATGATCTAGTTGTATCAGATTAAGAAAAAAATTATTTCTAGAGATAATAGTATAATTTTTGGATTTGAAGAAAAAAAATGGTAAGCATCTTCGGGTGATCCACACCGACAACTACCGCTTTCTATAATATTTATTTTGTGTAAATCATAATTGAGTATGCAATTGTGTCTTACCTTGGTATGTATTATGTTTAGCTTGCGCTTACCATGTGTAAAAAAAAAAAAAAGAGGGGGCTTTATAGCTATGTTTTTAGATTTATATAATGAATTTTTAATTCTTTGTATAGAAGTTTCATTTCTTACTCCTATATACTTATAATGTATTCCACGATTGAATAGTGTCCGCGGTGATATAATTATTTCATCAACCAGTGTGGCTACATATATATATATATACCAGTATATCATTTCTAAATACAAAGGCGTTGTAATTAAAGACAGGCACGTAGCATTAGGGGGGCCGGGGGGGGGGGGCTGGCCCCTTCACTTTTTGGTGCAGCAAAGATTTTTTTTTTAAATTTACATACAAAAAATTGAATAAAGATGGAGTTGCCCCCCCCCCCCCCCCCCACACACACACGGATTAGGATTTTCATGATGATACTGAGTAGGCCTATACCTTTTTTTTTGGCTTGTCGAGATTTTTTTTTTGGATGAGTCTGCCCCTCCCCTCCCCCACACTTTCAAAAACGACGCTACGTGCCTGAAAGAATCGCAAGAGATTTATATTATAAATTACAAGTAATTTAGCCCATCATAACGGATAATAACTGAATCCACCACTAAAAAGACCCGCGAATTTTGCAATAAGCATCGGGCTCGATGATCCGTTATGCAACCTTGAACTCGAGGAGAAAAAAAGCAACCGTCCACTACCAGCTGAGCAAGTTCGCTTGCATAAAAGAACTGAGGATATGTTGCGATTAGAGAAGGCAGCGCAGTTGATGCGCCAAAATTTCCACAAGGTAAAAATGAAGGTCAAAGCCAATCAACGGCAAAATGACAAATTACGTAGAACTTGCCAGAAGCATGAGAAGACAATCTCTAAGCAGTGGTAATTTCTGTGAGTGTGAACTACGACGTACATTTTACACACTCACTATTTGTGACACATGTTTCCATGTGTCTAGATAACTTGCATTGGTAGTAATCGGATTTGAAAGAGATGATTTCGGTGACTGTATGCACATCACACTCTATATAACTATACACCAATTTGTCAAAATATTAAAATAATTTAATAGGTGTATGTTTGGTATATTCAATAGTATGCTCATTTGACACTCATGTCTGTCTTGATTGCCATATGACATGAAGGGTCAGAACTTGTGTCGCAGTAAAATGTGGGAAATCTATCATCCCAGTGTATATTATAAGGGGCTCGATCTGCAACGGCATGCATTCTCTCACTGAGTTAAAAAACGTGTGAGGGGAAGGAAGTTCACACAGGTATAAACAAAGAACTCACTGACTCCCCGCCACGCATGTGTAAATCTTACTTGCAAAAATTTCTGACACCAGTTTTTGTCATTTTGATATTTACATTGTACATATCTATAAAAGATCTGTTTTCTATCATAATATTCTTTCTGTTGATACCAAACAATCAATTATAAACATGCGTTTTACATAATTTGCAACTCAATTGTAAAAAGAGACACGGAGTACCCCATATGACTGTCTATGTAGTTTTCCCCTTCATCATATAATTATCCATTGAATCAGCTTCCAATTGGCTTTGGACCAGCAATTTTTCCTAATTCATTTGGTTTTATATTTAAGGTAAATGGACAAAAATGTAAAAGTCAATTCATCTAACCTAATCATTATTTTTTATCAGACTTTTTAAATTTATCATTGTCTTTATTTTATCAAAAAAAAAATGGTGATAGTTATTAGACCTAATCTGTATCTTTCTTGTTTTATCATTAAGGCACTGATAAAACACAGGTAAAATCTTTGACAGAAAGCAGACTATAATTGCTATCACAACACAAATCACACCTATTGTTCTATACCCAATTATCAAATGTGTGCAAAACGGGAACACACCGTACAAGCTATCTGGTTTCCATTTGAACAGGTTATTACACCTGTTTCTAGTCGCTCTGCTCACACAAAGGAACCATTGGACCATCAATGGAAAGATGCCGCTTCTAAAGAACTGAAGGGGAAAAAAGATGTTGACTCTCTGGTCTGGAAAACTCCTGAGGTCTGTAAAGATTTGTTGCTAAAACTAGTTACTAGTTAGACGTGGTAGAAATCTATGGCTGATTTACATATTTAAGAAAAAACTTTGATGAAATTGAAAGTTAATCATGGATAAAATCTATTGTAATTTTGAAAATCAGATAGAGCTTCAGGGTTGTCCGTAGACCCGGGAAGCGGGAAATTCCCCCACCTATAATGCCTTAATTACCCGGCTATTTTTGCATTTCAAACACAATGTAGCTATAAGCAAGACCCCTAGACCCCCTTCTACCAGTCTGGTACTTTTTCATTTCCTCCTTCTACTTCAATTTTTATAGACAACCCTGGAGCTTAGTACCTTTGTTGTAATTTTTTTTTCATATGTATAAAAAAAAGTATGTTGAAATGTTTCTGCTTTGAGTAGGGTATTGAAATCAAACCAGTATACACTAAAACAGATGTTAAGGACGTTCAAAATGAGATACCAGGGCAATTTCCTTACACCAGGGGTCCATATACCACAATGTATACCAACAGACCCTGGACAATTAGACAGGTGAGTGGGAGAGAGAGACAAGACAAGAGAGAGAGAGAGAGAGAGAGAGAGAGAGAGAGAGAGAGAGAGAGAGAGAGAGAGAGAGAGAGAGAGAGAGAGAGAGAGAGAGAGTATTAGAGAGAAGGAAGTGATGGATGGAGAGAGAGAGAGAGAGGAGAGAGAGAAGGAAAGAGAGAAGGAAAGAGAGAAAGAATGAGTGAGGAGAGACAGGAAGAGAGAGAGAGAGAGACACACATGGGGTAAGAGAGAGAGAAAAGATATTAAACACACCATTGAAATCATGTCTTACCACCAGAATTATGGTTATGATTTCAGTATGCAGGGTTCAGCACAGTAGAGGAAAGCAACAAGTTCTACCGAAACAACATAGCAGCTGGACAGCAGGGGCTGAGTGTGGCCTTTGACCTCCCGACCCACAGAGGGTGAGTCTGCACTGGTAATATCAAAGTTATGTAACGGTCAACTCAAGGTCATTTGAAGGTCTTCTACCTACCCTGATCCCCTCAGCATAGAAGTAAACTTAAGACTGGGTGAAAAAAGTTTTTCATTACAAGTTAAATCTTAATTTCAATTGCTGATTTTATTCTTTTCTTCAAAGCTACAATCATGTACTCTTACCATTGACAGGAGATACTAATCTAATCAAATTTGCAGATGATGTTGATAATGATACTTTTTATCTATTTTTACAAAAGCTATGACTCAGACAACGAGCGTGTTGTGGGGGACGTTGGAATGGCAGGGGTGGCCATTGATTCTGTGGAGGACATGAAGCTATTGTTTGATGGGATTCCCCTGAAGAAAATCTCGACCTCCATGACAATGAACGGGGCGGTACTGCCTGTAATGGCCATGTACGTCGTAGCAGCCGAGGAACAGGTCAGCAGCCAATCTTTGACTTCCTTCTGTAAACGGGGAAATATTCGCCTCCGTTTTATTTTCTTCACTTTTGCCCTCATCATCAGAGTAAAATTTAAGACTGGGCGAATTCAAAACAATTTTTAAATTACTGTCTGGGCAAATTTCAAGAACCATTTGCAATTGTAAATGGGTGAAAAAAAAATGGGAAGAAAATAATACAGTTTCTTTATGACAGTCGATTTGTTTTACAGTTGTTCACTTGACAACTATTCAAGAATAAATTGGTATATGGCAAGTAAAGCCCTATAATACTTGTATTCTATAAGTTACTGAATATGATATACATACATGAGAATAAATATCAGGGAATGGTCATCATGGACCATAGTTATATTTTGGATGAAATAGATGCAGAGAATTAAATTGTAGTGAATCAGTTTTCAATTGCTGATATAAATTAACAAAAAAATTGTATACAATAGTTTTGATATCGTGATTATAGATGAAAGTTTTATTAACTTACTCTTGCTACTTACAAATACATGAATTTGATATGGTAATTCCAACGATTCATTTTGGTCAATATTTATTGCATGATTTGAAATACTATTTGCATTGTAAATATTTTTGCCTCACAGGGAGCTAAGCAGGAGGAGTTAGCCGGTACGATTCAAAACGACATCCTGAAGGAGTTCATGGTCCGAAACACGTACATCTTTCCCCCCGAGCCCTCCATGAAGATCATTGGCGACATCTTTGAATATACGTCTAAGGTTAGGCCAAACAAATAAATCTCAAGGTTCTAAATGGGCCAAAAAATTTTGAATTTTGGAACATGACTGACAGGTGATTTATTCTGATTGCAACATTTTAAAAAGGAATTCCAAATTACATGTACTTACTTTTACAATATTACAATACTCGTATACTGTCAAAACTTGTGAACTAGTTGATATAACTTCAGTTGTGGTAAGCATCATGTTGCTGCATACACGTATTTTGAAATTATGTTAAACTTTATTAATTACAGTACATGCTAAAATTCAATTCTATATCCATCTAAGCTGTGGTAAGCATCTTGTTGCTGTATGTTTTGTGAAAGAGAATATTTTATGAATTACAGTACATGCCAAAATTCAACTCCATCTCTATCTCTGGGTACCACATGCAGGAGGCGGGGGCGGACGCTGTCCTAGAGATGGCCTTCACCTTGGCTGATGGACTCCAGTATATCAGAACAGGTATACTGTAGATTCCTTATTTTACCTGAATACTAAACTCAGCAATTCAGCCATTTTCCATCAAATTACAAGAATATAAAATTGCAAATCCCAAATTTTCATCAAAGTTTCATGTTGTTGATTACATGTGTCCGAAAAATAAATTTGAGATTTTAAAATTCGTGAGATGTGCTTCTTGCAATTTTACACAGATATTAATTCCTGGCATTTAAATAGGAATACAGTACATTTATATTCAGTGCTGCTGAGTGGATGCATTAGAGCATTTATTTATTGTTTCAATGTGTGAAAATGAAACAATTGGATGAAAAATGAAAAATGATGGAAAGCAAAGCTTTTCTTAGCTGTTGTACAAAATATCAATCTCTTATTATTTTTTCCACACGGTATTTTTCAAATGTTACCCACTAGCTGACCTCACATTTTATTTGTGCGTCTTTCAGGAATAGAGAGAGGGCTAGATGTGGACAAATTCGCTCCTCGTCTTTCATTTTTCTGGGGAATCGGAATGAACTTCTACATGGTATGATTTTCTTTTCAGGCTTGAAATCTAAAATGAATACCAATATTGTGGGAAAAAATACAGCTGCCCTACCAGTTTCTGCTCTGATATAAGTGTAAATGGCTTACCCAAAACTCATTTGTTGATTAATATGTAATTTTTTCTTGCTTCCTCTATGTTTTGTTTATTATTTTTTCATAAAGTGAAACTGCATTTTTTCAGGAAATAGCCAAAATGAGAGCAGCTCGCAGATTATGGGCCACACTGGTTAAGGAGAAGTTCAGTCCCAAGAATCCGAAATCTCTGCTGCTCCGAGCCCACAGTCAGACGTCAGGCTGGTCTCTAACGGAACAGGTTAACAATATACATAATGTCATTATGTATTTTGACAAAGTTTATTGTATTTTTCGAGTGTGAGAAAATTTGACAATTGCGAGAACCTCGTCTTTGTGAATATTTCTTGTTGCTGTTGTTAATCATTTTAATGTCTCTGGAATTTGTAAAAGATTTAAATTGTAGATCCATTCATGAAATTTATATACCATAATTGAAACATGTATAATATTTTTGTGGTGGGAGGTTAAACTAACAGCTTGCTGTTCTTTACAGGATGCTTACAACAACATCATCCGGACCGTGATAGAGGCCATGGGGGCGGTGTTTGGGGGGACACAGTCCCTACACACCAACTCCTTCGATGAGGCCCTGGGTCTCCCGACTCCATTCAGTGCCCGGATTGCCAGGAACACCCAGATCATTCTACAGGAAGAGTCTGGGATCCCTAAGGTATAACCCCCCCCCCTTCTCTACACCAAGCTCCTTTATAGTACTGCAAACTTACAAGTCTACATTTGACTGTGTATTCTATTTACCGTATTTCACGGAATTTAGGTCGATACGGTTTATTGGGCGAAGGAGGCCGTTTTTAGCCATAAAATAAAAAAAAGTATAAATAGGTCGACTTCGAAGAATTGGTCGAAAAATTACCGCTAGTTCTAATGAATAAATAGTTTAAACCAATAACGTTATCATATAGTAGCCTTTAATCTTATTTCACAGTTTTAAACAAAAGGGAAATAAAATGTATTTCTTGAAAACATCGTAAGAAAATGTCTGAAATTGCGTCAAAATTTTCAAACTAAATAATTCAGTACGGTCGGTTTTAATTTTAGATTGTTTTTTATTACTTCCCTGCCATGTGTACAAACTGGTGTTAACCGGGGGATAGTTACCTAGCCTGGAGGCATGACTACGGTAGCACACGCCACCCTGTGTCTCTATGTGACTTTTTACTGTGTATATACACACGAGCCAACCTCTGATCTTATTGAAGCCTGCAGGCATGAGTAGCACGTGCCGAGAGTTCAACTGTGTATAAATAAAGTCAGCGCTACCCAGACTGATTTCAGAGACACCTGGCTAAAATTTCATCGAAAGTTTTATGTTGAATATACAGAAAAAGACTTGTTCATGTATTCTATTATGAAAACAAATTGTTTTTTTTTTATTTCTACCCGACGATATTTCCCCCCGTAATTACCCTTTGTACAGTTCTCATTTTACTTTTACCGCGCGAAATCGATTTCCTGTTTATCGTAAGCACACGATCAAAATGCATGAGAGCAATTAATGATTCAGTCAGTGATCTAAGTAAGAAATGTAAGAAGAAATAAATCTATTTACATTTAATTTTGTTTAAATGATAAATTACTACAGTATATTGATTAAAATCCATACGATTTTTACACAGAAATTCAAGCAGTATTACAGTAAACACTCATGATTTTATTGGAGGGTTGCATAAATTTTTGCAAAATTCCAACCAAAAAAAAGAACATAAATTGGGCGAAGCGATGAATAGGGCGAGGTCCCCATGTCAGGGGAAAAAAGTATCGACCTAAATTCCGTGAAATACGGTAGCATTTTTTGGAAGAAAATGGCCTAGGCTTAATTATATACAACTCTTAAATCTTTGACTAAATAAATAGGTGCATGCAGCAAAACACAAATTCAAATCTACTAACTTGTAGAAAAATCTGTTTCCGCAAAATATTGTGCCCACTAGAGATGATATATTTACATGTACACTGTCAGTAAATTTGATTGGAAAATTTGAATATTTCAAAAATGATTAATTTGGACTTCTGAATTGGACACATTTATAGAATGTACTGAATTTTTAGTAATATACATTACTTACTTACTTTCCTGACATATATATGTAGATTGCACTGTATATTTGATCAAATGGTGGTATAGATTGATTGATTGATTGATTGATTGATTGATTGGTTGAATACAGGCGGCAGACCCATGGGGAGGATCCTACATGATGGAGAGTCTGACCAACGATATCTATGACGAGGCTCTGAAACTTATCAATGAGGTATTTATCGCTGCATACACCCTGCATGTTTTTGTAATACATTTTATTCAAATTCAAATTTTTTATATCATACAAGTTGTATTACACATTTCAAACATGTTTGATAAGCTGTTTTTCAGTTCTTTGTCGAAAAGCTGATATTATGAGAAACTTGTTATTTTAAGAGTATTTCCATGTATATAGTTTGAAGATTCAATTATCAATGGGAGATTTCTCGAGACTTAGTGTCTGACATCTTTACTGACAAGAGATGTCAGTACATGTATAAATATAAATTTAAGACTCTAAGTCAATGAATCTCAGAGATTAGGATATTAAGGATATACAATAGAAAACCAATAAGCAGGAGAGTTAACATTGTATGAGCACATACAAGTACATACCGGTATGTTGAACCTTTTGAAGGTAGTTGTACGAATATTTTAAGGTAGTTGTACAAATATAAACAATGTAAAAATATAGTATTTAAAACAGCAAAATTTCTCTTTCATTTTCACCCCAATCATACTCCTTGTAATTGTCATTTAATAAAAGGATAGAGCCTATTGTAATTTACTAATTAGCCAATGGTAAGTTATTCATCCTCAGGATGGAAACACAATGATGAATTTAACATCCTGAATATTTTGCATGTTTTAAGACAGTACAGATTCTACATTTGGTGGTTAAAATAATATCACATTTGCACCCGTTTTATTTTGGCCGCTTTTGCCCTTGTTTTCATGGGGCAAATTTAAGACTGTGCGAATTTCAGTGTCTCAAATTATCTCTCTTTAAACACAAGTCTATCTGGGCAAATTCAAGACAGGACAAATCTTTTTGCAAGTGTAAAAGGGTGAAAATTACATGGGGCAAAAATAACCTATAAATACAGTATTGCTTTAACTCTTTTGGAGTCTAAATTTTCCTTTCTTTCATCACCTAGATGTTTGATGTGTTGTAGGTAGAAGAGATGGGAGGTATGGCGAAAGCTGTATCCTCTGGGATGCCCAAACTGAGGATCGAGGAGTGTGCAGCCAAGAGACAGGCCAGGATTGACAGTGGCGCAGGTAGATATACCTATATGCAAGTCAAAGGTCGTCACAGGTATATGCAGGTGAAATATTAGGTGACGGCTAATTGCAGGGAAATACAAGTGAAAAATGAAATGGAAGTTCATCACAGGTTAATTCTATTTAGCAGACGATAGAAAAGGTTACACCTATGGATTAAGAATGATATGTTTTGGGTTAAAATAATTCAGCTGCGATCTTTCTTTGATTCTTTGATGTAAATAAATATCAAGATGATCGAAAATTCAATGCATCACAGTAATGGTTGAATTTAGTTGTTGTTGTTGTTGTTTTTGTGTACAGAGGTGATAGTTGGTGTGAACAAGTACAAACCCACGGAAGAACAGCAGGTGGATGTGTTGTGTATCGACAACAAGCATGTGAGGGAGGAGCAGATCGCGCGGCTGAAAAAAACACGACAGAATCGTGACAAGGGAAAGGTAGGCAGAGGATTATAACGTTAACTCTTATAGCACTATGTCCCAACTTCTGTAAACATGTGAGAAAACATGACATGTTTTGCTTATGCAACATGTTCATAAAATTTTAATAAATTCTGGTAGCATGAGTGCAAATTACACTGAAGTGCGGTTCTCTTGTCATTCAAGTAAAAAATATAAATGAAAAAACACATGGAAAAATTTCATAGGAACAGTTAAGAAACATAAGAATGTGTATTGTGTACAATCTGGTTAATTTTAAATGCATGTCAATTAAAAAAAAATTATTATCATTATATACAGTTAAACTTCGATATCTCCAACACCGATATCTCGAATACAATGGATATGTTGAAGTAATTTTTAAGTCCCAACCACCTATTTTTAAAGTATTTTACCCTCGATATCTCGAATATTCGGATATCTCGAAGTTTTTCAACAGCCCCACCTAGTTCGAGATAACGAAGTTTGACTGTACTAGAATTATTAATAGTAAGATCATTTACAAAAGAAATCATCTTCACATCAAATGGATCTTGTTTCTTCTTCCACAGGCACAAGAGGCATTGGAAGCCATCACTAAGGCTTGTTCTAGTAACCAAGGTAACCTGCTCCAGCTGTCTATTGATGCGGCGCGGGCACGGTGCACTGTTGGAGAGATCACAGATGCCATGGAAAAGGTACGATATCTCATGATACAAAATACTTGAATACAGAATGGTAAGATTACATTCATCACAGAAATGGATGGTTTAATTACATTAATACTGTAAACGACTTATGATTAGCATGTACGGATTTGGCGGAAAATGATTATTCAGTAAGTTGGCATGGATTTGAATTGCCGTTTATCAGAATGTGCTCATTCTAATCCATATATTTAAGATGTTTAGCGATGTACTTGAATTAGCGGAAGCTGCTACCACCAAAAATGTTTAAAAGAATATACAGCCAAATGTAATACGTTTGCAGTATGTACAGGTTGATAAAATACAGAATGGTAGCTTAACATTCATCACTGAAAGGGTGGATATTGTACAGTATTAAAAGGTTTAATTATGAACAGAACATGTATATACTAAGGCTCAAGTTTAAAATTTTCAGGATTTTACACAAAAAAAATTGTTTCTCCCCTTTGCACAATTGCAACTCATTTTGGTACTATTTAGAATGTATTTCAATACATGTATTTAGATTCATTAGGTATATTTTTTAAGGTGTTTGGTAGAAATGTAATTTGATTTGTAGGTGTTTGGCAGACCTGTATTTTGATTGGTTGATTTTGTAGGTGTTTGGCAGACATGTGGCCAGTAATCGCCTGGTTAGTGGAGCATACAAGAATGAATTTGGTGAAGTGGACGAAATCAGCCGGGCTACACAGAGAGTGCAGGTACGAAATATTCTGTAAATCTACTTTTATTACCTTGCAAGAAATTCATAAGGCTAGCAAGTAGTTTCAATTATATATTTCTCGCAGAGAACCTGAGTGTCTTGATTTCTAAATTTAATCAAAGATTTTAAACATTATGATTAGACTTGAAACACTGTAAGAATAGCAGACACCATTGTATCATTAGTAATTGGTGAAATGAAGTCTTGAAAAATAAAAGTTGGTTAAAAGTGCAGCACTGCTTCATGGAGTTCCACAACAACATTATATGTGTATATACCAGCCTTCTCTCCTACTGGTATATTTAGAATTTTACTTTGAGGCAAAATTTGTTGACAGCAGTTTTACAGAAATCAGTGGATGGTACTTTGTTAAAATGACAGATTAAATTAAATTTGAGGGTAAACAATTAATATATGATTTTGACTCGTAACACTTTTTTAAATTATTTGCTCAAAACTTCCTTCCATAGCCTAGTATTTACAGGTAAAGTCCCTGGTTGATCTTGATCAGTTATAGTTACTTGGTTTTCTCAAAATTATGCAGAGAAAACTTTAAAAAATGTGGCAATTTTTTGATGATGTGTCGAAACTAAGCTGTTGTGCTGAAATATCTTTGAAAGTATGCTTCACCCACCTTTAATTTTATTGTAATGGCGGCATAGAAAGATTACCGACAGGGGTTCTATTACACGGTAAAAAGGTTAATTAGGAACTCTGTACAAGTCATAGACTTTGATGTAAGTTTTATGATAATTCATTGATTAACATAAAATAATGTTTCATTGCAGCAATTTGCTGACACAGAGGGGCGTCGCCCACGTATCCTTGTAGCCAAAGTAGGTCAAGATGGCCACGATAGAGGGGGAAAGGTCATCGCCACAGGCTTTGCTGATCTAGGATTTGATGTGGATATTGGTCCATTGTTTGCAGTAAGTTTTTAATTATTTTTTTGCTCAATAAAAATGACATCTCTTATTCCATTAAGAGTTTGCTGAATTTGGGGATGCACATTGTTAAGTCGATCCATGAAATCAAATATATAAATAAAAAAAAAAAATTTTACCCCAGATTATTTTGACCATTCTTGTCAATGAACATAACATACATCCTTAAAACTGTGAATTTTGGAAGAACAACAAATATTGATGTCCATGTATATTAGTAAAACCACAGTATCTGACATTGCCCGTACTTCTGGGTTTTTAGACTCCTCGAGAAGCAGCTCAGCAGGCGGTTGATGCAGACGTCCATGTTCTGGGGGTCAGCACTCTGGCTGCTGGCCACAAGACTCTGATTCCAGACATGATCCAGGAACTCAAGAACATGGGCAGGCCGTGAGTTTCCAAATATTTGTAAACTTTACAATATCAATTTTTTGATGTGGTTGATATTCTCTGTATTATTAAACATCTTTAGCATTAGTTAAAAAAAATCCTTGCAATGCATCTGTAAATAAGTTTTAATAACTCTGAATTTGAAGCTATGATTCACTCTTTTCTGACTCTGTTGCAGTGATATTCTGGTGGTAGCGGGGGGAGTAATACCTCCCCAGGATTACGACTTCCTGTACAAAGCTGGGGTCTCTGCTGTGTTTGGTCCAGGTAAGATTTATAAAAGGACACTTTTATAGTGTTACAGTAAAACTGGTTTAGTACGAACACAGATATAGCAAATTCTTGGATAAAGCGAAGTTTTAGTCCCAGGTAAAATTCTTAACAAATCTTTGCAAAATTTTAAGGGTTTTAGCGAATTTGGATATAACGAATTTACAAATATAACAAACTGATTTTGAGTCCCGTAGAGGTGAATAATATCAAAATTTAACATCATTCTTTATAACAAATTTCTTTACAGTTTAAAAAAATTTGCACTACTATTAAACAAAATAGTTTGAATGAATTTATTTTCATGTAATTTTTTAAATTCACAATCTGATTACTATATAAAATGTATCAAAGTAGTATAGTATTATTTTAAGCCTCAATTAGCAAAAATCATAGTCTGGTGAAAGAAAACATGTATATAGTGAATTCGTTTTAGATATTATTACAAAATTTATTTGTTATTCAGATATAACGAATTACGGATATAACGAAGTAATTCCATTGGTCCCTAGGACTTTGTTATTATAATAACTTAGTTTTACTGTATTTATAAATTGTAATTGATATTACTTTAGAAGTGGATGTTTCAGATGATTTTTTTTTCAGAATACATTTTCCAGTATTCAAAAGAAATACTGTGTAATTTAAATCACTTTTGTTATAAAAAAAAATTGCAAGCAATATGATTCATTGATTGATAGGAAAAATTCAAAACTGTACAATACATGTACATATTTTTTCTTTGGGGGATGGGGAGGGACAGGAGGAGAGGGGAAATGTAATGATCATAATCAATGTAGTTAGGCATGTATATTTCTGTGTACAACTTGCATCTGTTTTCCTGGCATTCTAAATGGTTTTATTGTAAAATAATGTCCTCAAGTACATGGACATGGTTGTTTTAATGGGTGTAAAAAAAATTAAGTTTTTTAAAAAGTTTTTTTCTTCACCAGGCACCAGAATCCCAGATGCTGCCATTAAGGTCATAGACATGCTGGAGAAGAACAGTAACGACAACACAAAAGCAAAGTCTGCCACCGGCTGAAAATCGTGTGAATTGTGTGATGAAAAAAACTTTAAGGAAAAAATGCTTGGAGTCAGTCATTTGTTGACTTATCACTCCTATTTCGTATCGGGCTTTGTTTCTATTCACCCTACTCAATGAAAATGGTGTCACGAAGTGGCATGCAAGCACCTGATGTACTTCATCTGTGTCAACATTTGACATGTACATTTTAAATTAATGTAATTGTCATAAACATCTGTTAACGTATAGTTTGTACAAAGGGGATATTTGGACTTATTTTATATCTTTGCTATGTTATGTAGTACATGTACATTCATATCTGATGTGTGATGTATGTGTCCATTTGTTGCATAATGTTTTTATTTAACATTCTATTGAATGAAAACAACATATTCAGTATATTTAAAAGCTCTTCCTGATAGCAAATTTAAAATGGTATGTTTTTATGAATTCCAAATAGATATATTATAAGGGAATAGTGCTATTTCTTTTTAGAATGTATAGGTTAACTTTAATAGAGAGATACTTGTAAAATGATTGACCCGTAAAAGGTTTGAATCATGATGTTATTTTATTGTAACCTGCAATTGTAAGCAGAGTTATCTTGAATTTCTATTTTGTTTTAGATTACTAAGTCTTGTGTCAGTATACATGTAAACTGTATATTAATTGTACAATATACCATAAGTTTGTTTTTGAATTTCCATGAATTGTGACGTGTGAATTCATCCCTGTTGCTTTTAAACAAAATAAATATTCTCCACTTTATTATTTACAATTGGAGATACAAATACTTATAATTATTATGTCAAGTGTTCTTTCCTTCTGAACATACTTGGTTTTTTAGAGGGTATGAAGGTCTTGGCCATATTTAGGTCACCTGAGTCACTCAGGTGACCAATTGCTATCTGTTTTTGTCGTTCGTTGTACGTCGTTCGTCATTCGTAAATTTTTGAACATGTTTATATAGCTTCTTCTCTGGAACACCTGAACCAATTTCAACCAAACGAAAATACAACCACACATAAGCACAAATGACAATTTATAAATGTTTTGAGTTGCTCCTCTAAAAAGGAGTATTCACAATATTTTGAAATCAGTTTCATTTCATAGGTTCAAATTTGATAAGAAACATTATATTGGTCCCAGACTGTTCGCACAATTATCGAACAATAGGTACATCCGAATCGAAATTAAATAAAAATAATTCTCTTGTAATCTGGCCTTATAAAAACAAAACACTCGCCTTTTTTGTTGTACGAAGTTCGCGGACAAAGTGATTTACGGCAAAATTACTGTGTACTTTGTAGGATGAGGTATGTTATTTTAAATGACTGCCAATTGAAAATAAGTATCAAAAAATCATAAGATTTTTAATTTTTTTTCAAAAGATACCGCGATTTTTACTTTGCACGAATTAGATTTACGGAGCACCGTTTCATATTTCCACGACGTCAGACAACTGAAAGGCAAACACGTCACTCTTTTTGAAAGTAAACACCGTTCAGTTCCACACACTTTTCATGTCATTTAACCCATTTATAAAATGTACGTTCATACCATTATTTGTAAATCTTTTGTGTAATGTCTTTTGTGGCATATCGTAGATTATTTAAGTCCAAAAATCTCTGACCGCACAGTTTTGACTTGGATAAGAAAATAAAGCGAAATTCATAGGTGCAAGGTCTGGCTGTATTGGGGTGGGGGTACCGGTGCTGCAAGAGCTCAAACGAAATTAAAAACTTTTATAACGAATTTCTTTAAAGTTAAAAAAGTTTGCACTTCCATTTATTAAAATAGTTAGAATGAATTTATTTTCGTTAATAGCGAGCGCAGCTCGCCGGCGCGCAGCGCCGGCTAGCGAAGCGAGCTCTAAGAACCAGTGTGCGCGGGAAAAAGAACGAGCTAAACCTACAGTTCATCAAACAAAATTTTTTGTCTACGTCCCATAATGCTCTCTAATGTTTTCACCCGTGGTGCTATGCCAAAAATGGCCGACTTTCAACTCGTAATTTACGGTGACTTAAAGTTTGAAGACACGTTTTGAGTACCGCATATGCTTTGGCGAGACTCAAAAGATTTGTTACATGCTTCCATACCTTCGTATTGAGTCGAGAAACGTAAACAAAGACGAACAAAGTCATGGATGACGTCACAGTGCACTCGCGCTATATTTCCCGCGAAAAATTTAGAGGTGGATCAAACATCTGTAATGAGTGTACTGGCTATTTCAATATAGTCTGCGATACCTGCCTCATTGACATATGATTTGTTTTTAATCTTTTTTTAATATAGAGATTTTATATATATATAAACTAACAAGGGCCATACTTTACTGTCATGTCGATCCATTTTTAAAGTAATTGTGCATGCATGTACCGTGCAGTAGGCAGGTAAGTATATGAATAGGAAGGAAATAAACAATAGGACATTTTGAACTAAATAAAAAGGAATAAAATGAAAAAATAAACAGTTAAAAAATTATGTAGATATTGCATATAGTCATACCATTAAATAAAAGTGGGAAATTACACACCTACAAACAGGTACCGCTCTCTCTCTCTCTCTCTCTCTCTCTCTCTCTCTCTCTCTCTCTCTCTCTCTGGGTAGGGGGTTGCGCTGTATATATCATAACCATTAAAATTAGTACATTTGGCATACTTATTGTAGAGCAATACTCTCTCAAAAATTCTTTGACGTTCGTTGATACCTAAATAAAACTATAAGTTGACAATGATGCAAGGTACAGTATGTGTAATTCTTGCTGCACTCGCCAGAACGGTAGCACCGTAAAACATATTATTTTTTAATTCACAAACCGATTATTAAAGGTATCAAAGTAACGTATTTTTAGCTCACCGAGACGAAGTCAGGGGGAGCTTTCGGCGTCCGGACCTGTTTAAAGTTTTTGTTGCAGGTCCTGTATCTAAGCTATTACTTGTCCTATCTTCACCAAACTTGCATGCATGATGCATCTGGACCTACTTATGGACTTAAGGATGACGTTTACTCAGAATGAAAAAAAATTCCACTGATGATAATGAAAAATCAACTATTGTGTGTTATAGACCTTTTATTGTAGTGTTATTTTTCATTTTCAAAAAAGTAGGTCAATGGCCTACTTTTTGAGTTAATGTCCATTGTATATTTTTGGAAAATTAAAGGAAAATCACTGAAAATTTTATACTATGATTGAGATTTTCTTAATTGTGAAAATAATACATATTGCTCAACACTTTTGAAAATGAAATACAATTTATGAATGGCAGTGACACTAAATACATACAAAGCATTAAGTTTTCCTTCACAATTTTTAAAAATATTCCAGTCCGAATTTCCTCTATCACTTTTCAAATTCCTACCCATTTTTTATCCAATTTTACAAAAAATTGAATGATGATAATACAAAAACATTTATAGTATTTAACTACTTATATTGATCTTATTCTGTTGGCATATAATTTATATGAGGTCAATGATCAAAATTTTGAGATATGGTGTCTTTTCTCGTTTTTAAGCATATTTCAATATTTTTTAAATTCATGCCATACGGTAATTATAATGAATAAATGAGATAAAACTACCAGAAAATATGCAAAATTATATAGACTAAAATATAAAATCTTAGCTTTTAATATTAGAGTACTTCCAAAAATGTTTTAGCAGAAAACAAAATCTGCAAAATTTAGTCCGAATTTCCTCTGTTTGGCTAAAAGTCTATTTTTGTTTAGGCATAATTCCATAATATAGTAGAAATATCGAATGTTATGTCAATAATAATTCATTTCACAGATACTTTTTGTGTTTAGAACAAATTTTACTCATGACATTGAACTTTATAACAATCCGAATTCGAGAACTCAAACCCTGAGTAAACAACACCCTTAAGGATGACGTTTACTCAGAATGAAAAAAAAATCCACTGATGATAATGAAAAACCATCTATTGTGTGTTATAGACCTTTGCTTGTATTGTTATTTTTCACTTTCAGAAAAGTAGGTCAATGACCTACTTTTTGAGTTAATGGCCATTGAATATTTATTGAAAAATCAAGAAAAATCCCGTAAAATTTTACACTACGATTGAGATTTTCTTAATTATAAAAATATTACAAATAATTAAACACTTTAAAAAATAAGATATAGTTTATGAATGGTAGTGGCACTAAATAAGTACACAACATTAAGATTTCAGCATCAATTTTAAAAAATAATTCAGTTCGAATTTCCTCTATGAATTTTCAAATCTCTACCCATTTTTGATTCAATTTTACAAAAAATTGAATGATGATTATACAAAAACATTTATGATGTTGAACTACTTATATTGACCTTATTCTGTTGGCATAAAATTTATATGAGGTCAATGATCAAAATTTTGAGATACGATGTCTTTTATCGTTTTTAAGTAATTTTCAATATTTTTATTATTTGTGCCATAAGATTATTTTAATGACTAAGTTAGGTAAAACCAACGGAAAATATGCAAAATTACGTAGACTTAAATATAAAATCCTAACTTTTAATATTAGACTACTGCCAAAAAACTTTTAGCAGAAAACAAAATATGCAAAATTTAGTCCGAATTTCCTCTGTTTGGCTAAAAGTCAATTTTTGTTTGAGCATAATTCTATAATAAAGTAAAACTATTGAATTTTTTGTCAATAATAATTCATTTCATAAACACTTTTTGTGTTTAGAACAAATTTCACTCATTACATTGAACTTTTTAACAATCGGAATTTGAGAACTCAAACCCTGAGTAAATAACACCCTTAAGTTATCCGATGTACAATTGAGCCAGAGAGCTCGGGATTTTCCGGGATGAGCTCGGTAGATTACGGAGCTTGAAATAAATTTTCAAAATGTCGCACTATTTTTTATCTGAGGTAATAAACGATAAAGAATAAACAATTGATGCATAAAGTCAAGCAATATTTTTTTTTTAATTTTAAAACGAGTTATTTTAACTTTTCCCCCTTACGCTGATTGTGACGTTGTAGCAGCTTTACGTCATTTGCCGTTGTATGACGTTATTATTTTTCCCGCGGCGCTCTTGCAATAACGTGAAGAAAAAAATCCTAATTTATAGAGTAAAAGTTGCAGTGCACAAGTCAAGTATTTCGTCGAAAAATACTGAGTAGGTCGACGACGTTTTAATCATTGATTTCGTAGATATTGTGACTGTGCATAACTTGAATTGGGGTAGTCTGGTAATCGTATGGCACTATTCAATTTGTTCAATTTTTTGTATACCTAATTTCATTATACACACATAGTGTTTCTGACCTAACATTTGTATAACTGCGTATTTGCTACAAACTATTTTAAATAAGTACCATGCATACGGATTTTGTGGTTAAAATGCTTGTACATGTTTATTTTAATTATTTTGTTAAAACTTCTCCTTGTTATTTTCCGTAAATCAAGTTAACAAGAGTCAAATAATGAAATTTCTAATCATTGATTTATTTTTTCATCGGGATTCCAAACAATTTTCTTCTCTCGCATTTCATATAACATATATGTGCATGAACAGTACATTTTTTACTCTTTTTCAAAATCGCTAGATTTTATATCATTCAAATAATACTATTAGATACTGATTCCGACTACTCGTTTCATTTTGCTGTTTACATAAAAGAGGCGCGTCACCATCCAATGAAATCAAATACTCGAAATTTGATTGACAGGTTAAAATCAGCCAGATAGCCGATGTATGTTATGTGTGGTATTTGTACACAATCTTATCGTGTAAAAATGCATGCTTATTACAACATCACAGCGTCATTTATGGTTGATTCCACTGGCGGATTTAAGGGGGGGGGGGGCGTGGAGGGCGCACGCCCCCCCTAAAATTTTCAAAGTATGCATGACTGTAGATGATTTGATAAATTTTACATAGAAAAGTTAGCATTTTGTGTTTCACTTTATTTATAATTATGCCTGACTCAATGGTACACCTCATTGATACACTAACTGTGCTATGCTGACTGTAATTCTGCTGCTCTATAAACATCTGATCCTAATGCATGTTGACAGGTTCTGATAACAAACCAATTTATTAAACTGTGTTTAAAACAATTAAGCAGTGTTGGTCATTTCATTATGGTGGCTGCATCAAATTCCCCAGAGCCCTGAACTTGGGGCTTCGACCAAGAATCGACTGGAAATCCCAGCAGTTTTGTTTTATGTGTAGACTGCGCTGTCATTTCCCTATTGCGATGCAAGCAAAAATTTCTGAATATTTAAAAGCTGGTCGAAGGTAAATATATAATTGCATTTAAAACCAGATGGTCTTTGTGCAATCATTAATTAATTACTGTATATTTTTTGAATTTTTTCTAGGTAAATAGACTATTTAATTTTAATATAAGAATACTGAAGATTTGATGCATCAGATATTTCTAACAGCTAATAGGGGGTCGGATACCGTAACGTCATTAGAATGTTGTAACTTTGATAACCTGGTTAATTTTGGGAGTTCATAAATGCCTAAATATTTTGTTTTTAATCCAATACATGTATTATAGGTATAAATAACAATATGTGTCAAATTGTTATAAATGTGTTATAGGCTTTTGTGTAAAGGAAGTAAACACCAAGGGGAAATAGTAGATGGCGGAAGTCAGTGCTGCTGTATTGCCTTGACATATCTGTCTTCGGACATACCTAAATCATCGGCCGATGTTGATCATATTTTAGAACTGGGGACATCACTTTATCGCCAACGTTGTCAACATGGAGGGTATATGCTTATTCAAGAGTTGGAGGGAGAAATGGAGATCAGAGGTAGAAAGCTGCTGGTATCTGTGGGAAACCCTAAGTGTGGCACTATTATGCAGACACAAGACAACAATGATGCGCTTGCTTTCACATTGGAAACAGCCCTAGAGCATATTAAAGAGGAATCAAGCACATTCTTTTTAACCATCGGAAATGCACCAGGATCAACAATTGGGGTAAAACATCAGATGTCAAATTTTATCGTTATGGATTCACATAGCAGAGATGATAGAGGAATGTGTTGCCCCAATGGAAAATCCGTCGTAATGAAGTTTGAACATATATCAAACTTCATTAAATATGTCCGTGAGATGGCGCAATCTTTGTCCTCAAATGATGTGCAATTTGAAATAACGGGTTTATCATTACACAACAGTCCTAATGATCCGCCCGTTCAACCCAGTCAACAGCAGTCAAACCTACCTGTGGATGATCAGCATCAAGAATCAAACGAACAGAATCCGCCCGTTCAACCCAGTCAACAGCATTCATCGAGTACAACAAACCTACCTGTGGATGATCAGCATCAAGAATCAAACGAACAGAATCCGCCCGTTCAACCCAGTCAACAGTATTCATCGAGTACAACAAACCTACCTGTGGATGATCAGCATCAAGAATCAAACGAACAGAATCTGCCCATTCAACCCAGTCAACAGCATTCATCGAGTACAACAAACCTACCTGTGGATGATCAGCATCAAGAATTAAACGAACAAAATCCACTCGTTCAAAATTGTTCTGCTACCGACATTTCAAGATATTTGAACAATTCAGATTTACTTACCGATGAAATAAAGTATTCCCTCATACAAAATAGAAAACCGGTGGCTGATTTCACATTTCCATCGCGCATTTATAAGGATAAACGTAGACGCAGTGGCATCATTCACAGACGATGTACCATGCAGCTCTTTGATACGTTTGATTTCATTACATATTCTGAATCAAAAGATGGGTTGTTTTGTCTTGGTTGCGTGCTTTTCCCAAACATGTCTCATAGACGACCAAAGAAACTGATCACAGAACCATATTTTAACTGGAAGGATGCACGTGAAGATTTAAAACAACATAATGTTTTTGAATATCATGTATCCTCCATGGCCCAATTACATGCGTTTGTGAAAACACACACTGAACCAGGGAACAGAATTGACATGACAATTCGATCTACTGGAACAGAGAGAATAGCAAAAAACAGAAAAATATTATCGTCTATCATAGAGTCACTCATATTTTGTGGCCGTCAGGGCATTTCTTTACGTGGTCACCGAGATGATGAAACTTGCAGAGAAGATAATTTAAACATGGGGAATTTCAAAGAGCTTCTCGCTTTTCGAGCATCTTGTGGTGACAACCTGTTGGACGATCATTTGAGATCCTGTAAAAAAAATGCGACATACGTATCAAAAACATCACAAAATGAACTGCTTTTATGTATTAAGAAGTTCATACAAGATACAATTGTGCAGGAGGTTCGAGATCAGCCGATAGGTCCATACTTTGGCTATCAGTGTGATGAGGTGACTGACGCCAGTAACTGGGAACAGCTCGGTGTTGTAATTCGGTATGTTGTCAATGGGAAGCCTATTGAACGGCTTATAGAATTTATAGAGTGTGAGGAAATCACTGGAATGGCAATATGTGAATCCATTATCTCGTGTATGAATGAAGTTGGTCTGGATCCGAACTACTGTCGTTCCCAAACAATGGATGGTGCTGGAAATATGTCTGGAAAACATTCAGGGTGTGCAGCACGATTTAAAGACCAATATCCTAAAGCTGTATATCATTATTGTAGCTGTCATGATCTGAATCTTGCCATCAGTAAAAGCTGTTCATTGAAAGAAGTGCAAATATGTTTAGACACATTAAAGAAGCTGGGTATATTCTTTAAATATTCACCAAAGCGCACGCGAAGGCTGGAAAGGGCTGTTGATGAAATCTACGATGAAAGAACTGAAAACAAAATTGACAAGAAGAAGTTTAAGGTGTTTTCAGAGACCAGATGGGTAGAGAAACACATCACCCTGCAAACATTTCAAGAGATGTGTCAGCCAATTTTGCTCTGTTTAGAAGCAATTTCGTTAAGAGAAAGAAACTGGGATGCAAAGGCGGTTGTGGAAGCAAATGGTCTCTTAGCAAAATTGTCAGATTCACAATTTATTGCCTCCTTTCAAACCATCCGGAATTTCTTTGGATACATGTCTGGACTTAGTAAGAAATTACAAGGAAGCAGCTTGGATGTATTGGACGGATACAGAATGGTCGCACATGTGCGCGAGGTTATATCAGGGTTGAGGTCAGATGATAATGAATATGACAGTGTCTTCCATCGCATGGAGGAGATGGCTCAATTAACAGACGGTGTCATGACTGTCCCTCGTCAATGCTCAAGACAATCTCAAAGAAGCAATGTTCCTGCGTCATCAGCAAAAGAGTATTTCAAGCGAAATACCTACCTTCCATAATTGGATTCTTTAATACAACAACTCGACTTTCGGTTTTCAACCTTGGCTCAACAAAGTGCTCAAGCATTGTGTCTGGTGCCCTCAAATCTCTCTCGTTTGAACCAGGAAGTTTTACATGCTATAAAAACCAGCTTTGGGTCAGACATGCCAGACCAATCTTCATTTCTGCAAGAGTTGAACTTATGGAAGCAAATGTGGAGTCATCAAACAGATCAGCCAGACACACTTTCAAAGACACTTCTGGACGATAGAACATGCCGAACCATGTTTCCAAACATCACCAAAGTTATTCATTTACTACTTTTAACGTCAGTAACATCCAGTTCTGTGGAGCGGGCCAATTCATCTTTAATATTTATTAAGAGTTATCTGCGCTCTACGATGGGAGGAGAGCGATTTAATGCCCTTATGCTTTTGTTTATTCATAAAGACATCAAGGTAGATGTCAGTAAAATCATTGACATTTTTATTTCCAGAAATCCAAGACGGATGTTGCTTGAAAATCCAACTGGTGATTAAAAGAAATGAAAACTTTATCTTGTTTGTTTATTTTCATTGCTTATTTCATCTTTTAAAAGTGTACATAACTAAAAAAAATGCCACTATTTAGAGCCTGGTTTTACCTTCAAAATACACGAAAACCCAGGAGCTTCCGGGGGCTTCGCCCCCTGGGCCCCCACCAGGGCTTTGCCCTGGACCCACAGGGGGCCTCAAGGCGGCCCCCAGACCCCCTGCCTCAATAATTTTATCCACGCCCCCCCTAACTACAAATCCTGTATCCGCCCCTGGATTCATATTTTGTTATAACTGTGTAAAGCATGATGATGTATTGTGCATTCCACAATTGTACCGATCCGGAAACATCGTAGTAAGACTTTATCGGCAGTCTCAATTTTAAAACTGACTTCATTTTTTTGTTGAACAAGAATACAATTTTGAGTAAAAGATAATACAATGCATATTGTTTTTCTACGAGTAAAAGGGTTGGAATGAATTCTAATAAATCATTTCACACGGTTCTCGCACGCTTTGTTTGTAACGCTTTACACACCTGATGTGACCCGCGATTCACGACTTCGATTTAGTAGTAACAATATTTTTTGTGCAAACATTTTGCTGAATGAAAAAAACCCTGAACAATTTAGATTTTTAATTCTAAAATTACAAGTTCTCAATTGTAAAGGATTAGAAAACAGGAAAATAACCCGGTAACGGGAATATGCGTTGGCTTATGCGACGTCTGGCGTGGGGGGGGGGGGATCCCGTGAGTCGTCATGGTCATTGTAAAAAAAAAAAAATCGCAAAACTAAAAAAAGATATTGATAAAGGTAATCAATTTATTTAAAAACTGTATTTTTATTAAAACATGTTGGCAATTTTTATTTGATAAATATTATTAATCATTACACATGTTTTCGTCAAAGAAAAGTAGTATTTATCCATGCATGATTTGCAGAGCTAGAGTTACTTCCCCATAGTGATTTGGCGGGAAAAACATCTATTTTTAGAAACTACATATCCTTACCTATCAAACGAGTACATTGAATATATACCTTACCAGGCATCATATTTTGGTCAATTGTACATCGGATACCTTAAAGAATTGGATGCTGAATCTGAGTCCTAAATTTCCGATGCTGAAGGTTGTTGGACCAGGTTAAAGTTTTTGTTGCTGGTGCCCTTTGATAGCAATATCAAAGTTACTGCAGGTCCGTACTTCACCAAACTTGCATGGATGGTGTGTCTTATGATACTGATGCACCAGACAGGCTTGAGTGCTGAATCTGAGCTATAGGTTTCCGATGCTGGAGGAGGTAAAGGTTTTTAGAGCTGGTTAAAAGTTTGTTGCAGGTACCCTCTGATGATTATATCTTAGTTACTACTTGTCCTAACTTCACCAGACTTCCATGGATGGTGCGTCTTATGATACTGATGCACCAGACAGGCTTGAGTGCTGAATCTGAGCTATAGGTTTCCGATGCTGGAGGAGGTAAAGGTTTTTGGAGCAGGTTAAAGTTTTTGTTGCAGTTGCCCTTTGATAGCAATATCTAAGTTACTGCAGGTCCGTACCTCACCAAACTTGCATTGATGGTGTGTCTTATGATACTGATGCACCAGACAGGCTTGGGTGCTGAATCTGAACTATAGGCTACAGGTGCTGAAGAAGGTTAAGGTTTTTAGAGCTGGTTAAAGTTTTTGTTGCAGGTGCCCTCTGATGATTATATCTTACTTACTACTTGTCCTTACTTCACCAGACTTCCATGGATGGTGCGTCTTATGATACTGATGCACCAGACAGGCTTGAATGCTGAATCTGAGTCATAGGTTTCGGATGCTTGAGAAGGTTAAGGTTTTTAGAGCTGGTTAAAGTTTTTGAAACAGGTGCCCTCTGATGATTATATCTTAGTTCCTACTTGTCCTAACTTCACCAGACTTCCATGGATGATGCGTCTTATGATACTGATGCACCTGACAGGCTTGAATGCTGAGTCTGAGCCATAGGTTTCAGATGCTGGATATGGTTAAGTTTTTTGGAATAGGTCACATGTTTAATAGATAATTGTACTATTTCAAACTTGCATAGTTGATTAAACTGTAATATGAATGAATTACAGAGGAAGCTTCAGATGCAGAGCTTGATCTCCATTATCAAGGATGCTAAAAAATATATCTTAGTTATTACAGGTCCTAACTTCACCAAACTTGAATGGATGCTGTGTCTTATGATACAGATGCTCCTCACAGGCATGCATGTTGAATCTGAGCCAAAGGTTGCAGATGCTGGAGCAGGTTAAGGTTTTGATTGCTAGTGCCCTCTGATGATGATATCTTAGTTATTACTGGTCTGAACTTCACCAAATTTGCATGGAGATGCGTCTTATGTATACTGATGCACCTGGCAGTCTTGAATGCTGAATCTGAGCCATAGGTTTCGGATGCTGGATGAGGTTTAGTTTTTTTTGGAACAGGTCAGTGACACATGTTTTATAGATGATAGCTTGCATAGTTGATTTAACTTTATTATAAATGAAACGCAGAGGTTGCTTCAGATGCAGAGCCTGATCTCCATTATCAAGGACGCTAAAGAAATCTCCTACCTCACTCAAACCTGCTCGATAGATAGATGTGTTTGTTGAGAAATGCTATAACATGATTCCTAGTATGATATAGTATTGAATGGTATGAAACAATATTGTTTAATATGATACAATATAATATCATATGTAATATTATAAAAAGTTATATGATACAATATGATATTGTGTCAATTTTTTTTATATTTTATGTTATGATATTGTATCATGATAACGATATGTATAGTAGTGTATATCATGATACAATATTGTATAATTTTATACTGTATTATCAATTTATTATTTTATCACATGATACTTTTACGTAAGAGATTGCAAAATATAATACTGTATCCTATGATACAATATTGAATATTCTATAATATATATTTTATCATACGATATTGTATAATATGATATTAGTTTCTGTTATATAGAATTATATCACATGATATTATATATTGTTATACTTTCATGTTAAATACTGAAATCTGATTGGTTAAGACGCAGTTAATAATATTTACTATTACCCTCAGCGTTAGCAACGCACTTGGCAACGGGTAACATTAAAAAATGTTACATGCGCGAAAATTATGCGCGTACGGTTCGCTGTAGAATTCACGTTATTCCTATATAAAAGCAGTAAAATTTTCTTAAAAATTTTAAAAAAGACATTCAGTATAACAAAATAAATAGTGCTTGTTTGGGAGGATAACAGTTGAAATTGACACCCCTCGAAAACCATTGTCAACCTCCGCTTCGCGTCGGTTCAATGGTTTTATCGGGGTGTCAATTTCAACTGTTACCCTCCCAAACAGGCACTATTTATATATTGTTATACTTTCATGTTAAATACTGAAATCTGATTGGTTAAGACGCAGTTAATAATATTTTCTATTACCCTCAGCGTTAGCAACGCACTTAGCAACGGGTAACATTAAAAAATGTTACATGCGCGAAAATTATGCGCGTACGGTTCGGTGTAGAATTCACGTTATTCCTATATAAAAGCAGTAAAATTTTCTTAAAAATTAAGACATTCAGTATAACAAAATAAATAGTGCCTGTTTGGGAGGATAACAGTTGAAATTGACACCCCTCGAAAACCATTGTCATCCTCCGCTTCGCGTCGGTTGACAATGGTTTTCTCGGGGTGTCAATTTCAACTGTTACCCTCCCAAATAGGCACTATTTATATAATGTTGTATCAAATTATATTGTATCAAATGATACAACATCATATTATGTATCAAAAATGATACAGTATACAATATAATATCATATGTTTCAATTTTATGATGTATAATTTAATATGATATTGTAATATAATACTATATTGTTTTATATATTATGATATTGTATTATGTGATCAAATACAATAACGTATAACACAATACAATGTCATATCATACGTTACAATATCATATCTCATCATTGTTTATTATGGTATTTTATTGTATTATATGATATATGTTGTAAATATGATAGGATGCAATATTTAATTTTATATTATTGTATTGATTAATATATGAACATATGATTATCATACAATTTTTTAACAAATGATATACGATATTGTGTCAAAACAGAATCCATGAATATCCAAGATCATAAAGTATGATTTTCACTAAATATGATAAAGGTGGTCTCATAAAGGTGAAGTCTCATAAGGGTGATGTCTCGTCTCGGTGAGCTTTGTAATCTGTGATTACCTATGTTTATTTTAAGCCTCAATTAACAAAAATTATAGTCTCATGAAAGAAAAGATGTATATAGATTTCACTATAGTTAAGTTATTACTACGAATTCGTTAAACGGATATAACGAATTACGGATATAACAAAGTAAATCCATTGGTCCCTCGGACTTCGATTGTTTGAGTGATGAGTTTATTTGTTCGCAATGTGCCAAAACAGACCACAAGGACCACGACTGGAAAACTATACCCACAGCAGGAAGTCAAAGGAGAAGAGAGCTAAAGAAAACTCTGAGTAAGGTTAAGGAGAAAGATATTGCAGAGATAACTGTTAAGTTATTATTGTGAAATTAATCAAAAACCTACTTTCATTTTCGATCAACAAGGCCAAAATAGCAAACATGAGAGTAAGGTGGCGGACACGCTTTGGCGGATCCAAGTCATGAATAGTATCGATCAAAACATATACTTGCAAAGTTGCAATGAAATAATATTCAATGATTACTTAAAAAGAGTGAATATATTAACAATGAGCCTATTTAGAGAAAACACAGCAGTGGCGTCGGAACCAAATTGAAAGGGGGGGGGGGGCTAGACTAATCCTCAGAAATTTCCAAATCATGAAAATCCTAATCCGTAGGGGGGGGGGGATAAAGTTAAAAAAAAATCTTACCTTCCCAACTTTTTTTCTTCAAATCATGAAAATTCCAAATTCTAATTCTTCGGAGGGGGGGGGGGGGGGGGGGGGGGGGCTAGTGGCTAGTGTACTAATGACTCCAACTTCTCAATATTTAAATCTTTTCAAGGTAAATTTAGGAACTTTTATCTTTGATCCGATAAAAAGTGGGCGTGGGGGGGGGGGGGCCGAACCCTCCATGATGCTATGTTGCCTAATGGTAATTTAAGGTATAAGTTAGTTGTACGTCGTTCGTCATTCATAAACTTTTGAACATTTTTGGCTTCTTCTTTGGAACAAGTAAATCAATTTCAACCGATAGAAACAAACAACCAGACATTAGCAGAATTGACAGCTATAAATTATATGAGTTCCTATATAATAATATTTGAAGGAGTATTATCAATATTTTAAAATCAGTTTCGTTTCATAGGTTCAAATTTGAGTAGAAACATTATATTGGTCCCAGACTTCGTCTAAAACAAACATGTGGTACTTGTGTCTCTTCAAATGATGTGAAGATAAATATAGGCTTAGTTGAATAATATTAACGTAAAATTTTTTTTTTAAATTAAAACGAGGTAAGAGCGATTATTTTGAAAAAGACAACTGGTAAACATGTTTATGTGTTTTATCTTGTTTTGATTTATATACGGTTAGTTTGTTCAACCTGAATTAAAAAATCATTTTATCTAAAGGAAGTCAAATATAAAATCGAAATTTTTAGACCGAACTCAGTCGCATTAAAAATTAATTTTGCACCATTACGGAGATCCTGTGGAATTGTAGCCCTCTCCAGTAAACATCAGATATAAAAAATCGGAGAGGGCTACATTATTGCAGCTAAAAAGTTTTATATTTTAATAAAAAGTAATATACCTTCAGGTATTTGTATAAAATTCAGGGGAGCTTTGTTCATTTTTTATATTGGAGTTATAATTATATATACTTTGCCGATACAGGCCGCACAGCACAGTCTGACGTTGAGTTATATAACAATGTTTCTATAACGTCGCACATGCATATAGTTTACCCGAGAGTGATTTGCTGCATTCACCGACTGGCCAAAGAATACAATCGCACGCTTCGTCATCAAAATCGTTTGTGCCACTTGATAATCAGAAAACTCAAACTATTTTGATGTTTTTTTTATTTCTTTCCTTTTGGCATTTTTATTTCGTTTCTACCTAAGTCGTTTTATGGTGTTTTACCTTAGTCGACACAAACTATAGCCTGGTTCCCGAGGCCTTCCGAAGTCCAAGTATTTCTGCCTTGCACAACCTGAAGGCCTCGGGAACCAGACTAACTTTTATATAATGGTGCGCTGTTCCGTGTGGTAAGCCGACTCGACGTCGCTTTCTTTGGCGTTTTCAAAGACATGTTTTTGCCATAAATATCCTTCTATTTGAAAACGGCTTCAAATGAGGTATGAAAATGACGCGTACATTAACCATACAGACTACTTCACAATGTATGAAGTTTCGAGATGTTTTATGAAAATTGTAAATAACTTCACATCTAAAAACTAAATTACAAAGTTTGGACAATTTGTACACTGTGCCGTGCAAACTTACAGCGACCATTTGATACATTAGAACTTTTTATTCCATGGCAAACGTTCAAAACCACTTTGATTCGATTTCAAATTTGATGACAAACATTTCGATGTACAATAGGTATATATAAACCCATCTGAAAATGGCAAAAACGCGATTGTCCGCGAACTTTTTGAACAATCCTCGTATACCTTCAAATCAGCAATTAACCACCTTTTCTGTAACATATTCAACACCCTTACAAAGCATTTAAGCGTTTTTTGCTGATAATAATCTCTTGCGGATACTACAGCATTGTTCTTAAAATCTTCCCAGTCAGGTTTTTTTATTCATTATACTGCCTTACACTATAGTTGCTAAGGCGTGCGATGTCATAACTGATATATACAATTCAATATAGTGGTCTGGGACTAGTTATAAAACTGAGTCAGTCATTTCTTCAATCTTCATCATCAATCACATTTTTAAAAGACCGAAGCAAGCCTTTTAAATTTACCATTACAAAAATTAAATTTAGGTCGCTGCTACACATACGTTGGTGTTTATCGAAACAGAAACATGGCAGCCATACCGGTATCTTCCAAATACCCGCTTGAATCTGCTCAAGAACACATTCCAATGTGTATAAAACACGATTTGAATATAGACATAACATGTGAGGACTGTGATGAGTTTATTTGTTCCCAATGTGCCAAAACAGACCACAAGGACCACGACTGGAAAACAATTCCCACAGCAGGAAGTCTAAGGAGAAGAGAGCTTAAGAAAACTCTGAGTAAGGTTAAGGAGACAGATATTGCAGAGATTGATGAGAAAATAAAGAAGGCATCCAAACAAAAGGAGGGCAACAAAAAATGTTGTGATTCTGAGGTCTCTAAACTTCAGAAACATTATGATGCGATTGTGTCAAAACTTGATGAAATCAAGAAGAATTTGGAGACTAAACTGATGGAAAATCTGGAAAGAAAAAATGCTGAAGTGAGTAAGAAAAAACTAGATTTAGAAAAGAAAAGAGACCATATCAAGGATCTTGTGGAAGACAAACACGGTACCATGTCTGACTATAGTTTGATAGACAACCTCAGAGACTTGACCAACCTCGTGTCAAACACAGACAGTGATATAGAGAGGGGAGATTATTCGGTGAGATACAGAGGAGGGGACATCAGTGAGGGGCCACTGGACTCCATAATGGGACAAACGTTTGATTTGTATGATTTCAATGTTACCGAGACAGATTCATTTCAATATGGAGATGAATGTTTAAATGTGTTGGAGGCAATCGATAAAAATATATGTTTGGTGAGAGCTCGTAAGTCAGAATGCTTGGAGCTAATAAACATAGAAAATAAGAAAAAAGAAAACTCCAATATCTGTGGAAATGAGGTATGTGTAACAGACAAAGGTGATGTGTATGTCATTGATTATACTAACCACGCCATTTTCCGTCTGTCCACGTCAGGCTCAGTCTTTACAGTATTCAATACAGCTCCACTAGTACCATTAGGAATCTGTCAATCAACAGAGGGAGGACTGCTGGTCACCTTTGTAGATGATGATACAGAAACATTTCATCCGGACTCAAAGAGTAGACGTCTGGTCATACACGTGACACTGACCGGTGAGGTCATCCGTAAGTACGAGTACCAGGGGGACGGTCAGACCAGGCTGTTTACTATACCACTCAGAGTCAGACAGAACGGTAACACTGACATTTGCGTGGTGAACACGACAAGTCAATCTTTAACTGGTGAACTGGTGATCCTATCCTCCTCTGGATTTCTAAAGTCAGTCTACCTTGGACAGAATCTGAACTTTAATCCAACTGATGTAGTTTGTGCCTCAGACTGCAACATCATTGTTACTGACTTTGATGAGGGTAAGATACATCTGCTGAGTCCTGATGGGGAGTTCATGAAGTACCTACTGACAGAGAATGAAGTAAAACATCCATATTGTATGTCTCTGTATAAATCCACACTGTGGGTAGGGGACTACCAAGGACTTATCAAAGTGTTTCAGTTCAATAACACTTAAAATCACGTTATACTTGTTTTATGTTGATCTCAAAATTCAAATGTTTTTCAAGAATCAAATACGCTTTGTATATTACCTAATTAAGCGATATATATCACACATATTTTAAATGATAGTGTAAATATTGTAAAACAATTATTGTACCTTTGAGGTTGTTTCTGCAAGGAAAGATTCAACCGGAAATGTGTTTAATTCATACAACCCTGGTTAGCAATGCTAAACTTCAAATGGAGAAGGCTTACAAAGGCATTGCCTGCTGCTTCATGTATATTTGCATAATAAAATATGTTCAAATCAAATCAAAGTTCAAATGGGGTTATGAGGCTTAAGTATCTTATCTATACTTATAAATTAAAGCATTTTGCAAATATACTACAAAATGCCTGCACCAGAGTACTTGCTTGCATCAACACATGGTTGATGATGTCCGTAAGGTATAATTGAATTTTAACTGTTAAGTTATTATTGTGAAATTAATCAAAAACCTACTTTCATTTTCGATCAAGAAGGCCGAAATAGCAAAAATGAGAGTAAGGTGGTAGGCACGCTTTGGCGGATCCAAGTCATGAATAGTATCGATCAAAATATATACTTGCAAAGTTGCAATGAAATAATATTCAATGACTACGTAAAGAGTGAATATTTAATTACTAAGAGCCTATTTAAAGAATACATATAAGTTAAGATTTGACAATTGTTGAATAAATAAAATGAATCAATTCGTTTCTTTAGTGGGCGATTTTAGTTTTGATACTCGTTTGCTTGCGAAGCACGACTCCTGGTGAGAGAATGGGATAAAACTTTCTTAGAAGGGGGTAACCAAGAACGCGGATTGACTAATTAACGAAAAGTGTAACGAGTTCATCATGCATCGCGGGCAGATACCTTCGGACTTCGATTGATACAAAAAGTTAATAAATAAAATGGAACAATTAATGCGGTTTTAGTATTAATGGAAAGAACTTTCCAGAACGGGGTGCCCAGAAACGGGATGACTAATTGACATCATGGGGGAAAGTGTTGGGCGAGTTAACCATCGGGTAGATATGTACTTTGAATCTGACAACTTTTGTTTAAATTACAAAGTTTGGACAATTTGTACACTGTGCCGTGCAAACTTACAGCGACCATTTGATACATATATTAAAATTTTAATTTTTTTTCATGGAAAACGTTAAAAACCACTTTGGTTTAATTTCAAATTTGATGACAAACATTTCGATGTACAATAGGTAAACCCATCTGAAAAAGGCAAAAACGCGATTGTCCGTGAACTTTTTGGACAATCCTTGTATACCTTTAAATCAGCAATTAACAACCATTTCTGTAACATATCCATATACCCATACAAAGCATTTAAACGTTTTTTTTTTACTGATAATAATCTCTTGCAGATACTACAGCATTGTTCATAAAATCTTCCCAATAAGTTTTTATTCATTATACTGCCTTACACTATAGTTGCTAAGGCGTGCGATGTCATAACTGATATATACAATTCAATATAAAGGTCTGGGACTAGTTAATAACTATAAAGACCGAAGCAAGCCTTTTAAATTTACCATTAAAAAAATCAAAGTTAGGTCGCTGCTACACATATGTTGGTGTTTATCGAAACAGAAACATGGCAGCCATACCGGTATCTTCCAAATACCTGCTTGAATCTACTCAAGAACACATTCCAATGTGTATAAAACACGATTTGAATATAGACATGACATGTGAGGACTGTGATGCGTTTATTTGTTCACAATGTGCCAAAACAGACCACAAGGACCATGACTGGAAAACAATTCCCACAGCAGGAAGTCTAAGGAGAAGAGAGCTAAAGAAAACTCTGAGTAAGGTTAAGGAGAAAGATATTGCAGAGATTGATGAGAAAATAAAGAAGGCATCCAAACAAAAGAAGGGCAACAAAAAATGCTGTGATTCTGAGGTCTCTAAACTTCAGAAACATTATGATGCGATTGTGTCAAAACTTGATGAAATCAAGAAGAATTTGGAAACTAAACTGATGGAAAATCTGGAAATAAAAAATGCTGAAGTGAGTAATAAAAAACTAGATTTAGAAAAGAAAAGAGACGATATCAAGGATCTTGTGGAATTCCTGGAAGACAAACACGGTACTATGTCTGACTATAGTTTGATAGACAACCTCAGAGACTTGACCAACCTCGTGTCAAACACAGACAGTGTTATAGAGAGGGGGGATCATTCGGTCAGATACAGAAGAGGGGACATCAATGAGGGGACACTGGACTCTATATTGGGACAAACGTTTGATTTGGATGATTGCAGAGTAACCGAGACAGATTCATTTCAATACGGAGATGAATGTGTATATGTGTTGGAGGCATTCGATGAAGATACATGTTTTGTGAGAGAATATGGATCAAAATGCTTTGAACGAATGAACATTAGAAATAAGAAAAAAGAAAAATCCAATATCTGTGTAAAGGATGTATGTGTAACAGAAAAATGTGATGTGTATGTCACTGATTATACTAACCACGCCATTGTCCATCTGTCCCTGTCAGACTCAGCCTCTACAGTATTCAATACAGCTCCACTAGTACCATTTGGAATATGTCGATCAACAGATGGAGGACTGCTAGTCACATTGGTAGATGATGATACAAAAACATTTCATCCGGACTCAAAGAGTAGACGTCTGGTCACACACGTGACACTGACCGGTGAGGTCATCCGTGAGTACGAGTACCAGGGGGACGGTCAGACCAGGCTGTTTACTGTACCATGGAGAGTCAAACAGAACGGTAACACTGACATTTGCGTGGTGAACAGTACAAGTCAATCTACTGGTGAACTGGCGATCTTATCCTTCTCTGGATTTCTAAAGTCTGTCTTCCATGGACAGAAACTGAGCTTTGATCCAACTGATGTTGTTTGTGACTCACACTGCAACATCATTGTTAGTGACTATTCTAACAGCCAGATACATCTCCTGAGTCCTGATGGGGAGTTCATGAAGTACCTGCTGACAGAGAATGAAGTAACAAATCCATATTGTATGTCTCTGTATAAATCCACACTGTGGGTAGGGGACTACCAAGGACTTATCAAAGTATTTCAGTTCAATAACACTTAAAATCACGTTATACTTGTTTTATGTTGATCTCAAAATTCAAATGTTTTTCAAGAACCAAAAACATTTATACGCTTTGTATAACTAATTAAGCGATATATATCACACATATTTTAAATGTTAGAGTAAATATTGTAAAACAATTATTGTATTTGAGGTTGTCACTGTAAGGAAAGAATCAGCCGGAAATGTGTTTAATTCATACAATGTATGTATCATAACCCTGGTTGGTAATGCTAAACTTCAAAGGGAGAAGACTTACATAGGCATTGCCTGCTGCTTAATCCATTTATGTAAATGTATATTTGCATAATAAAATATGTTCAAATCAAATCAAACTTCAAATGGGGTTATATAAGGCTTACGTAACTTATCTAAACTTATAAATTAAGGCATTTTGCAAATAAACTACAAAATGCCTGTACCATAGTACTTGCTTGCATCAACACATGGTTGATGATGTCCGTAAGGTATTATTGAATTTTAACTGTTAAGTTATTATTGTGAAATTAAGCAAAAACCTACTTTCATTTTCGATCAACAAGGCTTAAATAGCAGAAATGAGAGTAAGGTGGTGGACACGCTTTGGAGGATCCAAGTTATGAATAGTATCGATCAAAACATATACTTGCAAAGTTGCAATGAAATAATATTCAATGATTACTTAAAAAGAGTGAATATATTTACTATGAGCCTACTTAGAAAATACATAGCAGAGGCGTCGGAACCAAATTGAAAGAGGGGGGTTGGGGAGGGGGCTAGACTAATCCTCAGAAATTTTTTGTTTCGAAATCATGAAAATCCTAATCCGTGGGCGGGGAAGGGGGGTTTACAGTTCCAAAAAAAGTCTTTCCTACCAAACTTTTTTTTTCATATTATGGAAATTCTAATTCTTCGGGGGTGGGGGGGGGGGCTAGTGGCTAGTGTACCAATAACTCCAACTTCTCAATATTTTAATCTGTTCAAGGTAAATTTAGGAACTTTTATCTTTGCTCCGATAAAAAGTGGGGGTGGGGGGTCTGAACCCTCCATGATGCTATGTTGCCTAATGGTAAGGTCTAAGTTTGCAAAAAAGTCTGTCGTCCTGAGTTGTACGCGGGTACTTCGTTCGTCATTCATAAACTTTTGAACATTTTTTGGTTTCTTCTCTGGAACAAGTAAACCAATTTCAACCGATAGAAACAAACAACCAGACATTAGCAGAAATGACAGCTATTATTTATTTGACTTTCTATATAATTATATTTGAAGGAGTATTATCAATATTTAAAAATCAGTTTCGTTTCATAGGTTTAAATTTGATTAGAAACTTTATATTGGTCCCAGACATCGTCTAAAACATACATGTGGTACTTGTACCTCTTCAAATGATGTGAAGATAAATATAGGCTTAGTTGAATAATATTAACTTTAAAGTTTTTTTTAATTAAAATCTAAAGGCTATGTCTTCTGAATATTGATTTAAAATCAATTTCGTGGACACCTGCAATTTTATTCAAAACAACGGCACCATTTTCAGGAAAGTTTTATATTTTACTAAAAAGTATAATCACTACAGGTATTTGTATAAAATTCAGAGCTATGTTCATTTTTTATATTGGGGTTATAATTATATATACTTTGCCGATACAGGCCGCACGGCACAGTCTGACGTTGAGTTGTATAACCACGTTTCTATAACGTCGTACATGCATATAGTCTACCCGAGAGTAATTTGCTGCATTGATCGACTAGCCAGAGAGTACAATCGCACGCTTAATCACAAAATCGCTTGTGCCATTTGATGATAAGAAAACTCGAACTATTTGGATGTTTTTTTATTTCTTTCTTTTGGTTTTTTTTTTCGTTTCTATCGGTGTTTTACCTTAGTCGACACATACTATATATTCTGGTTCCCGAGGCCTTCCGAAGTCCAAGTACTTCTGCCTTGCACAATCTGAAGGCCTCGGGAACCAGGCTAACTTTTATATAATGGTGCGCTGTTCCGTGTGGTAAGCGGACGTCGATGTCGCTTTCTTTGGCGTTTTCAAAGACATGTTTTTGCCATAAATATCCTTCTATTTGAAAACGGCTTCAAATGACGTATGAAAAAGACGCTTACATTAACCATACAGACTACTTCACAATGTATGAAGTTTCGACATGTTTAATAAAAATTGTAAATAACTTCACGTCTAAAAACTAAATTACAAAGTTTGGACAATTTGTACACTGTGCCGTGCAAACTTACAGCGACCATTTGATACATTAAATTTTTAGATTTTTTTTTCATTGAAAACGTTCAAAACCACTTTAGTTTGATTTCAAATTTGATGACAAACATTTCGATGTACAATAGGTATACATAAACCCATTTGAAAATGGCAAAAACGCGATTGTCCACGAACTTTTTGGACGATCCTCGTCTACCTTTAAATCAGCAATTAACCACCTTTTCTGTAATATATCCAACACTTATACAAAGCATTTAAAGGTTTTTACTGATAATAATCTCTTGCGGATACTACTACATTGTTTTTAAAATCTTCCCATTCAGTTTTTTCATTCATTATACTGCCTTATACTATAGTTGCTAAGGCGTGCGATGTCATAACTGATATAAAGGTATGGGACTAGTTATAAAGACCGAAGCAAGCCTTTTAAATTTACCATTAAAAAATCAAATTTAGGTCGCTGCTACACATATGTTGGTGTTTATCGAAACAGAAACATGGCAGCCATACCAGTATCTTCCAAAAACCCGCTTGGATCTGCTCAAGTACACATCCCGATGTGTAAAAAACACGATTTGAATATAGACATGACATGTGAGGACTGTGATGAGTTTATTTGTTCGCAGTGTGCCAACACGGACCACAAGGACCACGACTGGAAAACAATTCCCACAGCAGGAAGTCTAAGGAGAAGAGAGCTAAAGAAAACTCTGAGTGAGGTTAAGGAGAAAGATATTGCAGAGATTGATGAGAAAATAAAGAAGGCATCCAAACAAAGGGAGGACAACAAAAAATGTTGCGATTCTGAGGTCTCTAAACTTCAGAAACATTATGATGCGATTGTGTCAAAACTTGATGAAATCAAGAAGAATTTGGAGACTAAACTGGTGGAAAATCTGGAAAGAAAAAATGCTGAAGTGAGTAAGAAAAAACTAGGTTTAGAAAAGAAAAGAGACAATATCAAGGATCTTGTGGAATTCCTGGAAGACAAGCACGGTACCATGTCTGACTATAGTTTGATAGACAACCTCAGAGACTTGACCAACCTCGTGTCAAACACAGACAGTGATATAGAGAGGGGGGATCATTCGGTCAGATACAGAGGAGGGGACATCAGTGAGGGGTCACTGGACTCTATAATGGGATACACGTTTGATTTGGATGATTTCAGAGTTACCGAGACAGATTCATTTCAATACGGAGATGAATGTTTAGATGTGTTGGAGGTAATCGATGAAGATACATGTTTAGCGAAAGAATATAAATCAAAATTCTTTGATCGAATGAACATAACAAATAAGAAAAAAGAAAAATCAAATTTCTTTGGAATGAGGTATGTGTAACAGACAAAGGTGATGTGTATGTCAATGATTATACTTACCACGCCATTGTCCGTCTGTCCCCGTCAGGCTCAGCCTCTACAGTATTCAATACAGCTCCACTAGTACCATTAGGAATCTGTCAATCAACAGAGGGAGGACTGCTGGTCACATTGGCAGATGATTGTACGAAAAAATTTCATCCGGACTCAAAGAGTAGACGTCTGGTCAGACACGTGACACTGACCGGCGAGGTCATCCGTGAGTACGAGTACCAGGAAGACGGTCAGACCAGGCTGTTTACTCTACCATGGAGAGTTAGACAAAACGGTAACACTGACATTTGCGTGGTGAACAGGACAAGTCTATCTACTGGTGAACTGGTGATCCTGTCCTCCTCTGGATTTCTAAAGTCTGTCTACCATGGACAGAATCTGAACTTTATTCCAACTGATGTAGTTCGTGCCTCACACTGCAACATCATTGTTACTGACTATTCTAACAGCCAGATACATCTGCTGAATCCTGATGGGGAGTTTATGAAGTACCTACTGACAGAGAATGAAGTAAAAGATCCATATTGTATGTCTCTGTATAAATCCACATTGTGGGTAGGGGACGGCCAAGGAATTATCAAAGTATTTCAGTTCAATAACACTTAAAATCACGTTATACTTGTTTTATGTTGATCTCAAAATTCAAATGTTTTTCAAGAATCAAAAACATTTATACGCTTTGTATAACTAATTAAGCGATATATATCACACATATTTCAAATGATAGTGTATACGTAAATATTGTAAAACAATTATTGTACCTTTGAGGTTGTCACTGTAAGGAAAAATCAACCGGAAATGTGTTTAATTCATACAACCCTGGTTGGCAATGCTATAAACTTCAAATGGAGAAGACTTACAAAGGCATTGCCTCCTGCTTAATGTATATTTGCATAATAAAATATGTTCAAATAAAATCAAACTTCAAATGGGGTTATAAGGCTTAAGTATCTTATCTACACTTATAAATTAAGGGATTTTGCAAATGAACTACAAAATGCCTGCACCAGAGTTCTTGCTTGCATTAACACATGGTTGATGATGTCCGTAAGGTTTAATTGAATTTTAACTGTTAAGTTATTATTGTGAAATTAAACAAAAACCTACTTTCATTTTCGATCAACAAGGCCGAAATAGCAAAAATGGAGTAAGGTGGTAGACACGCTTTGGTGGATCCAAATCATGAATAGTATCGATCAAAATATATACTTGCAAAGTTGCAATGAAATAATATTCAATGATTACGTAAAGAGTGAATATCTAATTACTATGAGCCTATTTAGAGAATACATAGAAGTTAAGATTTGACAAATGTTGAATAAATAAAATGAATGAATTTGTTTCGTTAGGGGGCGATTTTAGTTTTGATACTCTTTTGCTTGCGAAGTACGACTCCTAGTGAGAGAATGGGATAAAACTTTCTAGAAGGGGGTTACCAAGAACGCGGATTGAATAATTAACGAAAAGTGTAACGAGTTCATCATGCATCGCGGGCAGATACCTTCGATCGGACTTCGATTGATACAAAAAGTTAATAAATAAAATGGAACAATTAATGCTGTTTTAGTATTAATGGAAAGAACTTTCCAGAACGGGGTGCCCAGAAACGGGATGACTAATTGACATCATGGCGGAAAGTGTTGGGCGAGTTAACCATCGGGTAGATATGTACTTTGAATCTGACAACTTTTGTTTAAAATACGCTCGTAAATGGATAGTAACGCATAACCTGGTTTGTAAACTTTAATGATTAAAGGGACTTGGACATGATTTGAGCTCAAAATTTTCAAATTTATTTTTCAATATTTATGTCTAGAATTGTTGAGAGAGAGAGAGAGAGAGAGAGAGAGAGAGAGAGAGAGTTCCCATTCACTGGTTTGAAATAAATACATGTACAATATTTAAAAAAGTTTAGTTTTTCAGTCAGCTGCAACAAACAGGAATTAAGGCCACGTACTTGTATTAATGTATTATCAAATTCAGTTTAGATTTTTTTTTATCCCTGCCCGCTCCTCCTTAATATATAACAATGCAGTTTGTTTTTTATTTCAATTTCAAAGAATAAGATACATATAAATTGAGGCAATTTGCAAATTAACTACAAAATACCTGCACCAGAGTACTTGCTTACGCCTTTGGTATTTCAACACATGCGCGAGGATGTCCGTAAGGTACATGTATAATTGAATTTTAACTGACAAGTTATTATTGTGAAATTAATCAAAAACTTTTTTTCATTTTCGATCAACAAGCCCAAAATAGGAAAAATGAGAGTAAGGTGGTGGACACGCTTTGGCGGATCCAAGTCAGAGGTAGTTTGCATCAAAATATATAGTTTGAACTTCAATAAATTCTTAACTTCACAGTTAAGAATGTGTCAACAACACAATATGCCCTCAGGATAATCTAAGCATAATAACAATCTATTGTTTTCAGAAGTGCTAAACACCCAAATCCCCATTTAATGGCTGTGTTCCAATAGAACAGACAAGAGGACAGACATGCAATCAAAGTACTGAGAGTATATGCGAAAGCATGATTGTTATTAAGGTTACAAAACGAAATGAAATTAAAGGGGCATGGTCACGATTTTGGTCACAAATTTGAGTGACATTTGTTGAGTTGTAAGCAAGTTACAAAGCTTACAATTCCTCGCTATGTAAACAAAGCGTTTGTTTACATTTTGAACGCTGAAGTAAAAATTCCAGTTTTAGACCTAAATGAATGTGTTAATCAATAGGAACTGTTTATTTATGATTAAAATGAATAAAAATATAGACAAATCATCTTGAAGAAGATTTTTACTGGTATATTGAACCTATGCAAACAAAACAAAGGGCACGAGCCTTGTTTACATGACGAAGAATTGTGATCCCTGCATCTTGCTTAAAACTCATCGACGGGCATCCAAATTTCATTTGATCATTAAAAATGCATTCATAAAGCAATGTAAATAATAAAAACAGAAAAATAAAATATGACCAAAATCGTGACCATGCCCCTTTAAGGTGGAAGATCCTATGGCGCACCTGTCAATATAATTGTGAATAAAATTCATTATAATCAAAATACTCTTATTGGTTTAGTATCTTCAAATTTTACAAAACATTTGCCAACCCCCCCCCCCCCCCCCCCCCCCCCTATTTAAAAGATTTTTGGAAATGTTAAAGTTATAAAAGCTCAAGCGGAATCCGAATTCACGATGAACAGATTCGTAGCTTAAGCTCTAACCCAGTGCTCTACATTGTTAGGTAAGAATTTTGGGAAAGAAAACATTAATGATCGGAGGTACGTCAAAAATGAAAGTGTCCCATACCACGTTGATTGCATGAAAAACCACTGACACTATTTTTTCTTGTTTTCTAGATTAGTTAAGTTAAACAGTAGCAAGTAGACTTCGTGTGTAAAAACACAGGTGCGTGTGGACTGGACCGTGCACTCCCCCCCCCCCTTCTATAAAAAAAATAAATAAATTATTTCTATTATTAACTATCGTTAACAACCCCTTATATAATGTCTCCAGCCGAAAAATATCATGACTCGGTAGCATTTTATAATCACTCGTTTCCCCTATATATATAAAGAGAGAGGGTAAACAACTCCCGTTTGTTTTCATTGAGGTACCACCTGGGAAATTCAAACGATTACTATATCAAATATTGCTATACCTTTGGTGTCATCTATTTTTCTCACTCCCACAAACATCCTTCTATCTGAAAACTAACTAAATTAGCACGCTGAACCGTAATCTACCCAATTAATAAACATTTGTCACTCGCGACCACGATATTTTGAAACGTTCCAAGTAGAAGCTACGGAATTAGCTGCACAGCGACATCTAGGCTAAGAACGATAACTCTTCCCGTAATCCGAATGTCATTGACTTGACGGTAACGCACGAGAGGCCCGAAAAAAAAGTTCGGTAAAAATGGGTGGCGCAATATACAAATCGGCAAAAATTCAATCCAGAAGATTTAGGCGAAAAGACATCCGATATGAACTCCACAGAACACCCACCAATAATAATATATTTAATTAACAATTTAGAATATGGAACAGCAGCTGATTTCGTTGATTTGCAGGAAATCAAAGAGAAATATTCCGGTGAGGTCTCAAGTATTTGTATTGGGAATTTTGTAAATAATTGTTTAAAAATGTTACGATAAAAAATGGGCGCTGCAAAGACAACGTGACGAAAATGACTAAGCGCTACTATGGCATCAAATGGAAAATTGTGGCAAAAACCTGATAGTGACATTCATAGTTCATTTCCACCGCAAATCCCTGATGATTTTTTTGTATTGTCAAAGTTTCCGAATGCCTTAACATTAGGACATTTCATTGGTGTGATGATAAATAAAATGAAGTTGCTCACTGAAATTTGTGTGCATTCCAATAATACTTGGGGCTTACAGGTAAAGGAAAAGAAAATTGACCCAGTTATTTTGGGTTTACATAATACATTTTGTGCTGACACCACATTTAATTTTGTAAGACATTATGTTATTGTGATGGTGTGAATATGGTTTATAATGACAAAGCTGACTACTTTACACAACATGTTTTGGATGGAAATTCTGAAAAGCTTAAATACCGGGCCAAGCTTTGTGACATGGTCCTTCCTTTTAAAATCTCAAATAAGGTTAGTTCATCTTGTTTAAAATGCAAAAAACCTAGAAAAGAATTAAGACAAAGTAACATGAAAGAGAGTCTGCAGACAAAGAAAATATTAATGTAGATGTTATAAAACAACCCCACAATTTCCAAGAAGATGTTCCGAATGATTTTACAAATAATCATGGTAATCAAACATTGTTATTATGTCAAGGAGACAATGAAGATATATCAAAAGTGTTAACATCTGTTTTTCCCAACTGCAGTGAAAAAATAAAAACATTTCTTCTTTCTCAAAAAATGGCTCTCGACAGAAATCCCCATGGTAGACGGTGGGATAGAGATATCATCCGCCTTTGCCTGACACTATGGTGCAGGAGTCCTAGGGGCTACGGTGAATTAAGAAATAGTACATTTCTAATTCTACCATCCGAAAACTGCTTCAAAACTTTAAAAATGCAATTAAATAAGAAGCAGGCATCAATAAAGACATTCTTCATTGGATGTCAAATGAAGCAAACGTTAAAAATGTTTCACCTGAAGGTCTTGAAGGGGGGTTAATAATTGATTAAATTTCAATTCAACCAGATTTGCAATTTAAAAAGAGAGACAAAGAAATTGAACTAATTGGATTTACAGAACTGTTACCAGAATCAGTCATTTTTCAAAAACTAAAATCAAACAAAAATGAAAGAATTCTGGCTACTCATGTCCTTCAGCTTGTGTTCTTAGGCTCAACTGGATTCAGATTCCCATTTGCTCATTTTGCAACTGACACTGCATCTGGTCATGAACTGTATTTATTAATGTGGCAATCTGTTAATATGTTATTAAATTTCGGCTTCAAAATTCAGTACATCAGCACAGATGGAGCACAGACAAACAGAGATCTCCTTAAACTTTATTGCCAGAGTTTAAGTCTAGTAATCCAAAAACTTGCTCATTTAGAAACCTTTATAATCCTGAAGAAGAGGTTGTTTTATAATGTTTTTTTCTCATGTTGTAAAAAAAGTAAGAAACAACATCTCAAAAAGTGGAAAAGAAGCTCATTGCAAACGTCATTTGAAATTAGCAGACCAGTTTATTGAATGGAACCATTTTACACGCGCATATTTGTGGGACATCTCCTCTCACCCTTTCCCCATTCACCATAAACTTTCTCAAGAACATCTATTCTTAATATCCGAAGCAAAAATGCGTAATCATCTGGCGGAAGAGATACTGAATGCTGACATGCCTCATCTCATGGGGATGTACCAAAAGAGTCTTGGTGGAGCAGGAGCTGAGTTGACTGCCACTATGGAACTGTTGAAAAACACAAGTGTTTTAATTAAAAATTTCAGAGACAAAAGACCAATTGTTGATTCTAGTGATGATAGACTTAAACAGAATCATGATGCAAGTGAACTTTTCATAAACTGGGAGAAGCAAATTATGGCAGATCAAAGTGTAAAAAAGAAGGAAACATGTTTGATATCACACCAGACAAGACAAGACATAATTTCCAGTATTCTGGGAATTTTAGGAATTATGTATGCATAAACTGAAAAAGCAAAGTGCTTCTATTATTCCATGCAGATTAAACAGTGACGTTATAGAAAACATATTTGGTCAACAAAGAACACTACATAATGGTGCAAATACCAATCCAACATACCTTGGCTATTGCTACTCCATGAACTCTGTTATACTAGGACAAGCAACAATTTCAAGAAAATCAAACACTGGGAGAGGCTGCACAGATTGCAGGTGATCATCATCATCAATTTCCACAAAAGGTATATTTTTTTCTTAAATTTACTGTAATAAGAAAGATGATTATATGTTTCTAAGTGATTTCATTTAGAAAATCATATCACAGAATTTGTAATTATATTCAAACTTAAAATATCATCTTATAAAATATAGTATCACTAGGTCACTGCATGGTTTATTAGTGATAATATTATTTAATCTAAAGACAAAATTACTGTACCTAAAAAAATTAAATGCACATAGGACAGGAAAAGGGATCTCCTGATTCTGTAAGTCTCAACCACTCCTGTTTATCTTGTAGATGTACACAATCTCTATGATACCATAGGGAACAATAATCACAACATATCCAAAATACCCCCTCCAAAGCTGATTTATTGTACAATCAGAATCTTCTAAATTCTTTCTTTTTTCCCCTCCTCCCTTTCCTTTTCCTTTTCTTTTTGATTGCCTTTTTCAGTTCTTATTTCTTTTTCAGGCTGTCCTGAAGAAACGGACACAGAACACAAAGGCCTTGTAGCCGTCCCACTTGGTCCAGGTTCTTCAGCGTCAAGTGTATTTGATTCCTCAGGTATGTAAGCAATATCACTACTCAAGATTGTTTTTGAAATTAAGACAGCTATTTCATCTTTTCTCTTCTGTGCAGAAATCTTAATTTTAAAGTCTTTGCATAGCAATAACAGTTCTTTTTTTGTAAAAGAGCAGTCATTCAAATACTTATCATTCTGCACAAGTTCACTTTTTAATCTTAAAATAGATCCTTGTTTATTAACTGATTTGTCCTCATTGTAAACTTCATGTTGAAACTTTCCACCATCTTTTTTGATTTTTCCATTATCTTTTTTCGCAGGGCTTTTCCCTTTTCCTTTTTCAAAAATGCAAGATAATCTCTTCTAAATTGACTAAAGTTCACTTTCAGAAATAGATTGACTACTGATTTAAATAAGTCCAAAACATTTTCACTTGCCATCACCAGGAAAAACATCAGTTCTTCAATGCTCTCTCTCTGTTCACTCTGTGGTGCAGTTTTGAAAGAGTTTGAAACACACTCCAGCCATGATTGATATTAGTCAGGATCACTGAGAAGTTCCTCTTTAACTACTGTAAACATGGATTTTTCAACAGTAAGTAAGTTTTCATGTGTCAGCCTTTTGCGACAAAGAATTTTAAGTTTTTGGAAGAAAAAAACGCCAAATCAGATCCCTTAGCCAAAAGAAATGGTCAATTTTCCATTTATTTACCATTTCTAATCCATTTTTCTCTGATTTTCCATTTATTGACCATTTATTTTCATTTTTTCTGGAGTCTACTTTCTCAAACCATTTATTGAAACCATTTATTAGCCATTCATACAGAAAAATGTTTTAAAATGGCCATTTCTTTCCATTGATTCATCATTTATTTAAAAAATGGCATTGAAACTGAATTGCCTTTGCTAAGTTCACCATTTTCCTTCCATTTTTTTTCTAGACCATTTTTCCCGTTGAAATGGTTATTTGAAGAAGCTTGATCTACTGTTTAGTATGTGTTGTATACGTACTGACAGCTATACATAGAATTGATACCCACACCATCAATTCCTTGTAATTACATGTATTTCCTTGATCATGCAATGAAAGAAATTAAAGGAACATACAACAATAAAACAACTCATAAATTCAGAAGAAAAAAAACTTCAGCATGTTTATTGTGCATATATATATTACATACATATATATATTTAAAAATACAATTAAAGCAATATTTATCAATTGCCAGTTGAGTATGCATTCAATTAATAACGTCGACATATTTTGTGTGGTGGAGTCGTACATCATGATACTGGCAGTATGCTTCCAGAATCTGAGTGCAAGATGTAAGCCATTCAAAGGTCATTATGACGTAGTGTTGGTCATTTAAGTTTCCTCTCTGGTTCAGTCATCCCGGCAGGGGGTAGCGTTATCTCTGAAACTTTCCACTGAAGCCACGTCTGTTACTTGCATGGCAGCACTTGTACAGTGACCAAGGAACAATAATGGCCGATTTATTTGAAAGAGGAGATCCAATTTTTCTGGTGTTTTTTGGTGCAGACAAAGGCAGACCAAGGCAGAGAATTGTGTTCTTAGTAGAGGATATAATGATTCTGTTTCTTTTCTGACATCCACTCTGATATGACGATGGCATGGTGGACATATAAGCCTACAGGATTATCTGGAGCAGGCCAAAGTGTTCTCATCTGGCAGTAAGTTTAAGATATTTATTGTTTCTTTAGAAATATTTCAGTATATAATTTAAAATGAAACCTTTTATTATTTTCAAGATGACCTCTTCCCCCCTAAATTTTTGAATTTTCTAATGCGCGCGCATCATATATCGTATTTCCTGTTTACCTTAGTTATCCAAAGTTTTTGTATTTAACATCGGAATGACAACATATTACCATTATAACGAGATCAATTATTAAAATCACACTTTGATTGATGTAGGATTTATTTATGTAGGTCTAATTTTATGGAAGTAAACAAGTCAAATCAGTGATCCATCCCGGCTCAGGTCGAAAAGTCCCGATATATAGATCAAATACCTGCGCGGATCAAGGAGGGGGGGGGGTGAACTTTGGCAAAACTGAAATTTATTAAATTCGTATAAAACATTATTATTATTCTTTTTTTTTATTTGCATTGGGACTACCCTGGCAACATAATAATCAATCAATCCCCCTTCCTCCTTGAAAATTTTTCTTGATACATGGATATTAAAATGATATATTTTCTATTTTACAAATTGTTACAGACATCTGACATATAGTTATAAGTTGATGAATGTTTTTGAGGCACCAAATGAATTCACACCATCATTGAAAATTCATTCTATTAAGGAGCTAGAGTTAAATGCAAACATAGAATATACACTTAAAGAAAATTTGTATTACATCAATATTGTAACATTTTTCATTTCTTTCAGAGTACAAGCATGCAGGGACAACGAAAATGAATGTGGAGAACTTGAACTCAAAGTCCCAAACTAAACTCATTCAAAACAAAACTGGAAATAAGTGTTTTCATGGGAGAAAGGGCAACAGCTCTTTTTTAGTGAGCAAGTGATTAAATGCACAGACGATTTAATGTATGTATTGAGCATGTTTCTGAACATTTCCTGGGAGGATCCAACTTTTTATAAAGAATCATTTCTATATTGTGTAATTTAATGTTTTAAAATGGATATTAAATGCATTTGTTAAAACGCCATTTCTTTTCATTTTTTTCTCTCATGTTTAAATGGCTAGGAAATGGTTAATTTGCATATTAACTGTCCCAGAAAAATGGTGTTTCAATGGGTTTTAAATGGTGTTTAAATGGTTTTAAATGAAAATGGTAAAATATATGGTTAGAAATGCTATTGATTCTGTACAGCATTTCTGGTGTAAATTCAAGAAATGGGGGAAAAATGGTCAGAAAAAAAATGGTAGAAAAATGGAATTTCAATGAATTTCATTTTGATAAGGGATATGTTTGTTAGTCCTTCTCTTTGATTTTGTTTCCGTTTTATCTCATGGAGAGTGTCTGGATCACAAGAGGAAATTTGTAACTCATCATATAATGCACATAAGGAATTCAATATATCCATTTGATTCTGATGGTACTTCACCTGTTGCTGTTTTCCTTTCACATATAAAGAGTTCTTTATTTTTCCAGACAGGCTGTGCTTTAATAAGCTATGACATATCCACTGACATATCTTATTTTACCTTTGCCTGCAGTGTCCAAGGTTTTATCAGTAGCAGGTTTTGTCAAAGGTTCTGGGGAAGTTAACTGAAGATGAGTACATAAAGTCTGTGAGAAGCTTCTTTCAAGGTAAAATAAAACTGATGTCAATAATCGCAAAGCAGGTCCCTTCACATCCTGGTTATATGAGTTCAATAGGTTCATAGTGCCATTTTCAAATTCTTCTGAGTTCATGTACATATTGAATTTGTTAAAAAATTCATTTCTGTGCTTCTGTGAAAACTTTTTCTCTTCTTCAGGAAAACACACCAGTCCGATGTCATCTGCTTTGCAAACCAGTCATCAAAACACTTGTAATTACTGATGATGCTTTGCTTAAAGTCAGTTATTTGTTTTTCAAATGGAGTATCCATAAATTCCAAAGAAATATTTTCCAATGCAGTAAGTGATTGCAACTGAAACACTCTGCAGCCTGAATTGTCAACAATGTTTTCCAAATATTCAAGTTTATCAATTTCAGAATATGAAAATCAGAATCCTCATCAATAAATTTAACATCATGAGCAGAATTATCTGTATTCTCAATTTCAGACCATGTGTCAGTATCTGAATTTTCTTGAATTCTGTTGTCAATTTTATTTTTATTTCTGCAGCATGATAAATCAAACTTTAATTCAGGTGTGAAATCTGTATAAAATTGGTTTACACTGTTTGAATGTTTTCTGCAAAGACTTTTCTTGAAATTCACAATTTTAATCCAGCAACAGAAACAGCTCGCCCAACTGCAACACCTAATTGTCCTGGTTGAAAGCAAGACTGACAGTTAACAATGACATTTTTCTATGTCATGCCCCGTGACTTGTGTTTTGTGAAAGCATAAGCCACCTTTATTGGGAGCTGTATTCGTGTAGCAAGCACAATCTTATCAACAGGATCATAAGTGGTAAATGTTGCAGGTACAATATTGACAGTATGCATCTTGTCTTTTATTTCAAGTTTTACATCGACAGAGTCCTCATTCAAGTTAGTTATAGTTCCACTAATCCCATTGACTAAGTGTTCATTTAAATTCTTATAATAATTACTGGACAGCCAATCTGGAGTCCCAAATTTTTGGAGACAGGAAACCGGTTCAAATAGTATTCAGAGCTTCATCCTTTGATTCATAAATCTTTAATTCACCTGGAATTTGTTGCAGTTTTGTATAATAATTAAACATGTCCACAACAAACTTTCTTGCAAATAAATGTACACAGTCATCTTCATTTTCCAAAGGTCTGTCTAAAGAGTTAAAAACGCCACTGTTTCATCTGATTGAGTACCAATTTCTAATTCATTTACACATTTTATAAGATTTGGTTCGTCTTGGCGATGATTTATATTTCAATTAATTTTATGGGTAAAAAATTCATCAAACCATGGCAGCATAAAACACTGTTTGCCTGGATCGCCATATAATTCATTTGAAACGGGTGAAAGTTGATAAAAATCGCCTACTAAAATTACTTGTATGCCGCCAAAAATTTTGTTTGATTTTCGCACATTTTTACATAAGTATTGGACCTGTTGTAAAATTTTGGAACTTATCATGGAAACTTCATCTATAATTAGTGTTTCTACTGATTGTATGTTTTTCTTAGCTGTTTGAAATCTTTCATCATGATTAATTAAATGCAAAATTTCAGCATTTGAATGTCTGCCGTCTTCAATGCCAGCCCACTTATGAAGTGTCTGGGCTTTCAAATCCTGGTAATGTGTTGCTGCAATGCCTGTAGAGTAGACTATTGATACTTCTTTTTTTTTGAGTATACCTAATGTGTTTTGCAATTTCTTTTGTTATGTATGTTTTTCCTGTCCCAGCTTGGCCAGTGGTGACCAAGTTATGGCCATTAATTGCTGCTTGAAAAGTAAACAATAGATCTACATCCATTGTCTAAAATATTGCGCTAACACTTTTCCCGAACTTTTTTTCGGGCCTCTCGTGCGTTACCGTTAAGTCAATGACATTCGGAACACGGGAAGAGTTATCGTTCTTAGCATATATGTCGCTGTGCAGCTAACTTCCGTAGCTTCTACTTGAAACGTTTCAAAGTATCGTGGTCGCAAGTGACAAATGTTTATTAACTGGATAGATTACGGTTCAGCGTGCTAATTTATATAAGTTTTCAGATAGAAGGATATGTGTGGAAGTGAGAAAAATAGATGACACCAAAGGTATAGCGATTGTTGATATAGTAATCGTTTGAATTTCCCAGGTGGTACCTCAATGTAAACAAACGGGAGTTGCTTACCTTCTCTCTTTAGATATATAGGGGAAACGAGTGTGATTATAAAAGAATCTGGTTAGGGGACGGGTGAGATCAAAACCGGTAGTGACGTTGCGCATGCGCAAAAATTGTAAACATCCCGAATATTCTCTAACACGGTAAACGTGACTTATAAACATGTAATGTTTGTTATTCTTGGTAAACTCATTTTATTTATAATACATGTAACAAGTGATAAAATATTTGTATAGACTAGAGATTAGGAAGAGTGGGAAGATATATGCCGCTCCTGAAACTATAGTATATGCTTAATTGCGATGCCCCAACAGCTAAAGTGGATGTATATATGTATCACTATCTGTGTATTCTTCATAAACTATATCGGAGGCAGTTATCAAAGCCACTATGTTCTTAACGAAAGCTAATTAAACAAGTCAGGACAGAATTTTCTCTTATTGATATATCATGTCTGAAATACCCCCCCCCCCCCCCACACACACACCCCGAATAAGAAGTAAAAGTTTTTATAAAAGTAATATTTACAAATACAACAAAAATTATTTTAAAGAAATTATTAGTTCATTTAAATGTATGATTTTAATACTATTACAGACAGAGTTGATTATTGATTAGCTAAATGAATTAATTCATTTAATGCTTTTGATACCTCAAGGAGCATGAGGGAGTGAGAGTTTCAATTTGACATTCCTGAGCCTGTAATTCGCATTGTATTCTCCATCATAATTATTTTTTCTATTAAAGCAACTAATATATTTGCAGCCAAATTATTATATATATATAATATTAATGAAATCAAATTCTTGATATTAAAGTACATTGTATTAGCTAAATACAGACTAAGTCTTATAGATAAACAATATACCCGGTACTAGTATTATCATAAGGTCATGTATCCTTGTACCGTTACATTGAACATATTAAAGAAAAGGAAGTTTTATTTTCCAACTTTATTTTATTTTATTTTTGTTACATAAATGATTTCCAACCTTGATCGCGTCGACAATGACTATAGATGAGAAGGTGACCGAACTCCCCTTTCAATGAACTTTTATATTTTAAATCAGTGATGATTTCAGAATTCAATGTATAGACTGTTTTACAACAGTCCCAGTCTAAAGACACATAAGTGAGTTCTTAAAACCATTGTACAAACCATAAGAAACAAGGTACCATACTAAAACTCAGATTTGTACTGTCCTTCCTTACCCTCAAAAAACCTGTTTGACCACTTCCAAATAGATACAATATGCTTATTTATTGTATATACATGTAGTTTACATGTGCCGGTAAATGTAAAGATTTAACTACATCAAAATTCCCCATCCAATGACAGAACACGTCCCTGGTCACTATTGATTCTATATGAGTAAACAATGAGTGAATAATAAAGATATGGGTGAATGAATAAGTGAATGAATAGATTTCCTAATTATTAAATCATATGTCATTTCGGTCGAATCTTAACAGCTTACATTCAGTATGTGAGAAGGCTATATAGCTATTCTTGGACTTGTTAAATACCAAAAGACTTATATTAATAAGATGGTAAAATGCAATAATTAGGATATCAATGATGATTAAACTATTGTTCATCAAGTTGGTGACAAATCATCTTCGCTAGCCAATGGTGACGATCTGCTCTGCTACTGAAACGAAGATGGTGCCAAATTGATTAAGATGCATTTTTTTTTATCAGAGTTTTATATTCTTGTAAATGAACAGTAACATCAAGATCACAACAAAATATTGTTCTGCAGCTTATCTTTAAAAACTAAGCATATAAGATGGAATTGCACCCCCATTTACTTTTGAGAAAGTGTGATATTGATGACATGACCTTGAAAACTGGTCTTAAATAAGGGTCATGACACACCCAGCCTCATAAGTAACCTCAAATTGTGACAAGTTATGTATGATGTATTTCTTATCATAAAGGCTATGGGTTATTTATTGGAGTCAGACTCCAAAAAAGTGTTGCACTGACATGTAAACACTGACAAAGGGATGAACAGACAAAGAGTCTATACCGGTATTATCCTTTCCTAGGATATAAGCATTTGTCTCTCAATTATAATATGTTACTACAAAATCATTTGGAAATTGTTTACAAGTCCATTGAAGTGAAAAACATAAAATGAAGAAAATATGTCCAATATCAATGAAAATGTTAGTGGTACATTCTAACAAATTATGAATGTATGCAAATTTAATATGAGTTGCGCATGATGTTTAAAACATTTCTACAGCAAAAGGGACAATTAACATCTTTAAAATTCTAAACAGTTTTGAAATTAAGAAATTTTTCATTTGAAATAGATTCATCATGAATTTTGCAGCAAATTAAACACATTTCGTTGAAAGTTTCTCCCAAACACATCCTTAAGACCTGCATGGCACGGCTGATAGTTTTTTTGGCTTTTAACAATATTAGTACATTTATATTAATATATCAATTGTTTTTGAATACAAAGAAAATGGCCAAAGTTGAATTTTCCCCCCAAATTTTGTCATGGTTTGCAATCAAATCTATCTATTCTGCCATGCAAGTTTCTGCCCTTACAGTGTAGGAGAAAATTATTTTCAAATACAAGTGAAACTAAGTTTTGTTCTTATATCAGTACATTTGTACCACTTATGGTCATACATGTATATATATATATTCATGAAATAGTAAATAGCTCACAGTTACTGTTATAATTGTAAACATGGATATTTTCATAAAAGGATAATTTATAGATGATTACATTATATATTAAGAAATAGATGTATTTGTATTCTTTTCACTCTGGGTTTACTTCATTCATGTAACCAAATATCCATGTCTACAGTACCTAAAATAATATAAAATAGGAATCTTTATAATATTCTTTAACTGTCCGGGCGTCATCAGTTAAGAAACAGTTAAAGAATTATCTGTAAAGTTTCTCTCATTATTGTCACCTACAGAAGTCAAAACTAAAGTAAAATTATCTGTAAAGTTTCTCTCATTATTGTCACCTACAGAAGTCAAAACTAAAGTAAAGTTAATCTGAAATACAATTGATAAAGCATATACATGTATGATAAAAATCTAGGTAAAGAATTTGTGCATACAGTGCTCATCTGATGTATTCATTTGTTTTCTAAGGTCTAATGAATGTAATCATTTTTATCAAGTTCATTATTGTTCAAAAGGTGCAGTAGAAAATACTTATATTTGTCTTCTAAATTTAAGTTAACCAAGTTTTAAAGCAAATTTTGAATACCGTACACAATTTAGTAGCACAACTTTTCTTAGCTAGATCTTTACCTATACATAGAGAGAAGTTGTAAGCATAAAAGATAGAGCAACATACTGGTGGGCAATAATATCAATGAAACCAAGCACTGGCCATGTATGCCATTGCCAGTCTACTCCTGGACTGACATGATGCATTGGTATCAGAGTATTATGTAGGACAGGTAGTGGATCACAAAGCTGTCTTTTTCTCTCGATGCATTGATGCACTGGCCTATACGCCATGGCCAGTCTACTACTGGACTGACATGATGCACCAATGACAAAGAAAGTCTCAGGGCTGGCAAGGCTGGTTCAAAGGCTTGACTTGCTGTTTTGACTTTGGTGCACTGGCCATTACGCCATTGCCAGTCTACTACTGGACTGACATGATGCACCATTGTCAAAAATGATCCAATTAGGGTCTTTTGTCCAGTAGTTAGCTCACTTTATGCATTTAAACAGCTGTATAAAATTGGAATAAATTTTGATGCTTTCTTTGTTGTAGATGTCGGTTTCAATCAAGCAGGAGGATCATTTTTATTACTGTTGTCATCAGCTACTCCATTGGAAAACATCAACACTTGCTTTTTCCCATCCTTTGTTGTGATCGTTATTCTCCTTCCAATTAATGGTGGTGGAACTCTCATCCATGATTGTAATCCAATCCTGCCATCAACTCTGCAAAACACAATAAGATTTGTTTATATCATTAACTACACAATTTCAATCACAATTACAAATGTGTATTAGAAAATTGAGAAACAAGATTTTGTACATGTACTTACTCGAACAGCGATTGTTCTGGCTCTCTAGACAGTGGATCAGTTGTACTGACTACCATCAAGGAAGAGTCAACTTGTTGTTAATGCACATCTTTATTCAGTCATTGTATAACTATAATGATGATTTAGGACATGATGACGTGACTTGATGTAATGACACGTGATGTGACTAGATGTGATGATGTGATTAACTGGAAAAACAAAGAAAACATACATAAGTTTTGATGCTATGAATAAACATACAAAACACACTCAGCATATGACAAATATCACTCTAGTAAATATATATGCCCCTGTTCTTGTAAACAATACTTTCACTTATATATATATGCTCTAGTAAATTAGCAAATATAACGAAACTCATACTACTAGCAAATTACACAATTCAAAATGAATATATATGTACGCCTATGGTAGAGTGCACAAAACATCGCATCCAAACAATGAAACCTTAAATTCCGATATATCATACAATAGAAACATGCTACGATGATACTTATAGCTTTAAATTTATATAACATTCTAGATATATCCCTTGTGCCAACATTCTAACATGTTACTAAAAATACATCTTCACAGTTGAACACTTTTGTTTACACATTTATATCTATCGTTTATACATAACTTTCTGCACAAAACAATACACAAGCAGATTTCATGTTAACTTACCAACTTAGAAGTTTTCTCTCGTAGAAACAAACATAGTAAACATGGTAAATGTAAATGGTGTTCAGCACAGGGACTAGGAAAAAATCTAAACTGCTCGTTCCCCGCGAAAAATCCTAATAACAAAACCAAATCCGGAAATCCGGAATATTCTAAAATTCAAACTCAATCCGGAAAAATGTATATAATGTTAAATTGGCTATAACAATCCAGCCCCCTAATTGTGGAACATTATGTGACACAATTATACAAATCATAATACTTGATATATAATCAAATTATACACATTGAAAAAGTACCCATGTCAATAAAATGTCATAGGTTGCCTTAGATAAGCAACAAATTTGAAAAAGCACAATGAAAGTTTGATAACACATCACACAGAAGGTTCGTCCATTTCCAAAATAAGACACAGTTTATCTATTGGACGCATCAAAGTGTTCGTTGCTGTCTTTACTTTAACTTGTCGCACCAATCCAAAACGATCGGGAACAGTCTCTAAAACCACACCCATGGGCCAGGAATTACGAGGAGAGTTCGAATCCACCACTAAAACCACATCACCGATTTTCAGGTTCCTCTTCACTTCGTGCCACTTTTGACGCTCTTGCAGTAATGGTAGGTATTCTTTCACCCATCGGTTCCAGAAGAGGTTGGCCATATATTGAACCTGCCTCCAACGACGTCTGCAGTAGTTGTCAGATTTCGTAAACACACCTGACGGTAAATTTGGCTGTTGTCTCATTAACAAGAGATGATTTGGTGTCAAAGCCTCTAGGTCGTTGTGATGATCGGAATTCTTGGTTATTGGTCTGTCATTGAGAATGGCCTCTATTTCACACATAAGTGTATTGAGTCCTTCATCATCTAGGATCTGTTCTCGAAGAACACTGTTCATCACTTTTCTTATGGTCCTGATGATTCTCTCCCAGACACCTCCATGATGGGATCCTGCTGGGGGGTTGAAATGCCAATCTATGTTTTTCTGTAGCATTGCTTCATGAATCTGTGACACATTCCAGTCGTTTATCGAGTTTCTAAGTTCACGATTTGCCCCAACAAAGTTTGTCCCATTGTCCGAGCGAATTTTCTTCACCTGACCTCTGCGTGCAATGAAACGACGTAAAGCGTTGATGTAGGAATCTGTAGTCAAAGAAGACGCAACTTCTAAATGCACAGCACGACTGGCAAGACATGTAAAGATAACACCATAACGTTTGACGTGACTTCTCTTCAATTTCACTTCAAAAGGACCAAAATAGTCCACGCCAACTCTAGTGAATGGTGGTTCATCAGGTATTAAACGATCCTCTGGTAATTGAGCCATTTTCTGTTCTCCAACTCTAGCTTTTTGGCGGCGACATACTATACACTTTGAAATCAACTTCCTGATAGAAGAAGGCGCATGTATTAACCAGTATTTTTGTCTTAATATAGAAAGCATATGATTTCTACCACTATGTTTCAGTTCACAATGGATCTGTCTCAATATCAGATTTGACACGTGGTGATCCTTAGGCAAGATGATTGGATGCTTGGTTTCTAACGGCATACTTGCTCTGTGCAATCGACCACCAACACGAATGAGTCCATCATCAAGAATAGGGTCTAATTTTCTGACATTGCTACTAAGTTTCACAGGATGTCCTTTCTTCAGCTCTTCGATTTCTGATGCAAATGATTTTCTTTGAATGAATTTCAAAATAGCAACTTCAGCTTCCTGCAAGTCCTCAGCTGATAAACATGTCTCAGCTGCTTGATTTTTTAATTGTGTATTGCGTCGAGTTCTGAGAAACAGTTTTTTCTTTATTTTGAGAATCCATGCCACACTTTTCTTTAACTTGTACCATGAGGAATGATAGTTCAAGAGTCTTTCAACACTATCAACATGATTATCACAGGATTCACGTGTATGAGTAACTGCCCTCACTGTGACCTTTTTGACCTCTGGATCGTCAACAGGTATCTCATCAGAAAGTTCCATTGGTTTTTCAGCCCAACTATCATTTTTTGCTAACAAGACTTCAGGTGCTGTTATCCAATGTTTTCCTTGAAGAATGTCATTAGCGGACATGCCTCTTGATGCAAGATCAGCAGGGTTTTGTTTGGTATTGATGTATCGCCATTCATCAGGTAAGGAGCCTTCGTGAATCACTGCAAGTCTATTTGCGACGAAAGTGTGAAATCTAGATGAAGTATTTCTTATATACCGAATAACTGCCATGCTGTCTGTCCAAAACACAGTTTCATCTATAGGTACATCTAACTCGGACTTCAACATCTTATCTGTGCGAACTGCTACTGTAGCCGCTGTCAATTCTAGTCGAGGAATTGTCGTCTGTTTTAATGGAGCGACACGTGACTTGCCTATAACGAATGAGCAATGAACTGCACCATCAAAGTTCTCCTGTCTTAAATAGGATACAGTTCCATATCCACGTTCACTGGCATCTGCGAAGTGATGTAGCTGTACGGACTTTATTTCTCCGAATCCAACAGGTTTATAACATCTTGACACTTTAAAGTCAGAAAGTCTCTCTAGATCTTGTAGCCATTCGTTCCACTGTTGTGCGAGATGTCCTGGTATCTTCTCATCCCATCCTAGCTGAAGTTTACAAAGTTCTTGTAGTAAACACTTTGCTTTTAGAGTGAACGGGGCCAAAAATCCCAGTGGGTCAAACACACTGCTCACCATGGATAAGATACCTCTTCTCGTTAAGGGTTGATCTTTAATGTCCATCTTGAAACAAAAAACATCATTTTCAACACACCACTGAACTCCCAGGGCTCTATCGATGGGAAGGGTATCATTTTCCAAATCCAAGTCTTTGACTTCCTTTGCTCTCCTTGAGACTGGAATATAGGTCATAACTTCTCGGCTATTACTAATCCATTTAGTAATATGAAATCCTCCTCTCATAAGAAGATCTTGCAAATCACACAACAGAGAAGATGCTTCAGTTACGGTTTTCACTGATTTCAAACAGTCATCCACATAAAAGTTTTTAAGGACAGTGTTGATGACTTCAGTGTTGTAAAGTCCTTTGTAATCTTGCGCTGTTTTCCTCAAAGCATAATTTGCACAACTTGGCGATGATGTCGCACCAAATAAATGTACTACCATTTGGTACTCAATTATGCGTTTTCTAGGATTTCCATCCTCCCACCATAGGAATCTAAGGAAACTTGCATCCTCCTGTGGTACTTTCACTTGATAAAACATGCTATCGATGTCTCCCATGATCACTATCTCATCTTGTCTGAATCTTAAGAGTGTACCAATCAGAGTATTTGTGAGATTCGGTCCTTGTAACAGTTGTTCGTTCAATGAAGTTCCCTGATATCGAGCTGCACAATCGAACACAACTCTCAACTTCCTTTTCTTAGGATGGTATACTCCATGATGAGGTAGGTACCACACTTGTCCGTCATCTTGAATAACTTTCTCATCTGGAACTTTGACAGCATATCCTTCTTCAAGAATCTTGTTCATGAATACACAGTATTCTTTGTGGAAGTTTTCATCACGACTGAATCGTTTCTGAAGTGAAGACAGTCTTTGTTCAACTTGTTTCCTGTTGTTAGGTAAACACACGTTTTCTGACTTAAACGGAAGACTTATAACGTAATGTCCGTCTTCAAAATGAATAGAATTTGACACACATTCTAGGAATCTTCTGTCTTCCTTTGAGGGTTCACACTTGTCATCAATAGTTCTTTCATTAAAGTCATGATTAAACTGATTGCGAATCTGTTCCTCCAAGTTGTTCATTAGTTTTGCATCTACACGATTAACGGACACATATGTATCATTCGAAGTCGCATGAATTTCGAGTGGGCCATTTATCACCCAGCCTAGCAAAGTTTTTACAGCGAACGGTCCATTATCAACACTGGGTATAACATCCCAAGGCTCCATTGCCCTAGGCACATTGACTCCAATCAGAATTCCAACATCACTGTCAATCCTGGGAAGTTCAATATCACTGAGATATGGATAGTTCTCAATATCCTCTGGAGAAATCACATCTGTCCTCGATGCAGGTAAAGTAGGTTGTGTGTAGACCGGAGGAAGTTCCAACACATTCACACCATTGATGTCGGATATTTCTAACCCGGAAATCACATGAGAAGTCTGAGTATGCTGTTGGCCCATTGTCGTAAGGTTGAGGTTCATCTTCCTTCCCTCCAGTTTTAACAATCTTGCAATGTCCTCCAAACAGAATGTTGCATTGCTTCCTGAGTCAAGGAAAGCATATGTTTCCAGGTATTTGTCACTAAACTTTGACTTGACTCTGACCGGCACAATAGGTAGCGCTTGTTTTCCAGCCCCCATATGAACTGTAGATGACATAGCGAACAAAGGGTTTTCACCGTCAGTATGTTCTCTTGAAGTTGAAGCTCCATTTGTTCCTTCATTCTGTCGAGGATCAACGTGAAGAATGGATGGATGATACTTCTTACAATGAGCACATGTCATTCTTTGTCGACAATTAGTTTTCACATGTCCATATCTCAAGCATGCAAAACACAGTCCATTCGATTTCAAGAATGCATATCTGTCTTTAAGAGGTAGAAAAGTAATGCTCAAACACATGTCCAATGAATGGGCTCCATTACAGAATTTACAATGTTTGAAAACTGGTTTCATCTGTGTAGCACTGTTATCATAGAAAGATCTTGTGTTGGTTTTCACAGCAAAGTTTTTATGTGCTTCTGATTTCTTCTGGTCTTGAAAACGTTTGTTGGCTGAACTGCTCATAATTTCTCTTCCGTATATAGGATCTGTTGCTTTTTTGGCTTCTTTGCGAACAAAGTCAGCAAGATGGTGAAACTTCACAGCTTGTTTCTTCTCTTTCAGTTCATATACACAGCTTCGCCATTTGTCGTGAAGGTAAAATGGTAATTTCTTCACTAACAGTTTCAAATTTTCTGAATATTCCAGTACACGACCAGTATCAATGTTTTCAACAGCATATTGACACTCACGCAAAAATATAGCAAACTGATCTAAAGTTTTTGCACTGTCCGGTTTTACTGGAGGCCAATCGAGAGCTTTCTTCACATATGCTTGCGCTATAATGTCAGGGTCTCCATAACGATCCTTCAACTCTTCCAGTGCTGCTTTGTAGCCACGTTCAGCATCCAGATATGAATAACCAGAAACGATTCTTTGTGCTTCACCAACAGTAAACTGTAATAGATAGTTCAACCGTTCTTCGTATGATTCCGTATTAGAACAAATTCTGGCATTGAATTGTCTGAGAAATCTTGTGTAATTCATAGGGTTTCCATCAAACTTCTGTAGATCAGCTTTTGGTTTGTTCAATTCACGAGCGACAGTCTGTATTTCACTGCTTGGTTCATATATGGGTGTTGACAATTCTGGTCTAACTAAACGTTGCACAGATCGATGAGGAATGCGCGGAGTAGAATTGTCACATGTGAACTCATTCTCACGATCAAGATCAAAAGTTACAATTCTGTCTATATTTTCATTGATGAGGGAGTTTTCTAGTTCTTGGTCACGGAGTTCACTTTTCTCTAATTCTTCCAATAATTTGGATCGTGCATCACTTATCTGAAGTTCAGTTTTAATCTTCAATTCTTCTTCTTTATTTTTCAGCTCCAGTTTAGCCGCTTCTAATTTTCGTTGTTCATCTAAAGCTGATGCTTTGGCCAACAGTTCTGCTTTTCGTTGACTTTCTTTTAATTTCTCGAGTGAAATTTGACTTGAAGTTTTCGATGCACTCGACAGTCTCGATTTCACATCAGATGGTATTTTCTTTGGAGTCGGTTGCATTGAATGTTTCGTGAACCACTGTTCTACAGAATCTTTCACTTTATGAAATCGGGAATTCCTGTCCTGAAATTCTTTGTCATCACTTTCTCCACTTCCGGTCGAAAGTTTCAATAAGCCCTGAAGACTTTCATGTGTAAATAAAAGTTCATCGTAAACTTTCAGCCATTTCTTGTACAGTTCTTTGACTTCATTCACATCTGTTGATGTTGTCAATAATTCTTCGATATCCTCACTCAAAGACACCAGTTTATTTTCACATCCCCTACGATACTTAGACTTACGATCGAGATGATATTCTAAACCTTTCTCGGTATGAGTTCTAGGTCTTGTCTCTCCTGTAGCACCATCCGCCATGACGAAGTACAGCTTCTTTAGGGACAAGATCTTCTAAGTTGTTAATGTTGTACTGACTACCATCAAGGAAGAGTCAACTTGTTGTTAATGCACATCTTTATTCAGTCATTGTATAACTATAATGATGATTTAGGACATGATGACGTGACTTGATGTAATGACACGTGATGTGACTAGATGTGATGATGTGATTAACTGGAAAAACAAAGAAAACATACATAAGTTTTGATGCTATGAATAAACAAACAAAACACACTCAGCATATGACAAATATCACTCTAGTAAATATATATGCCCCTGTTCTTGTAAACAATACTTTCACTTATATATATATGCTCTAGTAAATTAGCAAATATAACGAAACTCATACTACTAGCAAATTACACAATTCAAAATGAATATATATGTACGCCTATGGTAGAGTGCACAAAACATCGCATCCAAACAATGAAACCTTAAATTCCGATATATCATACAATAGAAACATGCTACGATGATACTTATAGCTTTAAATTTATATAACATTCTAGATATATCCCTTGTGCCAACATTCTAACATGTTACTAAAAATACATCTTCACAGTTGAACACTTTTGTTTACACATTTATATCTATCGTTTATACATAACTTTCTGCACAAAACAATACACAAGCAGATTTCATGTTAACTTACCAACTTAGAAGTTTTCTCTCGTAGAAACAAACATAGTAAACATGGTAAATGTAAATGGTGTTCAGCACAGGGACTAGGAAAAAATCTAAACTGCTCGTTCCCCGCGAAAAATCCTAATAACAAAACCAAATCCGGAAATCCGGAATATTCTAAAATTCAATCTCAATCCGGAAAAATGTATATAATGTTAAATTGGCTATAACATCAGTGGAGGATGAGCTTGGCACCAATCGCAAAGGAGGGTATGGGGCAACTGTTGGGGCATTCTGCATATCTCTTCTCTCCGGTATTACTTCGGGCAAATTCTGATCCTTCAGAAGTTGTTCCTTTTCCTCTTTAGATGGTTTTCTGAGTGGAACCTTTTTTGGCCTCCCTTTCTTCTTATTTGTCCCATGAAATCTTGGTTGCAAGATATTATTTGCATTACCTGAAATTTTCTCTGTCTCTTTGAGCCCACCTAAATCATCTGCAAGGTTGATACAAGCCTCATTGCCAGCTTTGATGGTCTGAAGTGATTGAATTATGTTTGGGAGCCTAATGCCTCTGACTTTAGGATGACTGAGCTGTTCTTCAATCTGCTTTATTAAAGTTTTGATTGTATTGAGCTGAGTTTCCTGTCCTGGTGAGGTGTCCTGAGACTGAGAAGAGTCTTGACTAGGATTGACAAAAAGTGCCCTGTCCTCACAGTCATCCTCATTGTTTTTAAGTGTAAACATGCTATGGACTTTATGAACATGTTTACATAAAAACCCATTTATGTAATCTGGACAGTTGCAGTGATACATGTGATAGCATAAGTCTATACAAGGTATTTCTCTGCATCAAAGGTAACAATGCTCCTCCATACAATATAGATGGCAAATTTCTATCAAATATTGATTATCCTGGGATTCTACAATAAAAAACCTGTCCGATAATTGCTTTATATGTCCATCGGGAATTTGAAGACTACTTTTATGCCTGTTTTGTGTATCACTGTCCTCTTTAGAAGGCATATTGTATGCCACCCTCTTAAAATGGTTGATGAATAGATTATTTTCCAATTTCAAAAGAGTTTCCAATAAAACATCAATTCTCCTATTCCTTTTCCCTTCAAAATAAATAGTTTTTAGTTGATTGTGGAAACTTTCTACAAACATGTTTGTATCAACCTTGCAATAGTCCCCTTTCCTGAAGCACTTTGCCCATTTTTCTGCTCTGCAAAAATAATGATCCTCCATGTATTTTAAAAATGCTTGATTAATTACCTGCAATTTGGCAACAAAGGCAGACTTGTACTGTAAAAATTCATCTTCAGTTTTGGCCTCCAACATAGCACACAGAAAACTAAACACAGAACTTTTGTGCTCGTCATTCTTAAAATACTGTTGGACATTGCGAGTCCATGACCTGTATATGTGCCATATGCACAAATAATGTTGCAAATCATTTCCAAAAATAGACCTTGCAGCATTCCAACCAGCATTATCATCATCTGTCATTATGACATTCAATTTTGTGTCTGGAGACCTTGACTTGACAGACTTCAAGAATAAGGCAATAGCTGTTTCATCCTCCCTGTTAGAAATGCAAAATGCGACAGGGTAACCTCTGCGAAACTGGTCAGGAACCAAAAGAGTAATCAACTTAAAGGAATAGCTGTTAGTTTTATGAGTTGAATCCATGCATACTATTCTGTTGGCAAACTTTCTATAAATCTCTAATTGTTGCTTGGTCATCAATACTAGCAAAAAATCCTCCCTGGTTAATCCTGGTGTTAAAGAGGGATCATTTTCAACATCCTGTTGCTTGAATAATAAAACTGGATTAAACTTCTCCCTTTTGAGCATTTCAACCTTTAAGAAAGTAGAAATAGCATCATTGCTGTGCTGAATAACTGATGGATCTGCTAATTTTTTCTTTAAGTTATGAATTGTTCTACGATCAATCAAATTGTAATACTTGATGTCCTCCAAGTTATCACGGTGATCCCTATCTGAAAAGCGCTCCCGTATCTTGTCAATGATGTTATTTATTGGTATTTTCAAGGACAACATTCCTAAAATTTCTGTTTTTATTCCCTCAGGTATCGGTAAAAATTTGCTGTTCTCAAATGATAGGGAATGGGTATGAGATTTGATATATTTAACACATATTTTTCCATCTTCCTTTTCCCGCACAGAAAATCTTGCTGGACAGATACTATTCAGTTGGCAACTACCCTTAATGTTTTTTCGTGAAAACTTCATTTGATATCCCCTGTTTTTATGCGATCTTATGCAACCATTCCTATGGCATTCCAAGGAGTAAACCTTCTCTTTCTTTTTATTCTCTTGAACCTTATTCCTCATGACAAACCATTCCTATGGCATTCCAAGGAGTAAACCTTCTCTTTCTTTTTATTCTCTTGAACCTTATTCCTCATGACAAACCTTGTGTTTGTATTCATTTCTTCCTGTTCTTTAAACTTGCAGAAGTCATCCTTATTTTGAAAAGAGAGCTCTTCTATCTCAATATTTGCCCCATGTGCTACAATTTCATGTTCAACAAGCTGCTCCAATGTTCTAAAATATAGGGGACATCATACCTGTTAACCCTCCCGCATTGCGCGGGAGACTCCCGCAAAACGGCCTAAAAATCTAAGATCTCCCGCATCCAACCTATCTCCCGCGCGGGAGACAAATTTCTCCCGCAATCGTATTTGTCTTCCCCATACCCCCCTCTCCCAATTCTGAATCTTCACATGCAAATTTCAACAACCACTGCGGGTTTTTCTCTGAATTTGAGCTAAAAAAAAAAAGCTGCTTTGTAGCTTGAATATATCAAAATCCATCCAAGTACTGTCTACCGTGATCATAGTTTGACATGTTATAGTCCAGTTTACTTTTTACGATTACTTCCGGTTTTGACTTAAATCAGTTACGTATTTAGTTATGCATAGGCCTTATAAAATATAAGTGAAAGCTTAAAACATCTTGATTTTACTTTGTAACACCAAAGAAAACAATACACAGCCAGTGGTGTCACTCAACAGGTGCACAGGTAAAGCACCCAAGCCACGTGCAGTGAGTCGTGACTAATTCTGTCTGGCCAGCACGGTCGGTAACAATCAAAGTGAGTTTGGAACACTAAGTGTTTACACAAGCTACCGATAAAAGAGAAGCTCGAGGAAAAAGTGTAAAAATTTCACAGGAGTTTTTAAAGTTTATAGTACCGGTACTATGAATTACAGGGATGCTATAGACATTACAACAGAGATCATTTTTAAATGATACTGGAGAAATACATGTTGTTTTGTGAATTAAAAATCTTTCCTATATATAAGGCAAAAAATAATTTTAATGAATATTATTTACTGGTATTTTCTTAACTGGGTTTCACTGCATATTCAAAATACGCAAAATAAATTTTCTGTGTTTACCCTAGATGTCAGCATGCAGTGATGGTTCAATACTCAACAATAAGAAGACTTAATATAAAAAGTGGCACTATTGACTTCTTGTATTGCACCATGCAAACAAATTAATAGTTTTCTGAACACAACTCAAGTTGTAATTGCACACTGGTGGTCCAAAGAGATAATAAAATTTAAAATGATTGCAAATGCATTAATTACAATGATAAAATAAGGTATCTAACAGTATTTTTAATATATATTTGCATTTCACATGAAAAAACGTCGTTTACGCAAAATCTCCCCCTTAGCCAAGTTGGTAAGGGGGAGATTCTCCCACATAGCAGCTTTGAAAGGTTAACAGGTATGGGACATGATGATGCCATGCACTGGTATGACTTTCCTTTATTCTGCTTTTTGTTGTGGTTTTTAGCCTGGTGCTTTTTTAGAGTAATGAAGGAAGAAAATGTAAGTTTGCATTGAGAGCATGTGTGTTTCTGCTTAGGGGAACTTGGCCCACTGCACTCTGCCTTAATAGAGTAACTATGCAGCTCTGACAAATGACTTTGCAAATCTTCTAAATCTCTGATGCTATTGGAGCTAGTGTCATAATTTTTGTGGCTGTTGCTTGGGAATTCAACTTTCTTTAAAAATGGTGTACTTGTATTCCATGGCTTTGTGTGGAGATTATCCTGACTGCTAACAAAAGGATACACTGGTGGATCAGAAACCTGGTCTCTTCCTACATCTGACACTGCCTCATAATGACCTCCACCAAAACGCCTCCAAATGATATGTATGTGGTTCTGGTTTGCAGTACTTGTGAAAGAGTTTTCCATTGTAATAACTTCAGATGAGGAATCATCTCCACCAAATGTAACCAAAATATTAATGTTGAGAGCCTTTGCCAGTGCATATATACATTCCTGTCCTGCATAAGTATTTGGTTGACCCAATCTGCTAATTTGTTCCAATGCAGTTCCTCTATCTGATAAAAAGTAATCTGAAAATTCTGCAATATTAGCCCTTAAAGTATCTACTGCTAAATTTCTTAAGTATGCATGATTATTCTGGTGACCGTAAAGTGAGAAACTTACAGCACGAAACAAACAATTTCCATCGCCCATGATGGAAACGCGCTGGAGACCGAATGTTCTTAAATACCTGTTTTGACGCTCTACTTCCGAGTCCATTTGCTGGTAGTTTCTTATCACCTCCATGAAATTAAATCCCTGTTATTATAATAAATATGTACAAATATTGCATTTTCATGGGTATCAGTTATAAAAAATGTATTCAGTTGAAGATCAACATATAGTAATAGCAGCATGCAGCTTCATAAAATTGGGGGTTTGTTTTGTCTGATTGCCCAAAAGTATCGAGAGAGAGGGGGAGAGAGAGAGAAAGAGAGAATACTAGTTGTTGAACATGAAGGGTCAATAGTTAATGTCCGTTCACCCTTGATTGGAGCTGGATAATGAATTAATTTATTTCCTATGTAAACCAAAAAATACTATTCCCCATGTCCAATCAAAGCTGTATTACACTTTCAAGATATGCTATTTATTATTATTGTGATGTCACATTTAATCAATTGTGACGTCAGGTTATTTACCTCCAGCTCAAGTCGGGTGTACGGATATGGTTTATTAGCCAATCAAATCTTGTGTTACGAGCTATATAGCATCGTCGGAACCCAGAGGTTTCTATCCATTACACTGAGTGTAACGGATAGAAAACCCGTGGGATCTGACGATGGCTATATAGGAAATAAAGAGCTTTATATTCTGGTACTCAAGAATCTGCAATTACTGGTAAAATTTGTTCAGTCATTGAGTCTATTAAAAAGAAACGCCAAGTTTCCTTTTTCTTATAGAAATTATCAATTCTGCTATTTATTAAAGGTTGATATATGTGTTTAAACATTTATAAGTATTTTTCATGTAATCTTTTCCTAAATATTTACATTCTACTGTGTTTTTCCATTGAATGCTGTGATCTTTAAATGTCTTTAAATGCAACAACTAATCACTGGGTACTCAAAAGTTAAAATGACAAATTTTATTACGTCACAAACGTTGAACGCTGTAAACTGCACCGTCACGAGTGAATTAAAAATCAAAGTTCTCGCTTGTGGCTGTTAATGTGGCTTTTCCATTAATATTAACTTAGGATAAGATAGCAATTTTAAGGTATAAATCACATTTGCAGACAAGGCAAGAAGTTAAAAAAAGTGTAAATATAAGCATTAAATCATGATTTTTTAAAGTATTCAGTCTCATTACTGCAGCGATGTGTGCATACAAATTTTCATAATGCGCTAATGAGACTGTATACTTCAAAAAATCATGATTTAATGGTATAGTTCATGTAGTTTTCCTTTGTAAATCTAACAACATAAAATATAATCCTGATTTCGCTTCACTGTGATTTCATGTTTAGAGTATTACCAGGTATTCATAATATTAGAGCTTTTTGTAGGGCAAAACAAAAAAGTGAAAAGATATACATGTATAAAGGGTCCTGGGTTATCATCTTCTTTTAGAATTCCAAGATAATATAAACTATATAGCTTTATATGTACATGTAAGAGTTTTTGTAGACCAAGATAATTGTAAGGAGATCAAAATAAGGTCCGACATCAAATTAATTACTCTGAATGTCTTGTAAATTTAAGAAATGATCCATTTTTATCAAGCAAATCATTGATACATATACTATTACATGTACAATTTTCTTATTATACCATTCAGTAAAGAGAAGTGAATTTTTACAGTATATGCATCATAATCTGTTTTTAATATACCATGACTGATGATGTTCAGAAATTCAAAAAATCTATACATTTGTGAATAGATTTCCATGAAAATCATTAATTATCAGTTTCCTCAATCTATTATCATTGACAATAAATCAACTTGGCATGAAACCTGTTTGACTAGGATTATAATGAAATCAAACATATTTTTTTATTTTCTAAGCATACATGGCCCCTGGGTCAGGGATTCTGGTGTTAAGACAGGGCTCTAATAATTATATAGGATAGGGTGGTGTAGTTTTGTCCAATTATTTTTTGGTACTTAAGATTTGTTCAATTATGTCACTGTATATTATGCTACAATTTTTAATTTTTTTTTTTTTTTTAGAATTTAGAAAGTTAAATTAATTAGATTAAGCACTCCCGGAATATTAAAAATGATTTCATTAGCCCTGTAGTCATAATATATAATATAAATATATACAAGTGTTCTCTAATTCAAAATTTGTTTTTTTTTTTTTCTCCTTCATCTGTGTAAAATAGATTTCTCTTAATTGCATGTAGGTCTATGATTTCTTAATTTTTTCTACACCCCCCCCCCTCCCAAATTTATTAAGGAACGAGGGACAATTCACCAGTTAGATTAAGCATAACGTGCCACTTTGTTTTAAAATAAATAGGCCAATAACATCTAGAGACATTTCTTAAAGATTTTATGGCTTATAATTAGGTATATTTTATAATAATTTACAAGGACTTATATTTATATGGCCTTTCACAAAATGGTAGGACATTAAGATCAATTAGATCAGAAATGTCTAAACCTTAATGTTTTCTTCATAAAATTATTTATTATTATGTAAACATATTATATATAAATAGCATGGCTTTGAATTATTGTGACATTGACTACATGTTGTACTACATGTAATTACATGCAACATAATTATCTTACATTATCCAAATCCTCAGGGGCTATTTCCTCAAGTAATACATCTTCCATCTATAAAGAACAATGAAAAACAACACAAAAATATAAAAGTGCAGAGCTAGATATTAGAGTTGCTAATTAAGTCTACATGTATGATACTTGTTAGGATGTACCAGTCAGTAGATGTAGTATTTTACATTACAGTACACTTAGTATGATCTTGCAATATAACTAATTACAGGGTCTTAGTATGAAAGGAAACTGCATATTTGATATATTCCTTCAAAACTTATGATACATGTACATGTACTAGTACGTGTACATGTATATCAAATATCTTAAAGTATATTTAAATCTACTGAGTATTTTCTTTCCTATTTCTTAAGAAATCTAATTGTGTTTAAACAATTACTGACAAAACTGAACACTTTATTTCCAGTGACGATATGTGCGTACCTAGTATATGGTGGTATTCAACATATATACAGATTAATCCATTCACTGTGTCATTTCAGTACATATACTGGCAGACAGACAGACAGACAGACATACGGGTGATATCCCCCTGTACTTTGTTTGCAGGTGTATAAAAATGCTTTATTTGGTGATTCATACAGTATAAGAAGCAATTAATGCAGAAAAAAGTTGGTTTCTGTATTTATGCTTGCCTTCTTTATAGCTTGAATGAAACACCAAAGAAATAATTTTGATGTTTTAATCAAGATTTTCATCAAATTTGCACTGTTTGCACATTTCATTATAAATGTCTATATCTGAATAGAATAAAGTACCTCAATATCTGGAATACTGGGTTGATCTGCCATCAATCTGCTGCTGTCATCTTGCATTGGCTGTTAAATTCAAGTGAATTGTGAACATCAAGCAGTTGGAGAAAAAAGCATTATTATAAGCACTGACATGTAACAGTATAATTAACATCCATTGTTGTTACTGAATCTGTACACAGTACAGAATCAGTAACAACAATCAAAACAGTGTAGCATAAAAGTAAAACTGATTTAATTTAAAACATTAACTTATCTTGCACAATTTGGCAGACAGACAGACAGTTGATATCCCCCTGTACTTTGTTTGCAGGTGTATAAAAATGCTTTGTTTGGTGATGCATACAGTATAAGAAAGTAGCAATTATCGCAGAAAGAAGTTGGTTTCTGTATTAATGCTTGCCTCCTTCATAGCTTGCATGAATCACCAAAGGAATGATTTTGAACATTTCATTATAAATGCCAATATCTGCATAAAGTACCTCAATATCTGGAATACTGGGTGGATCTGCCCTCAATCTTCTCCTGTCATCTTGCATTGGCTGTTGAATTCAAGTAAATTGTGAACATCAAGCAGATAGAGAGAAAAGTATTAATGTAAGCATTGACATGTAACAATAGAAACATCCATTGATGTAAACAAATTTATACACAGTGTAGCATGAAGGTTAAAACTGATTTAAGTTAGCACATAAACATATCTTGCACAATTTGATTGAAAGGATAGATAGACTGTAAAAAGCTTAGTATTATTTTACATGGTAATCATACATTGAACTTAACATGTTGATTGTGTTTAATATTTAATGCAATATTTCTATACTATAGTAGTATCCAAATTATGTGCTTGTAAGGAGGTATTAGAATTTATACATATACTGTTTATTACAGTACATGTATTTTGAAATATAATTCCAATTGAAGTAAACCTGATAGTTGTCTTCTGTTTCATTTCTTCTCTGGGTATTATTGGGGGAACAAGAGCAAGGGGGTTCAGCATTATTCTGTAAAATATAATAATACCATCTGAGAATGTATGAAAACATTATCATTATTGTAAACATACAATGATGTTTCTGTATATTCATTGTGCCTTTGCAAATTATTGTAATTGTGTTTGTGTCAATAAAATATTTGTATAATTGATTGGCAAACAAGATGTCAGTTAAGACTTTATATGTAACAGTTATTGGTGACTTACTGGTAAGGAGAGATAATCATGGTCTTCATATAGACCTGACCTTATTGGGATACCACCAACTGTTGTTTGGATTACCAGAAGAACCTATTAATGAAATGAATCACATAAGTTACAACATGAAAAAATATATCCAATTATTTCTTCCAATTCTTATCAATACCACTATTTTTTTTATATCATTACAGTACATTTCAAGTCACTAGGGAGTTTGGAGGGTTTATAAAATGAAGTAATTGTAGTACTTGTCTACTTGATGCTACACATATTTATCGACAGTTTGTTCAGTATTTTGTATATGCCTGATTGTACAATGGGCATAGGTCATGAATGAATTAAAATTTATATACATGAAAATAAATATTCTCATTCACATTGCCTATAAAGAAAGTCAAGTTTGTATTAAAGTAGCCCCCCCCCCCCCCCCATTTGGCAGATTATGATTTGATAAAAAAATATTAATTACTATTACAAAAGCAGTATGATGAAATATAAATATTATATCTTGTGTGGACAATTCACTTCTAATGATAATGAAACGAACCGAGTTCAAATCATAAACAGACACAGTTATAACATTTGTAAACACAGCTTATATCAGTGTGCAGAGAGAATTGTTTGTATTTGGATTGTGTATGTTTCTTGCGTATTATGTATGGTTTTGTGGCTAATTATGTAAGAAAATTATAAATCATAACATGTTAAACTTCCCCTTGTAAATTACAGTTATAAACACGTGCTGCAACGCTTACATTTAGAAGAACATAAAGTGAGGCATTTGAAAGCGCCGCCATCTTCAACTTCTAAGTTTTTTAGCGCATGCGCGAAATCTGTTCCATGTTTACAATTTTTGCGCATGCGCAACGTCACTACCGGTTTTGATCTCACCCGTCCCCTAACCGCATTCATTATAAAATGCTACCAACTCGTGATATTTCTTTTATTTTTCGACTGGAGACATATATAAGGGGTTGTTAACGATAATTAATAAAAGAAATTTTAAAAAAAATTTAAAAAATAGAAAGGGGGAGGGGGGGGGTGTAGTGCACGGTCGAGTCCACAAGCACCTGTGTGTAAAAAGTAGTGAAGGCTATTTACATAAGAGATAAAATAAAGTATGAGTTTTTCCCAAATTCAGTCGTATGTCATTACACGTACCTAAAGATTATTGAAGTTATTATGCTTGGATCCATACATTATTAGAATTGTTTCGATTACAAATACATAGTTTAAAATCTTTCTTTAAATATTACACATCATTTATATGGGGTTTCTCGAAATTCTTGTCGGAAAAGTCTAAAAATTCATATTATAAAAAGTGCGTAATTCAATTACAGACTAGAAACTAATTGCCATGCAAGATAAGTTGATTTTAAAATAAATGATAATCGATAAAATCAGCTCCCATCAGTACTTCAGCACTTTGATTTTAAAAATGTGTCTTTACTATACTCGTATAGCTGCATGAATAAGTGATCCGTCGACATTAAATAGAACAATTGTTAAAGAATAAATTTGCGATTATATTTATATATATATATATATATATATATATATATATATATATATATATATATATATATATATATATATATATATATATATATATATATATATAATTCTAGGCCATCATACGATTAAATATTTAATTATAAATAAACAAACCCCGCTGGCGCCTCAATTTGGCGTCATTTGTATTATATTTATGAGTTATATAGTACAAAACCGATACGTAGTGTTATCACAGGCAAATACACTAGATAATGTAAATATATAAGATTAATTTGGGTTAGCGAAAGCTTCTACTTTGACACTGTTATTTTAAATTGTTGTCTTTCATCGCATGGTGATTTGCCCTGCCTACAGCCAGGATCTTGCTTTGATTCTCCTGCAAAACGACAGAACTCTCCAAATTAAAGGATAAATAACATTTTGTTCGGGAAATGGGCCAAGTTTAAGTACACCATCGTTTCACTTTTTGAACCGAGTCCTCTCTCTCAAATTTTTCAAAAGACTACTCAATTATTTTTTAAAATTATGTTTATATATCAACAGAAACTGTGAGTAAACAATCTGTCTAATGACACTAAAAGTTACTAAGATGGTATCCATTATGATAAAGATATATCTGAGTAATAGTTATTGTACAGTTTAAGTTTTGCTTGGATTTACAAATAGCGATAGGCGTTCAGATAATGGTTTCCATTATGTTAAGAAAATTCTGAGTAATGAAGTTGAATACAAAACTTCAACCAAAGTGTGTTCGTAAACTTTAAATAATAAATCAAACGCCTGAAGGCCTGAGCGGCGCATCGCATTGAGGGTAGATTAGCTTTAATAATGGAGCCCTCTTCCGATTTTTTTATTTTTTGGGGGGAGAGGGCTACAACTCCATAGCATCTCCGTAATGGTGCAAGTGCGGGAATGATTCAATCCCGCAACGATTTCGTCTCAAATCGTATATATTAAATAGCAATAACATTAATTTGCATTTCTTACCTGAACTCAAACATTGTAGATGTCTATGGCATAAATTAATGAAAAATATCAAGTATAGTCCATAAAATGGTTATTTTTCGTCTATGTCAACAACATAAGTTGAATTTGTCCGCCATGTTTACTGATCTTGACCTGTCTTATTTTTGGACAGCCAATGAGAATTCAGGAGCGGACCTGGAACTGAATATAGGAATTCCCCTATTATAAACATAATTAACGCGGTAAATATGAATTTTCCATTATATACCATTTCCTTAAATTATGTTTTAGTGATAGAAGGAGGTAAGATCGATTATCTACACTGACATTCACGCGAGAACTGTCATGGCTGCTGAAAAAGACGACTGGTAAACATGCTGATGTGTTTTATCTGGTTTTGATTTATATACGGTTAGTTTGTTCCTGAATTAAAAAATCATTTTATCTAAAGGAAGTAAAATATAAAATCGCTCTTTTCAGACCGAAGCCAGTCGCATTAAAAATTAATTTTGCACCATTACGGAGATCTTCTGGTATTGTAGCCCTCTCTAGTAAACATCAGATATAAAAAAAAATCGAAGAGGGCTACATTATTGCAGCTAAAGGTAGCTAAAACATCATTACAAGTTGTTAAATATCGCCATTCTATATGGGGAAGGTTGCGCGCTTTTCTTCATTCAGTTGGACAACGTCTTATTCGTTTTATCAAGTGATAAAATACGAAATCTGTTCCTAGCTATAGGAAGACAGCCACTTACTCTCATTTTAATATAAAGATTTTATATACGAAATCATTACATTTTTTCACCTACGACTTTCGAACAATTAACGTCACCGCTTTTAAATTGAAGAACGAACTGCTGTTATGCAAATTCTCTCATCAGTTGACTGGTCCTCTGTCCCTAGGAATGACAGTACCAGTGCACCGGATGTTGACATCAGAGAAGTGTTAAAATTTAGCCGCGCAGAAAAAGGTATGGCTAAGGTGATTAGCTGAATTAATTGCTGAAATAATGATTATTTCAAAGTAAATTTATCACTGTTTAAAATAAATGATGGATTGAAGAAGTACTGCAAAAAGTAAAGATATAAGAGGGGTTGAAATAGGTGGTGGGTGTCAATTTTGGGACTTGGATTTATTTGCTGCGGATCGCTGTAAGTTGTAAACAAGCTCAATTTTGGCCTATTTAAACGCCATGGGACCCTATGTATTTCTAATGATTTTGTGTTAGTGCTTGGAATGAACTTTCAAATGTGACCAAGGATATGTCTGTAAGTATAATAGCAAACTAGCCAGGTGGGTTTAGGTTAACATTGAGCCCTATGGGAAATGAATTGGTACTCTTTCCCCTATACATTGCAGGCATTGCCAGTCTATCTCACCTGCGTATAAATCTTTGTTTTGTTCTTTCATTGATGTTGATGTTTTTTCAATGTGTAAAGGAGATATCTGTTGTAATGATTTGTTGATATTTTTAAAACGCATACTGAATATATGTTCCTGGTTGAAAATACATAACAATCAGAACGGCTATATATTCATTGGCGCTTTGATACTTGAGTTCTATGACGCCGCTTGTATATAAGCCGAGAGAAGTGAGCTGACAGCAATGAGGCTACATCGCTGATAGCGATGCGCCTAAAAAAAACCCCAGGTTGTGCATGTGATGAATATGCATACTATTAGATAGATTTTATATATAATGCATTAAGGAGAATGCCAGTGGATGGTCAACAAATTATTTCAGATCTACCTAAAATATTTTTTTTTTAAGCTAAAAATTTCTATTTAGTAAATTAAAATTAAGTTTTAGCTTTGAAATTTGGTATTTTCTTATATTTTATACGGAGCTCTTCTTCTCAGTGAGATTACTATAGCAAAAATAAATGGCATTGACCATCCATCCCTCTTAAAATAGCGTACAGTCACACTTACACACTTTCTACATAATACATTACACAGTCATGTATTAATTGTATAAACGCACAATTTAGGGTTTTTTTTTCTCTACGTGTACTGAATTTTCTTCAGATTACCAAGTAACTCCGTCACAAAGAGGCAATCTTTGTCGTCCTAACAAACACCACATGAACGCTGTAAACCACAGTTGTCAATGTAGCGGAGAAACTGTCCGTCCTGATCCAGGATATGAATGCTGTGGTGGTTGAAGTCTGCTTTCAGGATCCGACTCTGGCTGTCTGTTGCGATGCCGCGGGGACCAAACGATCCTTTGGCAGTAGATGGTGTGTATGAACCGTAGTTTCCCGACCTGATTGACCACCACCACTGCACTGCCGTCGTTGTCGGCTATACAAATATCTAGGTTCTTGTTCTCGCTGATGTATTTAGTGTTTTAAAAACCGCCACATGAAAAAAGCGGCTGACCCATGTCATTAAATTGGATGCTTTGTATCTCGTTACAGCCAGTCTGAGAGTAACGTACAACTTTCGCTTGTTTTTTATCATCACTGTCCATGACAACCAGGAGGTCACCGGTGGAGGTGACACAGACATCGCGCGGTCCCTACTTTCGCAGCTTGACCACCAGTTGTACGTTAGAATCCGTCACCATGTTGACAGTGCCGTCATTGTAATCAGTATAAATTAGATCCCCGGTCCGTGTCACTGCTATGTCCGTCGGAACCTTCCAGGACTTGATTTTGGCTGACTTTACTTGTTTCCCTTGGAGGTTGTACAGTTACATGCTCCTGCTCAGGCCACACGTCCAGATTTCCTCGTCACTCAGACAGGACACGCCGTATAGTGGATTGAGGCGGCCATAATTGGTCTTCATATCTGTGATGGTCTATGGTTCATCAATTAGTGAGCCTGGAAAATCAATTGCCTCTGTTTTCAGAGAACCAAACTGTTGGTAAAGCTGTTCTTTGTTAATCTCTTGTGGGGTAAAACATGGTAAGGAAATTGAATGCTTAGGAGGCGGTGTTCTGAACCGAGCATTCCTGGATTTGTAGGCAGAGACAAGGCTGACATCATTGGAATTCACAAGTTTCGTGAGATCTGCAATGCTCTTAGTGATTTCAGAAATGGCGCGTTTGATGCCAACTTCCTGCTTTTTAAGGACAACCAGGTCCTTGGATTACACATCATCAACGTCAGATTTCAGTTTCTTGACAATGGCGTCTATTTCTCTGTGCAAGTCCTCTCCATGTTTATCGATAACGGTTTTTAATTTCTGGGAGTTTTTACCTAGAGCAGCCTTTTGGACTGGGATGTTCGATGCAATTTCTTGATATTGAGAATAAATAAAATTCTCCAGTTCTTCTAAATCTTGTTGTAAAACCTGTTTCTGGCTCTCAAGTTTTTCCACAATGTCAGCTAATTTATGACCTTTGTGCTCTTTGGAAGAAGAACACAACACACAAATCGGAATACTGCACTGTTCGCAGTAATGCTCGCATATTTTTGAGGAATGTTTTCGACATTTAACAGTAGATCCTCGCAGTTTAAAAGGAACCACTCTATGCTCTTTAGATTTATCGGAGAGATGTTTCTCAACACAGGTCTTACACAAATGTATGTGACAAATGTCGCTGTACATAGTGGGTGCTGGGGTCTCGCAGAAATGGCATCTTAGAACATCTTGAGCACAGCGGCGGGGATCCATGGCACAAGACTTTAAATTGTCTTTACTTCATGGGGAAAATAAATCTGAAAAAAAATTAAATCAAGATTTTATTTATTATCATGTAGACATGCTTGGCCAACCATATTTAAAATCTGATATAAGAGGTATAGCGCCTTTTCCTATTATTTCGCCTACACCTGTGTTTGGACGGAACGTATATGTTACATGTACTATACTCTGTCCCTAGTGTTTGCTTCCACCAGTTTTTGCTTGATATTTCGATAATAATAAATACATTTGTACTCAAACTACGTTCATCCACTCATATAAAAAAATCTCCAGATTATCTGTTTTGAAACACTCCCTCCACCGCTTCAGGTTTCAATTATAACACATCCCAAAATAGAAAGTCTATGGGTATTATGCATTTCATCTGCCATTAGTAAGCCCGGATGATAATGTTTAAAAACTACGTGAGGTGTCCAGAGTACTTCGGAATGGAGAAAAAATGTAACGATTTTCCATAATAAATCTCCGTATGAAATTTGTTTTCGTTCCTGTAAACCTTTAAGAGTGAAAAGGGATAATTTGTTAATGAAGATATCTTGGATATTCTCTATTTCAATTTCAACTGTACTTCTTTTACAGGTATGTGTATTTTTATCAAAGATCATCAAAAAGCGATGGAAGCAATAACTTGGGACAGACTATAAAAATACCTAGCTGTCGCAATATGGTTTTCGAAACCTGGATACACTGTACTGAAATTATAATGGTGTCTGTAACAACTGATTTGTCATAAATTCGGGAAACTCTGTGTATAACAGTAGTTGTTATTCTAAACCGTAATAAGTTCAAGCAAAATGCAGTTGATCTAAGTGTAAATAGAGTATATGTATAGTGTTAATGAAGAGACCTATATATATTAGGTGTGCTCATACTCAGTCTGAATTAAACAAGATAATTTTAAAAAAAACCAGAAGAATAGATACATTTAACATAACCACTCTATTCTGTTCATTTTTCAATTTAAATGAAAAAAATTACTACTTAGGGGATTCGATCCAGCGACCACAAAATTAAAAAAGACCTCTGTGTTATCACTAGGCCACGCATCTAACAATTTCAGTCGATGCATTTTCAATAGTAGTAGTAGGCCTCCATCGGTCGCAGACGACCATGGGATATTGTATCCTATTTGTCTTTCTCTGACAGCAACGTTTGTGGCTGGAAAGTCCTATACGGGAGAGACATTCTTTTCCGCAAAAGTCACATCTGTGAATGGTTTCTGATCTTTCGGGGTTTAGGCGCTGCTTTCGTTGTGCGCGTTTGTTTTCTGCTGCGTGCACAAGCTTTTCTTCCCCTGACTTGATCTGTCTAAGTAGTGTGGACCTCCATCTGGGTCGATCTGCTGCTAGGTCTTCCCAAGATCGCATGTCGATATCAAGGGCCTTCATGTCTCTTTTTACAACATCCTTGAATCGAAGTTGTGGGCGCCCAATGCTTCGTTTCCCAGATCTCAATTCTCCATACAAGATGTCCTTGGGAATACGTCCGTCATCCATTCGACGCACATGCCCGAGCCAGCGTAACCTGCGTTTTCGAAGCATTGTAAACATGCTTGGAAGGTTCGCCCGAGACAGGACTTCGGTGTTAGGCACCTTGTCCTGCCACGAAATGCCCAGGATGCGGCGCAGACATCGCAGATGAAAGGTGTTGAGCCTTCTTTCCTGCCTGGAATACGTTGTCCACGACTCGCTACCGTACAGCAAGGTGCTGATTATGCAGGCGTTGTATACTGCCATTTTGGTACAAGTTTTCAGTGTGGGGTTTGTCCAAAGTCTTTTTGAAAGTCAAGCGAGAGTGGATGTAGCCTTTCCGATCCTCTTATCTAGCTCAACATCCAAGGAAAGGTTGTCAGTAATGGTAGATCCCAGGTACGTGAACTGGTGGACGACGTCCAGTTGGTAGTCGTCGATTGCTTTACATGTAGCTGGGGCTGTGGAAGTATCCTGGCTTAGAATGTTGGTTTTCTTTAGGCTAATAGTCAAGCCAAAATCCTCACAGGCCATTGAAAAGCGGTTCATCAACGTTTGCAGTTCTTCCTGGGTGTGGGTGACAATTGCTGCATCGTCGGCAAATAACATGTCCCGGATGAGTCTATCGCGGACTTTAGTTTTTGCTTTTAAGCGAGAGAGGTTGAACAGATTACCATCTGACCTGGTACGTAGGTAGATTCCTTCAGTCGATGCACCACATGCATGTTTGAGGAGCATGGCAAAAAAGATACCAAACAGCGTGGGGGCAAGGACACAGCCTTGTTTGACACCGCTATTGATGCTGAATGGCTCCGAAGAACTACCGTTGAACTGTACTGTCCCCTTCATATCCACGTCGAATGATGTCACTGGGCTCAGTAGTTTTGGAGGGCATCCAATTTTTGGGAGGATCTTGAAGAGTCCATCTCTACTGACTAGGTCGAACGCTTTGGTCAGTGCCTGCCAACCATGGATGAACTTGATGTAAAACCAACATTAGAAGAACTAAGTAAGGCTATTGACAACCTGGCCTCAGTACGAAGACCACGTTAAACCAAAACTAATTAAATGTAAACGTGTACTACAATACCTGTAGAACATAATTTTAATCAAATGTCTTTGGTTAAGAGTGGTTCAAACCGTCAAATATCCTTTTTTTTCGTATACTAACTACTTTCCTATACATCCCTTAACAAAACCTGAATATTTTAATGATGTCGTGTAAGATAATGAAGACTCTTAGAGCATGGTGATTGTGTAATTTGCGTTTCTTTGGTTATATCTAAACTAAATATTGTATAATATTGAAAATGTCCGATGTTTGCAAAAGGCTATATTTGAGGCCGAATCGTATATTAAGTGCGCTATACCTCTTTAAAAGTACATCAGTATTGTCTACCGGTACAAAGAATGTATTGTCGGATATAAGCCTAAAACTGTCCTTTCTGTGTGAGAAAGAAGATGGGGGTGGAAGCCGTGTGAAATGCCCATTCAAAAATGCTCGTTTGTTGAGTTAAACGAGTATTTTAAATTCCACTCCGACTTACCTGTGATTTAGGTTTTGTAAAGATTGGTACAAAAGTTATGTCATGTCACGCTGAAGAATATAGAAAACTTAACACATTTTCAATGCACAAGTAGTCGGTTTATTTTTAATATTACGATTAGTCAGAAAAATCATCAGAATCTGTTTGGCATTCGTATGCATCATTAGTGTTTGAAATGAATAGTTTATTAGCACTAACAGCGTAATTGAACTGATGGCGAGAGTACCCAAGATACCAAACGACACTACAGATGTGGGCGCAACATCCGACAGTGCGGGCGCCAGATTTACACTGACAGTACCAACCACACACCCTGTTGGTAGTGTACTTTACCCACAGGTTGTAAAGGGTGCTGTTTCGGTGTCTAGATTGAATTCTTGTATGAATTAATCCAGATTCAATTTCAGACGTCTATGTGGTACTGGCCATTTACAGTGTGCTCTATGACGTAGGAATTTGCTTGCCGGACGGACTTGATATACACCAAATGTTATCCTCACTAAGAACAAGAAAATCAACAACAACATCATTAGCATCAATTCTTTTCCATGACTTGGAATTAGCTCTAAATGCATGTGTGTCTGTTGTACTCAATTGTTTCAGAGCATTTGCGTTTTCTCGAGATTTTATTAACATTTTATAACCAAGACTAAGATCACCGTTGTCGCTGGTTTTAAGTGGTGGTCTGTATTTAATAATTATACTGCACACTATACGCACAAAATCTCCTATGTACAGAATTTGACTGTTATGGACCACATTGTTAAGATATAGCCACTTCTTTATCCTTCCGTTAGCTGCTTCGTCAACCCACCGAATTTTGGTCACCAACCTTGACGAATTGGCTTCTTTCGTTGTATGTTGTTTTCTAGTTTTAGGTAGAAATGACGGCATTTCTATTTGAAAGCCACATTCTTGAAGACATCGCACCGAGTCCCTAAAACCTCTGTCAGTGATCGAAACGTCTTGTTCTTTTAAAAAAACCCATGAAATTGCCGGCGTTTGTTTTCACAATATGAGATAGAATGGAGGCGTCATTATTGTTGCGACCGTTTGCAAAGAATGGACCTACCACATCTACGATGTATCCATCTGTTGCTGTAATGATGAAAGGCTTGACTAAGGGTCGGTGTTTATGCATTGAGTATGAAAGGCGTTGGAACTTGTAAGATGAACTTTTTTGTATGTAAATATATGTCCCCAAAAAAATTCTAAAACCAGTATAACAGTGTCAGAAATCGGATCGGTAAAGAGTTGTTTAGAAATATCTGTGGTGTGATTGTCAACGATGCTTTCCCGAGAAGTGTGATTGAAACCAAGATTCATAGGAACAAAATCTTTCATCATTGGAACACGCGCGGTTCTTACAATTTCAGCTACCTGACGTCTGTTTATAACGCATGCCACAGAGTGTAGCAATAACTCCATTTGACAGACCTGATTTCAGTTTGAACAGAAGTATGCCGATCACGTTTTTTACTGATCTACATTTTGTTTTTCGAAGCGAGTTTATATTTGATGTCAAATCAAAAAAGTTTTCCTTTGAAATTCCTATCATAGTGTTATAGTCTTCATCATGCAAATGTTCAAACTCAAGCTTGAAATTGGTCGAGTTGTGTGATGCTCTTGTTTTGATTTTTGAAAGTAAGTCAGATACCTCATTTGATGTGAGGTGAGACGTTTTCTTCCTGTAAGAGGACATATCAATTTCTTGATCGGGATTCAGTCTTTTTCATAATAAATGGTTTGGACAACATTTACATCCTATTTGCACAAGCAAACCATACAAAACAAATGAATCAATTCTGGCTTCTGTTGGAATTATTCTAAGGTTTGTCTTAGAGCTACAAAATGCACACTTATTATGTGATTTTCCCGCAGAGCAAAAAGGAATTGACACTGAATTAGTAGTAGTTTTTGGTCTGTTCTGTACCTTTAAGTCTGCACGGATTACAAATTTGACTGTTTTTGTCGATAATTTCACCTCTGTCTTAAAGAATCTTACATGTAACAAGGCCTTTACTTACGAGACGCTTTATCATCCTTTTACTTGCTTACATAGACAGCAGCCGTATCGAGTCGGTGAAACCAATGTTTACTCACGTTTACATGTATTACATGTATAAATATAAGCCGCCCATTGGAAACATATTCTTGTTGCATATACTTTTTAAAACAGACGCGTTTTCTCTTTACTTTTATTTATTGTAAATATTAATTTTAAATAAAGTTTATCTTCAAGTTGTTAAAGGAACTACATTAATCTACGAGAAAGCATTGTCAAATGATTAGATAAAGTAAACAAAAATAATTTCGGCCAGACTAGGTTTCGAACCGCCTACGATATAATCTCAGAGTAATTTCCCATCGCCTTTTTTTTTTTTTTTTTTTTTTTTATCTTTTATTGATATTCAACATAATACACACTATCAATATCAATTCTTAAAAACAGCAATGTCTACTAAACAAATGAATTTATACAAAAGGACAAGTATTAAAAAATAAATATCAACACACCCTCCGTTTCTTTAACTATAGGATTTCTGTTTAAAAAAAAATTTGGGGAAAATATTTCTTCTGTTTTCCTTGATACACAATTGGTAATAATTAAATGAAATAAATTGTCTTAACATGTATTTACAAAATTTAGTAACATCCATCTTCTGTTGACTTTTGGAAAACAGTTGTCGTCGTTTGTATATATACCTAATCTACATATTGAATAAGACATTAAAAAAAATGTATTTACGTTTTTTATACCCGTTGACAATGATGAGAAATACATCTCATTAAATCTTAAAGTATTGAAAATATTTACATCTACATCTTTGAATAATGTTTCTAAATAATACACAACAAATTGTTTATAAATTCATGCAGTTCATTACAGCCAATAAATAAATGTAAATTTCCCATCGCCTTATCCACTACGCTACATCAGGCCCCGAGGTTATAAAACTTTTTTGAGTACAAACTCAAACTCAAACTCGTACTCCGTACTCCAAAATCATACTCGTACTCCAATGTTGAGGTTATAAAACTTTATTAAACTCATACTCAGACTCAAACAGAGTACATACTCAAGATTTTTTAAGTATGCTTCGTAGCATCCTCAGAGTCATACTCAAACACAAATAAACATGGCTGCTCACAGACGACAATTTCGTCAAAGGTTGCTTCAACAGCAGCACAGGCGTCCGAGATTGTTTAAGGACCGTTCAAATCCTCTAGAAGATTTGGACGAAGACGAGGTCTTTGAGCGGTACCGGTTTCGGCCACTTACAATCCTTTACATCGTTGGACTCCTCCCAGACTTATCCTCTGCCACAAATCGAAATCAGCCATTACCACCCCTCCTCCAAGTCCTTTTGTGTTTACGATACTTCGCCACCGGTGCAATGCATCTTCTAGTTGGAGATTCGCTTAACATTTCTCGTAGTTCAGCAGGGAGATGTATCCGGGCAATTGCGAGGCACATTGCGAATCTTGCTGGTCGATTCATCGTATTTCCAACCGGCGTAGACGCTGCCTCAACTAAGCGTGACTTCTCTTCGATTGCGGGTACATATTTTCAAATCAAATACGTCACTGAGCGGTATCAAATGATTTAGCTCCCAGACTATTTGGCTCCCTTTTATAATCCATACATAAATGAAATGTCATTGCTTTGGCTCTTGTTTACTGTGTTTAATCAAATACATTATATAAATTCACAAATGATTCAACTGAATAAAAACAATGATAAGCATCTAATTAATTATTTATCAATAAAAAATTCACCAATCACATGTTAAAAAATTCAAAAAAGATTAAACACTAAAGCACAAATATATTTTTTTAAGGCTTCCCCAATGTTCTTGGATGTGTGGATGGCACACAGGTGAAAATAATAAAGCCACGGCAGAATGAGGCTGATTTCGTTAATAGGAAAGGATATCATTCACTGAATGTTCAGGTTATTTACCATATTAAATTATGATCATAAGATTTTTCTGCAATTCCAAAATCTTCCAATTATATAAACAACATAATTTGCCCATGGAAGATGAAATAGAAAAAAATGTGCATTTCATTGAAGACAGGCACGATAGAGGGAAAACACCTCCCACCTCACCATTCCATTTTTTTTAAGGAAAAATAATTATTTTTTCTTGCATTAAATAAAATAAAATAAATTTTGAATAGGGCCAAAATTAAATTGTTTGTTTGGAATTAATTGCCTTCCATCTCATTTAAATACCGTCACTAGAAAAAAAATTATTTGCAAAAAAAAAAAATTAATATGAAGATTCATATTTTAACCAATTTTCAATTAAACAAATTTTAAGTTAAAATTCAAGTTAGAGATTTTTTTTAAAATCCCTACCTCCCTCCTTGGTCTAGAAATTATTTTTTTCTAGAGAGAATTGAATGTTTTAGATATTCATTTTTAACCCAAAATTTTCGGCTTTTTTGACATATTGTACAGTTTATTTATCATTTTATCTTTCAAAATCAAATAATTAACTGTTAATATGAGTGACTTTTTCTAGGTGCGTTATTCCACCTAGCACATACTGCTTCATTTTCTAGCTATTTTTTAAATTATCATTAATAATCACATTATTTCTGATTTAGGTGTGTTGTGATCCAAAATTTCTCATTACAAGTTGTGTTGCACATTGGCCAGGATCAGTCCATGATAGTCGAATTTTTAGACAGTCAGCACTTTGTGCCCAGTTTGAAAATGGTAAAAAAGAAACCATTAATTATAATTACAATACGTAGGAGTTTTTTATTTAACCCTAACCAAATTAGGTGTACATGCATTAATACATTTTACCTCAGTGTAAATAATATAAACCTCATATAAACCATCTTAATTGCTGAGGTTTTTCTAATATCTTTTTTGTAATTAAAAAAAATAAATATATATATATATATATATATATATATATATATATATATATATATATATATATATATATATATATATATAAATAAAACATTTTGTCTAAGGATTCTGAAATCAGCACCATTTGTAAAATTCTAGGCCAACATGATGGAATTTTCCTCGGAGATTCTGGCTATCCATGCAGGAGATTTCTCATGACCCCGTTCTTAAATCCTGCAACTGCTTCAGAACAGAGGTTCAATGGTGCTCTCTGCAGAACAAGAGTTCTTGTTGAGCAGACTTTTGGCGTCTTAAAGAGGCGTTTTCAATGCTTACACCATGAGATGGCAACATCACCTCCTCAGGCAGCAGTGTATGTGGTTGCCTGTGTTGTGCTCCACAATATTGGAATCAAAAGGGGGGATATTTTGTCCAATGAAGATGGTTTTCTGCCTCCTATTGATGATGATGGCGTGAGGTTTGTTGGAAGGAATGACGGGGTGCTTATGAGGCAGCATATTGTAAACAACTTTTTTTGAACATGTAGTACTAAACTTTAGATTTTCCTCCAATTAAGATAGAACTTTTTATCCATTCTCTCTCTCCCTCTCTCTCTCTCTCTACTGTCAATAGTGTTTTAACTATTTATATTAGTGTGGTATAATATAGAAAACTTTCATAGAATTTCATTACTTAAATGACTCAATCATTAACAATGAGCTGCTTAGAAATGTAGTATGATTTCTTACTACATGTACTGTAATTACTAATTAAGATATCCTATCCAGAACTATCATTCTCTCTCTCTCTCTCTCTCTCTCTCTCTCTCTCTCTCTCTCTCTCTCTCTCTCTCTCAATATCAGTGCACATGCATAAAAGACAATATGAATAGTTATAACAGTTATAGTCAGTGTCATTTATTGACACAATAAGACCTATTGTTATATAATACATGTATACATATTACATGATAATATCATAAATAATATCACTTTTACATGAAATGAAATGTATTGCCAGAATTTTTGTTTCATTATGAATTGTTTAAAGCAATATGAACTGTATTTTTTAGAATTTTATTTCGCTGCAAAAACCTGCTAGTATGATAAGTCTGTATGTAACTTGAACTTTTATCATATTTAAGATTTTAAAAAATCATTTACTTTTGTAAGAAGAAAGATTTCTCCTCTAAGGAATATATAGCATGTCAATTTTTGTACAGGACGACAATAATTAAATTTGGCTTCAATTATACCTTCTTAAAATGCCTTTTCCCACAAAAATATGGCTGACAGAAATTTTAAAACCATGATATTTTTTGTCATGATAGTAAAAATCAACATTTTTGCCAAAAAAAAATCAGCATGAAAATGCAGCTCATATTGCTTTAATTATCATGACTGATGAATGAAAGGACAGTTCAGAGAGAGAGAGAGAGAGAGAGAGAGAGAGAGAGAGAGAGAGAGAGAGAGAGAGAGAGAGAGTGGGGTATGTTATGAAATGAAATGTATTGCCAGAATTTTTGTTTCATTATGAATTGTGTTATTATTATGACTGATGAATGAAGAAAGGACAGTTGAGAGAGAGAGAGAGAGAGAGAGAGAGAGAGAGAGAGAGAGAGAGAGAGAGAGAGAGAGAGAGAGAGAGAGAGAGATATTATTATTATAATAAGTTATTAAATGAATATATAATTTAATAAATAAGTAAATATAAATAGTATAAGTTATTAAATAATTCAATAGTTTAAATTCCATAGTATAATAGCTTATTAAATAATAGCTAATAAATATAACAGCTCAAATTTTCTTAATTTCATTAATACTTATATTTCAGAATTCAATTCAATTTCTTCATTTCATTATAATACTGGTACTTTAATTCATGGCTCTGGAATGGGCTCTGCAACAGAAACCTGATACTCGGACTGAATTTTCAAATGATAGTATAGTTTCCTAATTTGTATGAAGGACATTTCCTCTGACATTTTTTCAGTTTCTTTTTTCAATTTAAGGATTTCAAGTTGCAGTCTTTCGTTGTCCAGCTTAATGTTTTTCATGGTCAGCTCTTCAATTTCTGTATTACATGATGACCTTCTTGATTCTACAACAAATATATTGAATTAACAATACTAAATTGTATATAGGCTTCTTTGCAACTTCATGGATTAGGGTTTATTGTCATCAAATATATTACTAGTATGCTGGGGGTAGGGGATGTTATGGCATATTTTTGATCCTTTTGTAATACTGGTAATTGAAGGCCATACTTTCTATGACCTACAATGTAGCTGAGATATTAAAATTATTTTTTATAAATCTTAATTTATTCACATACAAACAATGCATGTTAATAATAATAGTTTATAATTTTAAATTTAAATTCTTTACATTTTAGGAAGATATATGACAGTTTATTTGTTGACCACCTTAAGCCTTAAAATTCTTAATATTTCTCAGCGTATGCATTTCCAATTTTCTGTACTGTAATAGATAACCGAGTATGACATGAATATAAGAATAAAAACAAAATGAAATTACTTCTCTTTTCTGCTTTTTCTGGAACATTTGACTGAACAACAGGACCTGTATACATAATTAAAGAAAAAAGTGTAATATCAATTTTTTTTTTAATTTAAAAGTTTATTAACACATAGATTGTGAGTGTTAAAATAATTATTTCCATAAAACAAAAAACAATCCTCTGAAAAGATGCACAGGCATGCGCATAATTTTTTTTCCAGGGGGGTTTCATGGGATATTTAAGTTTGCCAGGGGGGGGGGGGGGGTGGGTATGGGTATGGAGGTAATCATATTTCAGGTAAATTAAATCTGTCAATTTAAAAAAGGAAGTAAATTTTCCAAGGAGGGGTGGGGGGGGGGGGGGTTTACTCCCTGTAAATTTAAGCATGAAATGACATACCAGGTACTGATATAGATACATTTTCATACAGTGTATTGAAAAATGTGATAAGGCACCTTGAAAATTAGCAACTAAGTGCATTAAATACTGATATGTAAACTTTAGTTTTTGAAAATAATCTCATCAGGAGCACAAACGAGAGAAAAATAAACATACTTCCATCCTCAGTTTCTTTACATCCAGAACATGAAAGGGCTGTGAATAAAAAAAAAATATAATGTATACTGTACTATTTTACATAATTATATACTGTAAATATAATCTAAAAAGGAAATTTATATAAAAATATATATAAAATTGTACATCATGACATAATACATATATATCAGTGATGCACTTTGAATGTTCAACATTTATGTCTGTATGTACATATGTATGAAAAAAAATCACAAATGTATACTACCATCAGTGTCTATCCCATCTGGAATACCAGAACAGACTGGCCTCCCTTCCAGGGACTTTGCCATAGCCTCTTCTCCAGGAGTAAGAGTGGGGGGTGCTGGACCACCGCCTGTCTTTCTGATTGACCGCTTAATTGAGTCAATCTTCTCTTTTGCTATAAAACAAATTTCAAAAGAAATGACAGACATGTCAAATTAATTTAACAAGTAACATATATAGTTAAGAAATTAATAGAATAGAATGTATTTCCACATACACACAGTATACAAACTAACCTCTCTGCTTCAAGTTGAAATATTTCTTCTTTACCTCTTCAATTTCCCTCTTTGCTGTTGGATACTGTCTGAAATTAAATAATAAGACAAAAATAAAATATACAGTATGGAAAAAAATGTGCTATGCTGTACTTCAAAACTGATCCACATTATAATTTAATTAGCCTGTTCAATTGATCCTTAATAGTCAAGCATTCATTCCATCAAAAATTATTATATATTAAAGCAATTTGGCAATCAACATAATTATAAAATAAAAAATATCAATCAAAATGAAACGCGGACGTCGGTGAAAGCAGTAGTAAACAACATGGCGACTTCCTAGTAACCACGTAAGACGATATGCGATATCAGTAGAATTAACTATTATGAGAATATATGATTTGTACTTACGAGTTGAGTACACTGCATACGTCATCCCAACCTTCTCTTCTTGAAACCGATTTCTTTTTCGACCCCACCCCTTTAAAATCCCCGAATAAATCCCCCTCCCTCTCCACCACACTCTGAATCAAAGTCGCCTCTTCAAGGTCGCTCCATTTCCTCTTTTTCGCTAATGCTTTCCCATCCCCAATTTCATTCGCTTCCATGTTGCAATGTTGTTAATGCAAATGGTTAAATGATGTAACAGACGATAATTATTTAATTTGCAGACGTTTATTTTCAAGTGGCCCCGCTTTTTTTTACCACTTGAGAGGCCCGGTATAGGCATATATAATAGATATTTACATAAAGGAACAATTCTTACCTCCATAATCTAAAGATTTCCACTTCCGAAGTTCGAGTTTGTGCTCCAAAATACGCAGAGTTTGTCTCAGTTGAGAACGTACTCCAAAACTTTTATAACCTCGGATTTTAAAGTCGTACTCAGCGGAGTACATACTCGGAGTACGGAGTACGAGTTTGAGTACGAGTATGAAAAAAGTTTTATAACCTCGGGGCCAGAATTAGTTTTCCCTCTACATGGGGAGTATATAGCCTGTTTCCCTGTACAAAAAAAGGAGGCAAAAGACAGCTTCCAGATGACTACTGGAGAGCTGCTTTCCCCGCACCTCTTTTTTTTTTATACGCCCGGACACTGTACCTCAAATTTCCGAGCCTTATAAGTACATGTGTTCAAGTCCGTACCAACGATCTGACGCCCCGTGCCACGTGGTCAGCAGGAGCATATTGTTTATTTCTCCGACCCGGCGCAGACAGGCTCATAACTGGACCTAATTACCCATTTCTCTTTGAATGTAAACAATTTAAAAACGATATTGGTATAGCCAATGTACTTTAAACCAATTTCTTTAGAATTTCCGTCATGATAATTGTATAAGTTGAATTCTTTGAGGCAAATATCAATACTAGAAGGCGGAAAGTGAATAAATATGAAATAAAAATATGATATTAAGCAGTCGATTTATTCCTAAGCTATTGATTTAAAAGAAAAACCCAGAATATTCAATAAATAATGTTTGTTTAAAATCAATACACATTTTGTATTGATTTTGTAGAAAATCAATTTTTAGACATTCATGATTCATTAGAGGTTTTCTCGAAATTCTTGTCGGAAAATTCCGAGAATTCATATTAAAAAAATGTGCGTAATTCATATACAGATTATAAACTACTTGCCAAGTAAATTAAAATACGATGATTTTAAGATAAATAATAATCGATAAAATCAACTCCCGTCAGTACTTCAGTACTTTGATTATATGTAAGCAACCCAGTAAAATCACGCCCGTGTACATGTATGGAGCTGGTGATCAGTAGTTCATAGACAAGTAAAATAAAGAAATCTGCAGTGAATTGTTTGGGGATAATTATAAGTATATAATATATATTTACACCGAAAGTGATAGGGTAACAGAAGAGGAAACGAGTCGGACACTTGACTAATGAAGACGCACATGTAGATAGCCCCTTGCACTTTCCACTTCCGTCTCGTTCTTTTGCATCATCGATCAATTTGTTAATTGACTCGATTGCCGATCGAAAGATGTAGAAATCGAGGTATTCATATCAATCACTTCGACTGGTAAGTTAGTATGTACATGTGCATTATACATTTACGGTATACATGAAATGAACGCTTAGCACATGCAACTTTTAAATATTATATTTTGTTTAACGCCGTCCTCAGGACTTGAGACTATGGTTTAACGCCTGTTGAGAGAGAGAGAGAGAGAGAGAGAGAGAGAGAGAGAGAGAGAGAGAGAGAGAGAGAGAGAGAGAGAGAGAGAATTTGAAAAACGAAAGACAACACAGAGTAAAACGTTAGCGCTTTCATTCAATCTTCAGACGTTTTAAAGAAGTATACAATTATATTTACTTATATATATATATATATATATATATATATATATATATATATATATATATATATATATATATATATATATATATATATATATATATAAGAGAGAGAGAGAGAGTTTTGCACAACATTTAAACACAGGGGGTAGTCGATAATGACTTCATATTGGGGAAAATAAACTGTTCTGAGAAACCCTTCAGCTATATATGGCATTGCATAAGCGTGTACTGATAAATCCGCCTAAGAAAAGGTGTTGACCAATCATAAAGTTTTCACAACGGCGATGTGTATTGTTTATGCATGACGTAGCTGACAGAATTGATCGTGACGCTATCGGGAAAAGCCAACCAAAGCGGTTATGAAAATAACACATTAGCATAGTATTGTTTAGAGGCAAGTACACTGTAATAAGATATAATTAATAATTGTAAACTATGGTCCAAGAAACTGACCACATGTAATATTATACAGTTGTTGACTTGGGTCGAGGTCAACAATTGTTCTGTCGGACTGGTTCGCAAACTGTTGCCCAAGACCGAGGGCAACAGTTTGCGAGCCGGACCGACAGATCAACTGTTGCCCGAGACACAGGGTGCTTTCCATTTAACCGGCATCGCCGGATTTGCCGGTGTTGTCTTCGTCGCTGATTGCTGGAACGCGCATCGCCGGCGAGCGATTGTGGCAACGCCGACTAGGAAACAATATGGCGTCAAAGTTATCATATTCTACAAAACCAGTATTTCCAAAACTACAAGTTGTCCTACTGCATTGAAATGCATTAAAACTGCAAATAGCCAAAATTTCTGGATCAAATTTTAAGATAAGTAGTGTGGTTTCATTATTATTCAAGGGTATCAATTTTCGTGGATAAAGTGAAAATCACAGATTCAAGGATACGTGAATTCGTGGCCAATGACCCTATCAATACAAATCGTTAATAGAAATTGCATTTCAATGAACATTTAATTTCATTTAATTTCATGGATCAACTTAATAACGAAATCCACGAAAATTGGTATTCAACGAATATTAATGAAACCACAGTATCAGTTTTAAGCTGCAATCGACATCGTTGGATCATTGTTCCATTAACGTCACCGTTTCCCGATTACGTCGCCGGCGAGGCAACGTTAATGGAAAGCGCCCATAGTCAACAACTGTTTTGTTATACCCCTTCTAACCAATGACACGTTTTCGCGGAATGTGACATCACCGGTCAACAGTCTTTTTTAACAGTCGATTTTAACAGTTCCAATCTAACAGTTCCAGTCCAACAGTCAAAATGCTGGACTTTCTTTTGGATAGAGTTATATAGTAACTTTTTTACATAAGGAATAAGAAATCATTCTTTGAGTATTATGAGGTGATAATTTTGGTCGGGACGTGATCAAATCCAATAAAGTCCGAAGGGCTTTATGAAAGAAATGATCACGCCCCGACCGAAATTATCATCTCATAATATTCAGAGAATGATTCCTTATTAGGCTACTTATATTTATATAAATTTAAGCCATTGTACGATTTAATATTTAAATATAAATGATCAAACCCCGCTGGCGCCACAGTTTGGCGTAATTTGTATTATGGGTTATATAGTACAAAATCGATACGTAAAAGACACTGGACAATGTATAATAGAGGGGTATAACAATGTTGATTATGTTGAGATTCTCGAAGGGCGTGGCCATGATGACAGTACTCCCATCGGAGTATTATTATGCCTCCTGTCAGTTTGTCGCTATATATTCAATACTCATCTATTTTCGCATTGTATACAATGGGTTCATATATCGCACTAAGCATACTATGCCGAAATAGAGCACGGTAAATGTTTACAACGAAAATTTTGCAGGCGCCGACAGCGGGTTTTGAACTCTTGCCACTAAAAGCATTATGTCTTGAAGCCCAACTTCCATTACACTGCCGCAGCCGATTATGTTTGTGGTTGTATTTATTTATATAAAACATAGAAACATACGATTGACATCAAGCAATTAAATTTATTAATCTTTCCAAAAACACCTCATTATTGACGATGATTTTATAAGTTAAAGTTTTGATAAACTTTTGAACAAATGGATTAAATAGTTTTGAAAGAAATTCTACATGAGAATCACAAAAATGCTTATTCAAATGACGCTTGATAAAGAATGTACAAGAACAAAATTCAATGAGATTTCGTCTGCAAAACATTTCGAGTTTTCTCGGTAAGGTGAAACGTCCCTCGTTTCTTGAAAAGAACATAAACCTTTGTGATTTTTTTATTGCACAACAACTTGTTGATTAAATAATCAATCAATTTAAAATCAATTGATTAATTTGAAAGAACAAACGCTAGCTTTTCCGGTGACTATTTTTTGGGACAAGACAACACTCAAACGTCACAGCTACTTATAGCAAAGCACGTCAGCATATACAACACTCGGCATAATAATAGCGAGCACAGCCCGCCGGTGTAATGAAGAATAATGACCCCCGTAGAATAATGACCAGGGCTCATTTTTCGACGTAGAATAATGACTCCCCTAGCTGAAGAATAATTAGATTTTTCTGAAGAAAAAAGACCCAGGGGTTATTTTTCTTCATGTTAAACATGAAGAAAATTGACCCCCATAGAAAAATGACCCCCCCCCCCCCCGTAAACATGAATAGAAATTGGTTACACCGTATCTTTGGAATTACTTAATTTTTCACTCTGTTCAACTTTGTTTTTCATATCCGTAGCAGGCACACACAAAACACTCCTACATTGCCACAAATTGATTGTTAACAGATACGTCACTTCTCTCGTCGACATATGGCGGGAAATGACGCAAATAAAGAGAGATTCATACACAATGAGGGTATTGTCTGATAATTAACGAACAATAATCATGAAAGAATAATTGTTGCAATAATATAAGCAATATTCATTGTTGAATGAATTGTCAATCTTTGAATGATACATGTATATATAATACTTGTGGAAAAAGACTAAGGGGGCAGATCATGTAGGAATATGAATTCTTCTTATTTACATTTCTTGAGGAAAGTGATTTTTCAAAAATCATTTTGCGTTAGTTTTGTTTTCTTCTATGTAATAACAGTGGGACGGACAACTTTGGAATGGACATTTTTCCGGCGTTGCGCACCCTTTTCCATTCACAATATCGACCAAAGTTTAGTACCAAATGGTGGGGTTTTTTATTCTTAATAAATTTTTGGGAAAAAAATTGAAACATTTTTAGATAGTTTTTTAGATATTTGAACTTAAAAGTTCCAACCCCATGGGATTTTAGTTTGGAAAAAATACCCCACAGAAAACCCCATGCAAACCCCATGGGGTTTTGCAATAAACCCCATAAAAATAATGTGGGGTTTAAAAACCTATTTTTGTTCTTAAATAACAGTTTAGGGTTTTTAATCCGATAAAATAGATGTCATGGGATTTATTATCCCACATATGCATGGGGTATTTTATCCCATTTGTTCATCATATAAAATTACTATTATAATAATACTTTACCAATCTATTAAATACCAGTACTCACAGTGCAGACAGTATGAGGTGTTGTTAACTAAACCAATCCAAGCAAATAAATCAGATTCTCAATGATAAGTTACTCGAGACTGATTTATTCATGTTTGCATTAGTCTAATGACTCTAAATTTTCTCTTGCATTGTATTTTAATCCACAGATGTTGGTTATGTCTTCCAAAAATGCCCTTTTTTTTTCAAATGACAAGTGTCAGCATCAGAGGTATGCTCTGTCATCCTTTAATGTGCCTAAAAATATGTCATGAAAACTATGTAAATTATGTTTAAAAATTATAACTAATTCAAAATAAGTATTGCCCTGTTTATTGTAAAACTCTTTTAAATCTGACAGGTTGTAAATATTTATCAATACTGAACTGCATAAAAAAAACCCAAGTTATACTATTAATGTATGTACCAACGTTATATGATCCAATAAATAAGGCATAAATTTACGGTTTGTGCAACACAAAGATTACATATAATGTTTAAACTTTTGTTAAATATCACAGCATATTAAAACAGTTTTAAATCTATGGTCTCACTATTTCGAGAAAATTCGGTCCAAGAATATAAATGCTTTTTTCCATTATCTATCTTTTCACTTGGAAGTTATTAAAGAATATATAGACGTATAAATTTAAAATGAAACTGATTTGCAATCAATAAAATTACCTTTGAAAATGGACAGAAGAAACACAAACTTAGCAACACTAGCCCTACCAAACCAAGTACCAAGTGATGGAGTTCATGGAGTTGAAAACCGGATGTCGAAATAGTTACAGACAAATCGGGACACAAATATTTCGATTAGAGCAGTCGATCTTTCGTGAACTTATAAGTATAATGCCGTTTAACAGGTCGAGACCACTATATTTTGTGACGTCGGCATAAATTTGCATACTAAATTAGCCATCTGTTTACTTTTATCGACAAACCAATCAGGTGAATGAGTTGCAAGGCATTGTGGGCTACTACAAGTTTTAGTGCATACAAAGCGTATTGAAAATATATACCATTTTGAATTGTCATTTGGAAACTCATTTTGAATGATTTTTCAGAATTTATGAAATTAATATGGAAAGTTATGTCTGAACTTCAATTTCTATGCTCACATTTAAAAATTATTGCATATGAGGACTTATATCAACCTATTTAAATACCCCATTGTCACTGTTCAAATGAGAGGTACGTCCTATAGAATTAGAAGCAGCGAGTACCGTTTTTTCACGTGATACCCCATATTTAAGACAACATTATTAGAATGCGCGTTGATATTTTCTTCAGGGACATTCATCAGAATGCTTAACGGACAAAATACTACATATGTACATATGCTGCACAGCTTGCGCTTCTGCGTTTGTATATTTCTGCATTTCTACTACCGTGGCTATTCACGTATGTTAAAAATGTACAGTTACCTGTATTTATTTCTAGTGCACAATGATGCGTATACATGTTTGTCAGTCGTTTGATACTGATCATTTTTGAAGCAACAATTGATCAACTAAAACAACAGTATTTTTCAATGTGAGCATGGAACAAAGTTAATGGTACGTAATCTTTCTTTTTTTACCTTCTAAAGTAAAAATAAAGATGTACAAACATTCCGGCAAGCAGTTAAATATTGTGAATAAAACAGACAAAAACCACGCGCGTCTGTTGAATCGTAAACACGTTGTAGACCGTCATGCATTGCAACTCATTCACTGGATTGGAGAATCTGTTTGACGAAAATACTGTCACGTGTTAAATAATGCTATCCATATAAGGTAGTGTACCCGACCTGTTTAATGAACTCGAAAATCGGTTATCCTATTAGTTATTTAATATCCTAAACACCGTATTATCATATAGATTACTAATCTAACTATAAACATGAGAATCTTAGTGTCAATTGGGGGGGGGGGGGTGGGTGGGTGGGGTTACAACATTATTAAATGCAGTACTAATAAATAAAATGTGGAAAATGTTTTATATCATCATACTATTAGTAAAACCAATAATTATAAAATTCATAATTTAACAGGAGGTTGTAAGGTGGTTATCAAGGTATATATGTACAATAATACTATTCGACAGATAGTTTCAGCTAGTGTACGTTTTCTCATTGGGGGGGGGGGGGGGGGTACTTGATGAAAAGTATAAGAGTATAAATTTTGTGATAATGTCCGGGAGCTATTTTGGATGATAAAAAATAGATACAATGGCTACAGTACATCGATCAGAGGCATGTGACAAAATCAGTGCGTTTAAATATGCTGTAGCAGCCTCCTACAATAATGATTTTGTTTTTAAATTAATTCAAAGCATGTATACCGGTAAGTACCTCTTATCTATTTCTTTCCCACTCTTCTCATTGTATAAAACTTATCTCACGCGTGCAAAAGCTGGAGTTTTTTTAAAAATCGAATTTCCAATTGCAATTAATTTGGCAAGTATATATAATGGCTAACCTTTATACAAAATAAACCAATGCTTGAAATACATAGTCATGGAGAACAAATCATGCAGTCTTTTGAATGATTTTAAAGCTTAATCATGAGAATCCTTGGAGTAATTTCCACACCAGCAATAATAACTGCATTAGTCTAAGGCTGACAAAAAGGCATTACAATCTAAGTCAAAGGATGAGGCCCATTGCACATTTCTATCGTTAAATTTATTCCCACGATTTCACATTAAAATGAACAAGACCAAGCCATGTGTATACATGTACTTTGTATTCACTGTCCAAATTTCAACGCGTGTATACATATCATCGGAACGCTGTGTATACTAAATATATCAATGCATGCTTGATTTTATGTTGTCAAATTTGTATCAAGCCGAGAAGTAACTCTTACTGGATTTCTATTATTTTAATTTTTGTGGCATTTTATAGAAAGAAAATTTGGAGAAAAATCATTGCCGGTGTAATGAAGTATAATGACCCCCGTAGAATAATGACCGGGGGTCATTTTTCTACGTAGAATAATGACCCCCTAGCTGAAGAATAATTGGATTTTTCTGAAGAAAAAAGACCCAGGGGTTATTTTTCTTCATGTTAAACATGAAGAAAAATGACCCCCATAAAGAAATGACCCCCCCCCCCGGAAACATGAATAGAAATTGGTTACCCCGTTTCCAAGATATGACTTTGAAATTACTTTATTTTTCACTCTGTTCAACTGATTTTGAAGTTATAAACACCGATCTTGTAAATAAATCGCTGTATAAAGTTTTTCCTATCCGTTGCAAGCACACGCCAAACACTCACATTTCTCTCGTCGACAAACGGCGGGAAATGACGCATATAAAGAAAAATTCATACACAATGAGGATATTGTGTGATAATTAACTAACAATAATCATGAAAGAATAATTGTTGTAATAATATAAGCAATATTCATTGGTGAATGAATTGTCAATCGAAGAATGATACATGTATATATCTTTATGGAAAAAAACTAAGGGGGCAGGTAACGTAGGAATACGAATACTTCTTATTTACATTTCTTGGGGAAAGTGATTTTTAAAAAAAGCATTCTGCGTTAGATTTGTTTTCTTCTACGTAATACATGAACATCAATATTCTAAACATTTGTTGTAATGTTGTATTTGTGATCATGGATAGACTTTATTCTTTTAGAGCAAATTTGTGAAGAGAACCTGACTATAGTAAATCTTAATAGATATTATTATGCCTTCTGTCAGTTTGTCACTATATATTCAATACTCATCTATTTTCGCATAGTATCAAAGGATTTATATAGCGTAAGCATACTATGCCGAAATAGAGCACGGCAAATGTTTTCGACGAAAATCTTTCAAGCGCCGTCAGCGGGATTCGAACTCACGACGCCAAAATCATTCATGCTTGAAGCCCAACGCGTTACCGCTACGCTAAATTCGCCGTTATTATAACCAACGGTATTTATATATATATAACGTAGATATATACGACTGACATCAAGCAATTAAAATTATTCATTTTTCCAAAAACACTTCATTATTGACGGTAATTTTAAAGCAAAAGTTTCTTATAAACTTTTGAACAAATTGATTGAACATTTTTCAAAGAAATTCTCAAGAGAATCACAAAAACGCTTTTTTAAATGACGCTTGATAAAGGATGTACAAGAAAAAAATTCAATAAGATTTCGTCTGCTAAACATTTCGAGTTTTCTCGGTAGGGCCAAACGTCTCTCATTTCTTGAAAAGAACATAAACCTTTGTTGACTTTTTATTGTACAACAACTTGTTGATTAAATAAACAATCAAATCAATTGATTAATTTGAAAAAAAAACCCAAAAGCTTGCTTTTTCAGTGATAATTTATAATGACTTGTCAACAATCGAACGTCACAGCTACTTAAATATAGCAAAGCACGTCAGTATATTCAACAGTTGGCATAATAATAACAATAGTGTTGTGTTGTGCATGTACTATGCCTAAATAGTAGTCAGGGTTTGATACATAGTGCACTCGCCTCCGGCTCGTGCACTATGTATCAAACCCTGACTACTATTTAGGCATAGTACATGCACAACACAAACTATTATATAAATAAACACTGATCGATTACTATAAGAAAAGATTGTTTCCAAAAGCGTTGATAAGAGGTTAGGAAGGACCCATGTTAGGGGTTTATATCCCGCTTGATTTTGATCACACGATCTTTATTGTATCCAACGTTACCAATGCTCATACATACTATTGATGCATTAGTCATCTTGATATTAACTAAACTTACTAAAGTATGCCGAGGATAAAGTAAAATATATTTTCTGTACGAGTACTCTCAGTACTTTGACGATTTTCCTTATTGGCCGTTAACCTCTACTGGCGTAATGGCTCTAACTTCAGCTTGGTTATAATGCCTAACAGTGGAGTAAACCTTTTATAATTTTGGTTTCATCATTAATTCTGGGTGATGCACTTGTATACCGAGCAGTTTGTATTGCGGAAATCCTCAATGCAAGTATAATTCATGAACAATATGGAGAATATAGAAGATGCGACGGCGAAGCGCGAATATGCGAAGACGAAAGTGCTAAGTTGCGAAGGCGAAGATACTACTACCGCTTCTTGCCTTTGCAACTTCGCACTCTCGCCTTCGAATCTTCGCGCTATCTCCTTTTTAGCTCACCGAGACGAAGTCAATGGGAGCATATGCTATACCCCCGGCGTCGGCGTCCGAAGCTGGTTAAAGTTTTAGTTGCAGCTCCTGTATCTAAGCTATTACTTGTCCTCTCTTCACCAAAGTTACATGGAGGATGCATCTGGACCTACTGAATCTGGTTCCTAACTTTCAGATGCTGGAGGAGGTTAAGGTTTTTGGAGCAGGTTAAAGTTTTTGTTGCAGGTGCCTTAAATAGCAATATCTAAGTTACTGCTGGTCCGTACTTCACCAAACTTGCATGGATGGTGTGTCTTATGATACTGATATACCAGACAGGCTTGAGTGCTGAATCTGAGCTATAGGTTTCGGATGCAGGAGGAGGTAAAGGTTTTTGCAGCTGGTTAAAGTTTTTGTTGCAGGTGCCCTTTAATGATAATATCTTAGTTACTACTGGTCCTAACTTCATTACACTTGTATGGATGGTGCGTCTTATTATAGTGATGCACCTGACAGGCTGAAATACTGAATCTGAGCCACATGTTTCGGATGCTGGAGGAGGGTAAGATTTTAAGAGCTGGTTAAAATTTTTGAAACAGGTGCCCTCTGATGCCGATATCGTATTATTACTGGTCCTAACTTCACCAATCTTGCATTGCTATAGTCTTTTGAAACTGATGCACCTGACAGGCTTGAATGCTGAATCAGAGCCATAGGTTTATGATTCTTGATGAGGTTTAGTTTTTTGGAACAGGTCACATGTTTTATAGCTAGATAGATAGCTTGCATAGTTGATTTAACTATATTATAAATGAAACGCAGAGGTTGCTTCAGATGCAGAGCCTGATCTCCATTATCAAGGATGCTAAATAAATCTCCTACCTCACTCAAACCTGCTTGATAGATAGATGTAGTTGTTGTTAAATGATGTAACATGATCCCTATGATATTGTAATATTATAAAATATCGTATCATACGATATTGTATAATATGATATTGGTTTATATGATATATTATCATATCACATGCAATTGTATTTTATGAGATTTTAATATATATTATTGTATCATATGATACAGTGTGTTTAATATGATTGTATTATATAATATTTTACTTTATCCTATGATATTGTATCATTTGATATGATACAATGTTTATCAAATTATATTGTATTATATAATACAATATCATATTACATGTATGTATCAAATATGATACAGTATCATACAATACAATATCATACTATAATGGTTACATTCACTTTCTTTCCCTCTATTAAATTGCATTAGTTAATTTTAGTGATATTTACACACAACACAGAAGACCCAATCACCAAATCTGGTGCGTATGAATACATTCAGTATTTCTTCAGTATTTCTCGAAGAACAAGAACTGACTCTTCTCGCGACTTCAAACCGGATAACATCCTGATATAATACTTACGCTGATAATTATTTCTTTGATGTAAATATATTTTGACACTTAAATGAATTTAATTGATTGATTTCTTAGTATACCAAGAGTAAATTCATTAAATTACAGAAAGAAAAATAAAAATGTGTTATTAGAATTTAAAACGCTGCGTACTATTTTTGTCAGCATATTTCAGCTGTTCCAGTGGCCATTCTGTTAATTTTGCATTACTTGTTGACTAAGACAGAGCCTTTTTAATAAAATTCATATTTGCGGGAAGGAAGGACATGTTTAAAAAACGTAAATATAAGCATAGAATCATTATTGTTTGAAAGATGTGGTCTCATAACTGCAACGGTGTGTGCATACAAATTGTATAACGCGCGCTAGCGCGTTATGAAAATTTGTTTGCACTCATTGTTGCAGTTATGAGACCACATCTTTCAAACAATAATGATTCAATGCTTAATTACACAATATAATATGATATGTTTCAATGTTATGATGTATTATTGCAGTTTAATATTGTTTCATATAATACAATATTGTATTATGTTTTATGATATTGTATTGTTTGATCAAATACAATAATGTATAACACAATACAATGTCATATCATACGTTACAATATCATATCTCACATTTTTTACGGTATTTTATGATATTATATGATATGTATTGTAATTATGATAGGATGTAATTTTAATTGTATATCATTGTATTGATTACCATATGAACATATGATTAACATACACTTTTTAAACATGATATACGATATTGTTTCCAAACAGAATCCATGAATATCCAAGATCATAAAGTATAGTTTCCATATAATATGAGAAAGGTGGTCTCATACAGGTGATGCCTCATAAAGGTGGTGCCTCGTCTCGGTGAGCTTTGTAATCTGTGATTCCCTATGTTTTATAATTGCGGAGCTCTCCATCGTTTATAGGGTTCCGAGGCATATTTTGGAAAATTTACTTTTATAAAATTAATAAAATAAAATTATCCAGGGGGATAGGGTCCGGACTCCCTCTCCCCTTTTACTGCGTGAAATTATTAATATTGAATTTTCCGGGGGGGGGGGGGGGGCTTATCCCCCTCTAGATCCATGCATGAGCAAGGAGTGTCGCATAATGAAATTACATTGTTACTGTGTTTGGTCCACGGTAAAGAGACGGCTGGTAAGTGACAGGAGTCTGGAAGTGCATATGTACACATTATAGCGGACATTAAATTTTGTGTGGAGTAGATAATGATTAGGCATAGCCAGCACTGGTAAACATATATGTTACATGTACACATTAACATATTTATAAACATTCATAGTAAGCGCGATGGCCTAGCGCATGCGTACCAATAATAGCATGGGTTAATCGGAAAACCTTGGCGAGTACGGTGCCTGTATTAAATTATATGTAATCGACGGAGACTTGCTGAATGCAATTAAAAAAAGACGAAGGCGAAATTGCGAAGATGCGAAGGCCAGAGGGCAAAGTTGGGAAGGAGCGATAGAAGTATCCTTCGCCTTCGCACCTTCGCACTTTAGGCATCACATCTTCGCGCTTCGTCGTCACATCTTCGCTCTTTTGCTCTTTCGCCTTCGCACTATCGCATTTGCAACTTCGCATCTTCGCCCTAAGGTCGAGGTGGCCCTATCGGAACACCATAGATAAATGTAATTGTTAAGATGACAACCATACCCCCGATGCAATACGTCAATATCTTGTTATAACGGAAGGATTTTTATTTTCTAAGATATACCCCTTTTTTCACTTTAAGTTTATTTGAATATGAATTATAATTTCTGTTACTTTCTGTAAACTGCAGCAGTAAAAATTACAATAGTGTAAAGACTATTTCACAAATAATAAGAAAAAATACTGAAAAACTTTAATCTACAAGGGGTCATTATTCTACAGGGGTCACTTTTCTTCATGTGGAGTGTGCTTATTTTTATGAAAATGACACTTATTCTTCAGGCAAAGGGGTCATTTTTCTACGTAGAATAATGACCGGGGGGTCATTTTTCTACGTAGAATAATGACCCCCGGTCATTATTCTACGGGGGTCATTATACTTCATTACACCGGCAGTGAGATCCGAACCCACGACCCTTGGGTCCGTAGGCAAATGCGCTACCATATATCTCTTGGTGTAATTAGATATTTGAACAATATCAAAAATGGCCATTAACTTAGTTTATATTAATGTATGAGCATTTTACTTATCAGTCTCCTATGAATACCGTGCTGACACAAATTCGCCTGAGGAAAAGTTAATTATTAAAAACAGCTGTAGTAGCTCGGTGAATTTGCAGGATCAGATTATTTTAAATCCTGTTTTGTGTCATGGTACACCCTAAAATTTTCAAAACTCGTTTTAGTTATAACTATAGATGATAAAGTAGCAGAAAATCATGAATTTGTGATATAACCTCGTCAAAATGAACCGTAACTAACCTTAGATAGAACTTAAACCCAGGAATGATTGAACAATTTTTCTTGCCGAAAAAACTTTTTTGAAACTTTGAAATATACTGAATATATTATTCCTTCCAGTATTGAAATAAGAATGCAGAAATAATTCATTACTGATAATTGTATTAAGTTTTGTTTAAGATGTACAACTATAAAGATATTTAAGACAGTAACTTTCAGTACAATGCACAATGTTTGACATGCTTATTCATTTTTACTGTAAATAAATGTTCTCCGATAATTGGTTATGGCTTGCATCTTGTTATAAATCATATAAGCTTAAGAACATATTTTCTTTACTTCTATCTAATTAATGCCTTGTTAATTGCCATCACACGCCAGAAACACTTCACCGCTCAATTGAACACAGATCATCGCCGTTCCAATAAACTGGTCAACAGTGAACAGTGAAATGTTGTAATATGAGTCTTAATTTTACTACGCTTTTGTCCCTTTTTGACACTTATGTAGGAAGCATTGCTCACTACGGTTGTGAAGTTTGGGGCTTTCCTTCTGCCCCAGATATAGAAAAAATTCATCTTAATTATTGTAAAAACATACTTAATGTTAAAAGGGGCACATCTAATGCAGTTATTTATTGTGAATTGGGCAGAATGCCTCTGCAATGTATCAGAAAAATACGTATTTTAAGATACTGGATGAAACTTTTATCATCAAGAAATTGCATTTGAATTCATGTTATGTTAATATGTATAATGAAACTTTAGGTAAAAACAAATGTAAAAACTGGGCTGCAGAGATCAATAATATGTTAACAAGTATTGGGCTAATGAACTTATGGGAAAACCAATTTTTTGAAAAGCCAGAAATTATTTTAACGATCGCCAAGCAACGTATTTTTGATAATTTTAAACAGTCTTTACTAGCTGACATAAATGCCTCTTCCAAATGTACAATCTATAGATATTTAGTTGATCACTGTACCTTGCAGTCATATCTAACAAAAAGAATTCCTTTACAATATAAGAAACTTATATGTAAATTAACATTATCATCCCATTGTCTTACCATCGAAACTGGCAGATATAATAATGTTCCATTACAAAGACGTTTATGTCCTCTATGTACTTTAGATATAGAAGATGAATATCATTTTATATTGAAATGTCCCTATTACTGTAACTTAAGAGAAAAATTCCTTAAGAAGTTTTATTATATTAAACCCCCTGTCTTTAAATTAATTATATTATTGTCAACACAAAATGTAAAGGATTTGTGCAATTTAGGTAAATATATTAAGAATGCTTCTGTAATCAGAAAACTTCATGTATAAACTTGCCTTTTTCAAGTGACCAGTGTATGTATTATAACATGTGTATATTAATTGTATATGTCTATGAGCTGTACAGCTGTTGACTAATAAACAATACAATACGATACATCTTTGCAGAAAAAATCCGACGAAGGTCATTAAATTAATGATTAACATAACACGTCGTTTAATCATTCAATTATTGCTCTTTTAAAAGTCCCTAGATAATGAGGGCGACCAAAAGGAGTTCAACTAAATAAATACTGGGATTAAAGCGCATACATGTATCCAATACAATTTGCATATATTTTAATATCAATTATAAAATTTGTGTGCGTGTTGGAGGGGGGAGGGGGTGGTAGCGCGTAGTCAACCTATAACTTCGTTTTCCTCGTTTTTTTTCCTTCAATTTTAAACATACTCCCCAAAAAGGGGGGGGGGATCTATGATAATTCAATTATATTAAAAATCTTTGATGCGAGAAATAGACCCCCCCCGGCCGCCAAGTTTACATCCAGATAAATTGCAGCCCCCTGTCCATTACTTTGTTTCTGCTTACATGTGCACAGCTCGATCGGACACCTGCTCTCACGTGTCGTGTGTATGTACCTTTGCTCCGTTGATTAGTAGAACAATAGGGTGGTTAATTGGTATACACAGAACGTGCCCGTTACAAAGACACGTAAGATATCTTAGTTAATTGCAAGGTCTGTGAAAGAACAATAGGTGCTAATGAGGTATACACAGTGTGTCTCCTTGGTTCATCTCGGGCCAGCCCACTCTCATCGAAGTTATAAAAACTTTTCAATGATAGAAAATCTTTAAATTTTATTAGTTATAGAAATCATCTAATCTGCAATTTCATATAGCAATATATTTTGGAGTGGATATATGTTTTTTAATATCTATCTGTAATTCATGAATTGATAGTATTTCATTAAGACATCTTTTCCAATAGATATAGGATTTTATAATCAAGAAGATAGAATAAATGTCTGCAAAAATAATAGGCTTAGGGTGTAGCCCGAATATAAAAATTATTTTAATCTTATAGGCCAAAATATCTGCACACAATAGGAATAAATAGGGGGAGATTGGGTCGCCTTGGGACATCCTCTGCTAATTTTGAAAACAATTTTGAAAGGGTCCAGCTTGTGTGACTGATGATTTTATATTACATTGACAAGAAGATATCTAAGATTGAATGGATGCTCCAAACTTTAAAAAATTTAAACATTTGTGAAAAAATTCCATGAAACAGTATCAAATGCTTTTTTTTTTTTAAAATCAATCATTAATAACACACCAGGGATGCACCCCCCCCCCCCCTTTGTTGCATAAGATCATCTATTGTGAGTCTAGTATTTTCACCAATATCTTCCTGGAATGAAACCTGTTGGATCGGGACTAATAATTATATCAAGCATATTTTTACTTCTCTGAGCATTACACTCAGAACTTATTTTGTAAGCAATGTTTAGTAGTGTTATTGGTCTCCAATTCTTTAAAAAATAATTATTCCTTGTTTCTGTGTGACTGAGAGTCCCCGAACTTTGCATGTACCCATAATTTGATGATCGAACCACAAAATGTCCTATCTTGTTCCAAAAAACTTCATGGAATTCTGTTGTAATTCCATCACTGCCTGGACTCTTATTATTTGCCATATATTTTACAACTGTTGTATCTTCTTTAAAGAAATTTCACCATCTAAAGAGTCTCTTTGTTTATTATTATTAGGTGTTTTATTTCAATGTTTGTTAAAATTTGATTTCGATTATAGATTCTATAAATTTTATTCTATAAATTCTTATAAAAACTTTTTAAATTCATTCATTTAGATTTTCCCTTTAGTTTGTAATTTCTTACAAATTCTCAAGTTCTCATGTGTCGTGTGTATATAGTGCTTTGCTCTGTTGAATGTAGCATTAGGAGAACAATAGGGTGGTAAAAAGGTATACACAGAATGTGCCCATTACAAAGACACGTAAGATTTCAATGTTACTTGCAAGGTCTGTAAAAGAACAATAGGTGCTAATGAGGTATACACAGTGTGTCTCCTTGGTTCATCTCAGGCCAGCCCAGCACTCTCATCTTCTAACTAAAGTTACAAAAACACACAGGACTACATTCTAGTAATTAAATTATTCATTCAAACACAATATTACAAGACAAATGTAAAATGGTTAAAACACACATGCGGAAAAATGTCCATTCCGAAGTTGTCCGTCCCACTGTTTAATACATGAACATCAATATTCTAAACATTTGTTGTAATGTTGTATTTGTGATCATGAATAGACTTTATTCTTTTAGAGCAAATGTGTGAAGAGTACCTGACTATAGTAAATCTTAATACATAATAAACACTGATCGATTATTATAAGAAAAGATTGTTTCTAAAAGCGTTGATAAGAGGTAAGGGCCCGTGTTAGGGGTTTATATCCCCCTTGATTTTGATCACACGATCTTTATTGTATCAAAAGTTACCAAATGAATGCTCATACAAACTATTGATGCATTAATCATCGTGATATTAACTAAACTTACTAAAGTATGCCGACGATAAAGTAAAACTTATTTTCTGTAGGAGTACTCTCAGTACTTTGACGATTTTCCTTATTGGCCGTTAACCTCTACTGGCGTAATGGCTGCTGTCAGTGCCCACTAACTTCAGCTTTGTTATAATGCCTAACAGTGGAGTAAACTTTTCACAATGTTGGTTTCATCATTAATTCCGCGTGATGCACTTGCATACCCAGCAGTTTGTATTGTGGAAATCCTCATCACCATCACCAGTCCCGTAAATTCATATGGTGCACTTTGTTTACATGTAAAAATGGCGACTCTCGATCTCGATGTAAATTCAACATACTAGTACTTGATTTTCCGAGGTCGGTAGCGTGTTTAGGAGAAAGTCTGAGGCAAATAAAGAGGCGATATCAGTAGTAAATTGCATGAAAAATTTAATGGTACTAATTGTTTTTACAGAATTTGCGTATAGATAAGGTAAATCAGTCCAAAACTAAGGCACGTTTTTCTGCGCAATAAATACACATTTTTTTCAATGGGTGGCCCTGTAGCTCCCAGGTCGTCCATCCGAATATTTCAGACCGGGAGCTACAGAGCTGCAGCTAGGCGAGTATGGTGCCTGCATTTAATTCCATTCTATGTAATCGACCGAGACTTGCTAAATGCAATAAAAAAAGGCGAAGGCGAAAGTGCGATGATGCAAAGGCCAGAGTGCGAAGTTGGAAAGGAGCGTTAGTAGTATCGCTCCTTCGCCTTCGCACCTTCGCACCTTCGCACCTTCGCACTTTAGGCATCACATCTTCGCGCTTCGTCGTCGCATCTTCGCGCTTCGTCGTCGCATCTTCGCACTTTTGCTCCTTCACCTTCGCACTATCGCGTTTGCAACTTCACATCTTCGCCCTAAGGTCATAGTGGCCCTATCGGAAAACCATAGATATATGTAAATGTAATTGTTAAAGGGGCATAGTCACGATTTTGGTCAAATTCTATTTTTCTGTTTTCATTATTTACAATGCTTAAGGAAAGCATTTCTACTGATTAAATGAAATTTAAGGGTCAGTTGTAGTAAAGTTATAAGCAAGATACAGGGCTCACAATTCTTTGTCATGTAAACAAGGCTCGTGCCCTGTTGTTGATTTACATTATATACCAGTAAACAATCTTTTTCAAGCTGATTTGTCTATTTTCTTATTCATTTTAAGCATAAATAAACGGTTCCTTACGTTTAACACATTCATTAGGTCTAAAATTAGACTTTTCACATCAACATTCAAAATGTAAACAAAAGCTTTGTTTACATAACAAAGAATTGCAAGCTCTGTAACTTGCTTATAACTCAACGAATGACACTCAAATTTTGGTTGCCCATTAAAAATGCGTTACTAAAGCATTGTGAACATTAAGATCGGAAAAAATGTTTTTGACTAAAATCGTGACCATGCCCCTTTAAGATGACAACCATACCCCGATGCAATACGTCAATGTCTTGTTATAACGAAAAGATTTTTATTTTCTAAGCTATACACCTTCTTTCACTTTAAGATTATTTGAATATGAATTATAATTTCTGTTACTTTCTGTAAACTGCAGCAGTAATCAAAGTACTGAAGAACTGACGGGAGTTGATTTTGTCGATGACTTTATTTATTTTAAAATCAATGATATGTTATTTTGCATGACAATTACATGTAGTTTCTAATTTGTATTTGAATTACGCACATTTTTATAGTATGAATTTTTGGACTTTTTCGACAAGAATGTCGAGAAACCCCCATATGATCATGTTAAATAATATCTAAAGATAAAATTAATTCAATCAAACCATGTATCAGTAATAGAAATATTATTCGAAAATTGTATGGATCCAAGCAATATTGAACTCAAGTCTCGTTCAACCAAACGCTCGGCTGACACCGTAAATCTACGACAAGCAAGAGCGACTCTCTGCTTGTCGGAGATTTAGGGAAACAGCCGAGCGTCGAGTTGAATGAGACTATATTAAACTCTGGCGTAGGAATACATACGACTACAAAAAATATCTAAATTGTTCGTACCATTCAAAATCTGACCATTTTCAAGGTATTTATAAATAAGTTTCCTTGAAAAACAATGCTTTAGCATACATTACATCGAATTTATCAATTATTTTCAAGAACTAAGTCTTGTCAGCAGCGATGATTTGTGCTGAGGTCCAAACACTGTTTCACTTTCGGTTTGTCTGAGTAACTACATAGGAGAGTTGATTAAAATCAACTCCCAAAAATCACAATAGTGTAAAGACTATTTCACAAATACTAAAAAAAATATACTGAAAAACTGTAATCTACAAGGGGGTCATTATTCTAGAAAGGTCACTTTTCTTCATGTGGAGTGTGCTCATTTTTATGAAAATGACACTTATTCTTCAGACAAAGGGGTCATTTTTCTACTTAGAATAATGACCGGGGTGGGGGAAGGGTCATTTTTCTGCGTAGGATAATGACCGGGGGAGGGGGGGCATTTTTCTACGTCGAAAAATGACCCCAGATCATTATTCTACGGGGGACATTATTCTTTATTACGCCGACGCGGAGCGAACTCTACCGGCAAGGCGTATGTGAATCGTGTCAGTAAATCGACCAGTAATGCATTGTTTTAATCGTCCCAGTAGTCCCCTGTAATCATGGCAATTTTCATCACTTCACACTCTCACGAGAATCAGCAAGACAATATAAAAACAACTAGAGACGAGCTCGTTGCAAGCAACGATTAGGTCTTCCGTCGTAGCTGCGTCATACTTGTGACGTAATATAAAAATTGATACCTGACCATTGTGCAATATTAGATGTATAAACACTGTGTAAAAGAAACAAAGTACATGTATATAAGCAAATACAGATCTTTAAAAGTTGTCTGAAGTTTGATTCGCCGCATGTTGTTTTTTGCATGTGCATTTTATTTTGAGAAACTTATCGAATCATCATAATTGACTCAATATACACAGAATATGGACGACGATTATAATCACACAGTGGGTATGCCCGGTATGAACGTAAAAAGACCAAACATTTTACTCGCATTTTTTATCGAAAGCAAGGGCCAATGAATCTTTTAGAATGTATGCGGAGATCCTGGAAATTTTACAGGGGGTTCTGAAGAATAATTTTGTTTTTTGAGGGGGGGGGGGGGGAGGGGGCATGCGCAGATAAGAAAAATTTTCCTGGGGTGGGGGTTGAGTGTCTGACGGTTATTTGAGTTTGCCTGGGGATGTCCGAGGCATATTTTTGTAATTTTATATTGTACATGTAATGGAAAGAAATTTTGCGGGGGTTGGGGTGGGGTCTGGAACCCTCACCCTACTCTTCTTGATTCGCGCATGGGGAAGGCCGATGCCGATAATTTGACGGTAATTTTAACCATTTTTATTTAATTAATCATTTTCAAAATTATCGGAATTCCAATATTACCTTTAAACGCAGTTAAAACTTAAAATACGAACCATTTAGTCTTGGTGAATATTCGGCCAACATGCATCCGCGTTCGAAAGAAATGGCAATATTCAAGAAATTTGGATGGACGATCTGGGTCCTAGGTCGTCCATCCGATTCTTTTTCAGACTAAGAGCTACAGAACTGCACTTAGAGAATATCAAACTGATTATGTTTATTTATTTTGTCTCAAAGAATCAGTTTTTTAAATAAAGTTTTATCTTAAAAAAAAAAGAAATCGGGCACAATTTTCAATGTTAGCATTTTACAATTTAAAGGTCCAATCAAATTTTGAATGAAGTTTCAAGATACTACTCTTCGTTGTTTTATACGAAATATTGCGTGGAAAAAAGATTTACATCGCATATATATTATAGAACTAATTTCTTCTCTTTTTTATTTACATCAAAATAAATCCAAGAAAAAATCTAAATATTTTTTTTCCTTTATATGTGTTAATGAAAACGTTGATCAGCAAGGGCCGGTTCTATGTCGTGCAAGCACCTACTTAATAGATTGTTACACGGATCTACCACGATGACAAATATCGAAAAGGCAATATTGTGGGTGAAGGATGAAAGTGTAGTTTGTTTTTTAGGTTTATTTTTGATAATTTATTTATCTGGATCAATTTGGTCTGTTGGTTTGTTTTGTTTATTGAAAAGGGGAATAAAGAAAATGAGTAATTTCCGATATGAAGTCAAGCATATATTTTCATACTATCATTGACTTAAAACATGTTGGAAAAAAGAAATATTGCATCAAGCAGTTAGTTATTATGCGCAGATTATGCATTCCTCTATGGTTTTCACAATTGCATGTATCAGTTACTACACGTATTTGCTTACGGAGAAATAAATCTCCAAAGAGATGATATAGTTATCAGTTAAGTTCCAGATTGTCTTCTGCACATGCAAGCACGTGTGTAATCCTGATTTAAAAATAGGTATAATGTCCGGGGAGGGGGGGGGGGGGGGTCATCGCAACAAAACTGTGTATAAGCGTACTAGAGTGTACATTGTTAATTAATAATTGATGTTGAATTGTTATTAACAAACAAAATCATAAATTTATAATAACAAACACTAAAATGCCAGGGAGTTCTGCTGGACGCGATTTCATTTGTCTTCAATTAATAGGGTGTAGGGATGCCCGCCTACTTAATACATATGCTCACGCGTCAACAGATTAAAAATGACTGTATTTTGGATTTATAAATCGCTCTAAAACATTCGATCTGATATATCGTTGTTAACAATTCAAAACTTTGAACGATTAAATTTGTTTTTATACCTAGTACCCCGACCCTCACGGAAAAATCCATTCAGATCAATGGAAATTTCATTTACAAGACTCCGCGCCAGAATCAGGATGTCTCATTCATTAATTTTTTCGTAGTTATAGTGGACGAGTCCAAAATAGGAATTTTGAGACACATCATACAATGTGAACATATGCCATGAATGCAGTTTACTTTGCGTCTATTTTCTTATTTTGAGAGTCCTTTTTATCATGTTTATCATGGCTTGAAAATGACGGAAGGCCCTTGAATGTTGTTATCTTTATGCAGGCACGTAGCATCCTTTTTGAAAGTGTGGGGGGGGGGGGGGGGGCAGACTCATCCAAAAAATCTTGACAAGCAAAAAAAAAAAAAAAACTCCCAATTTCAATCCTAATTTCCTTATTTTTATATAAATTTTTTACATCCTTGATAATTCAATTTTTTATAAGCAAATTTTAAAAAAATTAGTTGCTGTGAGAAAAAGTGTGTGTGTGGGGGGGGGGACCCACAAGCTTGAATTAATAATTGCCTGAGGATGCATCTTTAATGTGTCAACATTTATATTCATAATTGATGAAAACGTTATATGGGATGTAATAAGCACAATGAGCAAGAGTGTTCAATTAAAAGGGCATTTCACATTGCACGTGTGTAATCCTGATTTAAAAATAGATTGCCATATTTGAAAGGTCAAAAAAAAAAGAGGGAGGTGTCATCGCAAGATGATACACATTGTCTAAGTAGTACAATGTAAGTAATAGTTGGTGTTGGATTATCATCATTAACAAAGAATCATCAGTTTGGATTAATTAAAACAAATATAAATTCATATAATTGGAATATTTACTGGAGGGGCTACGTACAAGTAATTCGCCGAAGTGGGGTACGTGTGACCCGATTTTCGATCAATTGGGCGATTTCATTCATCTGGAAATGGGTTTCACTCGCGTGTACAAATGTAAATGTACATCTAACAATTGCTAGTCAATTAAGTGTGTATGTTAATTCGATAGATTTCTTCTATAACATTCAATCCAAAGTATAATATATGTAGTTATTAGTTGACACCCTCCCAGTGGATCTATGCCGATGGATCTATCTGAGATCTCAGCTGTTGCGTGAATGGTAAAGAAAGACTTCGCGCCATAATACGTCTCATTCATAATTTTGGCTCGCCGATTAGTGGGCGAGTCCAAGTTAGGCCAGAGCACATGATGTGTAGATGGTCTTACCCACTCTATTTTCTTAACTGGTCACATAATAAATAGAGATATCATGGATCTTTCACTTTTGTCGGAGCATGTAATAAATGGAACCAAAAAATAAAGTAATTCTAATTGAATTAAATTGAAGTTAAAATGTAAATACCCCCTCCCACCTACGGATTAGGATTTTCAAAATTCCCCATTTTTTAAATTCCTTGTCAAGATTTTTTTTTGATGAAGCTGCCCACCTAAACCCCCCCCCCCCCCCCCCCCCCCACACACACACACACTTTCAAGTAACGATGCTACATGTACGTGTTTGAATATCCTTTCCTATATGGTTAGAAATAACAAAATGTCTTTGATTTTTCATCTAATATATAACAAATTCAATTTTCAATTTGGCTGTTTGAGATTATTCGATACATGTACATTCCTAAAATGATTTAAAATAATGAAATGATTTAATTTCCAGTGATATACAGGTACATGCACTCGATCGAAGAAAAAGATTGAAATTGCTTCTAAACTCTGCACGTTCAGTTTAATAATTTATGATCCGCAGCGAAAATTAAATTTCATTTCTTATAAGATAGTCTAATTGATACATGCATGCTTCCATTGAATAAATTTGGGTAGTCAGACAAGCTTTTTGGAAAGCTATTGCTATGAAAAATTTCGGATGGTACTCAATTTTTCCAGAAGGAGAGCTACATATATGCAGCTAAGGTAACTAATAATGCTTCCGATGAAATACTTTGTTTAGTAATGCAAGGTTTTAAGAGAGCAATACTTATTTGTTTAAAAAATAACACCCTAATACTTCGCATTTCATTCGCTGTTTGTAGAACAAGCAGAGCCAGTATCAGTTCGATCCCTATCGTATGTACATTGTTCGAATTTAATAGCCCTTGCATTGGATTGCTTTGCATGTACAAAATATCTTTTAAAAATTCAACACTGAAAGTGTTTATCTATATGGCTATTAATCTATATGTACATGTTCACATAGCGTACACATGTGATTCAAAATACCCCAAACGGAAAAATTAACTTATTGAGTCTACATTTTATAGAATTTGCAAAAAATACATTGCGGGTCTGAATGTTTGTTAATGTGTCAATCTATCAATATACAGTTTGTTAATTATTTTCGATTGCTAAGGCTACATCGTTTTTGATGAACATTGAACAACATTTTTTCCATGCCATTATTTCCACGGAAGATAGCGAGTACAATTATAAAGCACAATTTATTTAATTATCTCTTTAATATTGTGTACTAGTATGTAATAAATTATTTATAAATTGCTGCCGAAGGTTGTTTGGTATTTTCGTTTGTAGATGCATTGCAAGTAAAAAACGTGAAACGCGGGGCAAGTCATAATTAATACATGTATCCCTAATAACCGTTACTTAAAAATAGCGGCTTTGGATTCAAATATTATCGTATACGAATATTAAGTTCACTTTTTAAAATCATCTCCACGATGATAATATTATATCCATCGGAAATCAGTATTTTGTTTTGCTTTAAAAGAAATGTTCTATCGGGAGCAATCCCGCGTTCGTTTAAATTGCCAGCGTACATTTGTCATGTCAGTAATACACATTGTGCTTTATATGACGGCCGTGTATACGTACTGTAGAAAAGTTGAGTTTAATTACCATGCATTCGAACCATTTAATGAACACATCTCCCAGTACTGAAACAATTCAAAATGTCTCTGTTACAGTAACACAGTGGGGCGTTAAACATGTGTACGTCCAGCTCTACAAGCATATGCACTGTCGTCAAGGCGACGGCCTGAATACAGCTAGCGACTCTTCTATCGATCGGTTACCTGAGTCTCGTAATGCATCTAAATATAGAAAGGGGCACAGTTATGAAACAAACAACAAAAATAAGGTCAAAGACGTTCATCTTTATGAAATGAATATGTACATATGAATAAAAACATTTGGGAATTTTATGTAGAATTATTTTTGCGCGCTGCATGTATCAGTTAGTGCATTACAAAAAGCCCTTTCATAACCTCCTAAACGTGCGCACCCCCACAAAAATGGATCGAACTGACAACAATTGTTTCTGCAAATACTGGCTATAAATTACGAAAACATTAAATTGAATACCACGGAAGGATTCAAAATTAATTTCTTTACAACTTTGCTTCAATAATGCATTAGAAATTTTTTATTCCTTTACAAGTTATTGACAAGAAACTTTTGACGCATCTAACTCCTTAATTATAGGGGCCAGCCCCTTTTTCTGTATACCGAATGAAAGGTCTTGGTAAGACCAAGATCTTTTAAAATACATGTTATAACAAATTTTTATCAGGTAGGAAACTAACACGGAAAATAAGCGAATTTTTTTGAATTTTTTTCTTGCCTTTGTTTCAACATCTATACCACCCCTTTTATTTGCATTTAAATAATAAATAAAATATATCTCGCACAAATTCAATGTATTAGCTTCCAAACCAGCCCATCTTTGAGACTCTGCCAGCCATCGTTATAGCTAAACCCCCCTGGACAAAAGAAGTCGTTAAATTTTACTAAAAGGGGAATAACTTAAAACCGAATGGGGATTTTCCTCAACTAAAATATGCAACGACAACATCACGCGGCATGTTATCAGTCCTGAAAATTTCAAAACAATCGGTGAACAAACGAGCGAGATATTAAGGATCAAAGTTGGCGTCTAGAAGAAAAAAAAAAATAATAAGAAATTTGAAATTTTTTCAGAATAATAGTAAGGTCTTCCGTTGGAAACGGAAGACCTTAATTACGATGTATACGACATACAGTCAACGTTACCTCTAAAGTTCACCTCAGTACACTCTCAATAAAAATAATCGAGTGACGTCACAAAGATTTACACATTGATTACCGTCTTCCTTGGAAGACGGTATAAAAAGTTGAAATAACTAAAGTCTCCGGGTTGTGCACTTCCTCTCCTTTGTGATTGGTAGAAAATACATGATGTGAAAATTTACATTTATTTCATTGGTTGAAATACTGTTCGGTGCAAGGGAGATAATTTTCTGATGATCTCTTCCATGTACGACTTAACAAATTTCGTAGATTTCAAATCTTAAAAAGTGGGAAAACGAAAAAGCAATACAAATTGCTATGAATGAAATTCAGCCTTTTGATTTTCAGGTCCAACCAGTTGAAAGTAATATTCTATAATATCTACTGAAATTATTTCCATTTCTTTCATTATTTAGTTTTTCAAATACAAAAATAAAAAAAAAAATTGATGCGATATGGCTAATATCGGTAAAGTTGTTTGCACCTTAGATAGGTAAAACTTCGTGTAATAATTGTTAAAACAAAATACTGAATGCAGCGGTATAACTTTTTTTTATCAAAATAATACGAGTCTACGACCCTTCTTTAGATCTCTTTTACCCTACTGTAGTCGATATTAACTTACAAGCTCGGGTAGGCTCAGTTTTAGACACGCAGGCTTAAAATACACATGATGGCATAAAAATGTTCCAAACGCCATGGTATGTAAAGGAAGGTGACATTTATATAAAAAAGAATTAAATTGTCTTTGATAACTAATTGCTGTTTAGGGTTCGCTCTTGAGACGGTAAGCTTTTTTAAAAAGCTAAACTTGTCCGATAGATTTTTTCGGCGTCAGTAAAGTGTAGTTTTCAGAACACCATGCTGTTTAAGTAAATAAAACAGTATACTACGCGTACTTTTATTTCTCAGGGGAGTTTTAAATAGTCAGTCGACACTTAACCAACGTGAACTTTGACGTCACAATAAGGGAAAATTACTCTAACTGAAATTATTGTAAATCTGCTGAAATTATCACAATCCTCTTAAAATCTTGCAAAGCTAAAGAATGAGGACATTTCTTCAGATACAGGAAACAGTTGTAACTTGCACTCATTTTGATGAATGCTGACATTTATTTTATTCACTATAATTATCGTAATCTCCTGGAACGTACACGTAGCATCGCCTTGGGCGGGTGGATGGCAGCCTCATCCAAAAAACTTTACAAGCAAAGGGGAAAAATCATGAAAATTCTAATCCTTCAGCTCTTTAACAGTTCAATGGTTTCTTTATTTTCACTTCCATTTATTACATGTTCAAAATACCCAAGGGGGGGATCCATATTCTTTTTTATATAAATATGATAAGCAAATATTTTTAAGTGTAAATTAAATAAAATAATTAATAATTATTTTTTTTTTAAAAGTGGAGGGGGCAAATCCATGATAAGTCGGTTTTCTATGTGTAAATTGAAAAAAAAAAATTAAACAGGGAGGGGGGGGGGGCCCTATGATGATCTATCATTTTTAAATGTACATGAAAGAAAACATTTCTACTGCAAAAAAAAGGGGGATGACCTGATATTACAATCACATTAGAAGAGGAGATACAGTGCAAGGAATATTTATATTAAAATCTTTATTATTCAACAACATAATATCTAAGATTAAACTATTGTTCTACGTATAAATAAATAAATTGTAACACATCTTATAAACTATGAATAATGAAAATTTACTGAAAAATAGGTAATACTATGTTTTATTCTATTTTGCAATCAAATTCATTTACGTTGTTAATTCATTGTTTGATCACATGCTGTGCTCGCCCCAACGGTCGCACCGTAAAACATATTTACAATAGTGTTGTGTTGTGCATGTACTATGCCTAAATAGTAGTCAGGGTTTGCTACATAGTGCACTCGCCTCAGGCTCGTGCACCATGTATCAAACCCTGACTACTTTTTAGTACATGCACATCACAACTCTATTATATAACTAGTATCTGCACATAACCGATACTATATGGGTAACTACTACATAGAGGGCGGAGTTTTAAAAAAGTGTGGGGTATGAACAGATAACCAACACTTTTAACAACAGAAAACACGAAAAGCAACAACCATATACTATCATATAGCTGTAAGCAGCTGGCAGTGAGCAGTATATAGAGTTCAATAATTTTCTGTGATCTAGTTTTGATAACCAGATTATAAATATAGGATAAATGACTCTTAAACATAAGAAATTTTTGAATTCAATCAATCATGATGAAATAGTAGACTTGTGTTACTTTGTTATTTAGTATTTCAAAGCAGGCACGTAGCATCGGGGGTGGGGGTGTGGAGGGTGTAGGGAAATTGACAATAAAACGGAAGGTAAAGGTAAACTTGCCCCTCCCCCCTCCCACGGATAAGGATTGTCAGGATTTTGTAAAGTAACCTTTTTTCCTTTTTTGTTGTTGCTTGTCAAGATTTTTTGGATGAGTCTCCCCCCCCCCACCCCTTTCATCACTTTCAAAAACGATGCTTCGTGTCTGCAAAGACAAACTGGAAACAAATGAACCCGTGTTGATATTGATTTTTGAATGACGTTCCTGTCTTGATTATTATGAATTTATTGTCATCTCTGTAAAAAACATTTACATGTGCAATCACACATGAACCAAAACACTTTGTGGTTGTCAACTTTAAGTTAAGTTGTTTGAAACCCGGGGAGGGGGGGGGGGGTCCACTAGCACACTGTTAGTTCATATTCATCTATATGCCAATCTGATAACATTTAAATTGCGTGTCAATTGTTATTGAGTGGAAAAAACCTATATGCTCAACTTATTTAGTTTTAGTTATCAATTCTATAGAAGATCCTTGGTCACAGATATATTTGAAACCCCACTGTGTCTGATCTTTTGATTTAATGGTATTTAAAGCCGCGATTAGATATTTTCTTATATACAATTATAGACCGCTGGAGGGATTATGTCCTCAAAATTTCTGGTTTAAAATACTGCGAAATTTTTTACATTACATGTATGTATACGGTATTTTCTGTTTGCTTAAGCATAATTTAATAATCTTTTACAACTTGAAAATTGGCAGAAATAAAAAATAAACTAGCATTCAGTTGATGACGACAAACATAAGGTTCGATAAGGCGCCATTTTGCATTTGAAAGACTTTCTTCTCAAGACGACAACTCTAACAGCGCGTATTTCCAGCAAAGAAACCAACTTTGTCTTTTCATTTGCATACAAATCGTTTACATTTACTTTCTAAAACGTTAACCTTGCTTTTTTTTATATAATAATATTTACATCTACCAAGTATGATCCCCTCTATTTCATACAGATATATATATATATATATATATATATATATATATATATATATATATATATATATATATATATATATCTGTCTGTGTGTGTGGATAAGGCATGTAAAATGCCCATACACGGTCGGACCTTTTTATCTTAAAAAAGGGTAAATTGCTCCAACCCAGGTTATACGAGTATGATTTTGGAAGATATTGAGTTCCTTCTTTTTAATTTATTTTTTTGTTATTTACCGTACAAATTGGGTGCGTTTTACTTTTAAAAATGATATTTATCTGTCTCGAAATTCAAAAGTAACGTCAGGCGGATTAGTAGGTTTTTTACGTTGGTGCATTGTGACGTGTCCTGTGTCGTGCAAACCAGGTTTTACAAAAACTATTTTTTTTTATCTAATCAGATGTCGCGTTAAAACAAGAATTAATCATTTTCGATTAACCACAAGTGATATATATCTGAAAAGATATACTTTATATATATACTATAATTCTTTATAAGTAACGATAACTTTAGTATATTGGAAAACGGATCCGAAAAGAATTTCCTGTTATGTGTAGAGAACCTCTTCTTCTTTATTCTAAACACCTAGTAAATATGCCGTCTAGATGTCCAGGGGTACCAGAAGTACATGTAGATATGACTTTACAAAAATCTTTAAATTCACTATTAATTTGACAAAAAAATTTCGATCGATAAAACTGAACCAAAGAATCGATTTTTTTTCCTTGTAGTAAATTCGAGATTTGATTTATAATTTTTATAATTTTAAATTAACTTTTACAAAGAATGAAGCCATTAATCTGACCAATGTGCATTTGAGAAAAAAAAATAATTTCACGGGTGTACATATTTTGTATACCTTAATTAAGCCTTGATTCACACAGGGCGTAGATTATATATGCGATTGTAGGGTTATGACATGCGATTAATAATTCAAATCATACATTTTTGTTTCGGTTATTTGAAGAGTGTAGGGTAGATTCTACTTTATGATGTAACGAAGCATTTTAATTAGTTCAGTCATTCCTGGCCACAGACAATAATTCTATTAATAAATCCTTGTAATGGTTTTCCAGCAGTTTCGTCAACCAGTATTTAAACATTGGTACCCATGAGGGAGGTCTGTAAGTTAACATTAATCGCCAGTTCATGTATTGAATGTGGTTACCTTGAGTGTAACGTGTCCAATTTTCGTCTCAAGCTTCAAAGAGTAGCAATGGATGTCTCCGGTTCAGTATTTAGTGAATTCTCTTTATCCACCACCCATTATTGTTTTTTGGGGGGATTTTTTTCGTTTATTGCTGTAACAGTATTATATAAATGCTTTTATCCAAAGCCCTGTTTGAAGGTAAGTTATAAATAAAATCAATATGCTTTCGACCAGTAACTTTTAGTACAATTTTCAAGGGTCATCTTTCACATCCTAGCAAGAATATATATATATATATATATATATATATATATATATATATATATATATATATATATATATATATATATATATATATATATATATAGTTAAATCCAAAAGATATCGCAGTGTCCGGTTTTATTTATAGAAAATTTGAAAAATGAAAGACAACTCAGAGTAAAACGTTAGCGCTTTCATTCAATCTTCAGACGTTTTTAAAATCTTTTAAAAACGTCTGAAGATTGAATGAAAGCGCTAACGTTTTACTCTGTGTTGTCTTTCATTTTTCAAATTTTATATATATATACATACATATATATATATATATATATATATATATATATATATATATATATATATATATATATATATATATATATATATATATATATGAAACAGACGCATTAAACTGTTCTTCTCATTAATTATTCAAAATTTGTTAGGTATTAAATACATGTAACTGGTTCAAGGGTAACAATATTTTAAAATGAATTTATTTTTTCATTGCTGTTTGTTTTCATTGACACTAAGTTTGATAGCATGTTTATTTAATTTGGCGTCATATATGGAATACAAATGTTTGTGTGGTGGCCAAATTGATATCGATGATTTTGAAATAAAAAAACCCCTAAGAATTTCTGAAAGAATAATTTTAACAGAAGGAAGTTTTTATAGTTACCTTTACACCTTGTTTTTGTTTTCTTTTAAATTTTACACATTGAAATGTCATATTATTTCTAGGAGAAAAAAAATGATGTTTTATCAGAAGTAATATTTTTTTTTCAGAAAGTTTTTGAAATGGAGATAAAAAGTGTTCAAAGTTTAAGGAATCGTTTGCGACGATGTAGACATCTCACAGTCTACAGGGAACTGCTTGGTTATAATCACCATGTATTCGTTGGAAAAGTGAATCAGTCAGGCTGTGATATTTATCACTATAAGTTTGCATTGGCACCTTGCTTGAAACTATCTTTCCCGGCTCAGGTAACAAAAGAGAGACTGGAATATTCATCATATTCACAGAACAGAGAAATACAAAAAATATTCAATTTTGAAACAGGAGACAGAGTTGTCATAGTCAACCGCAAAGATTACCCACAGAGTTTAGATGACGAGGACAAATGCATCAAAAGAGCAGAGTCTAGAGTAGGAGGAAGAAATTACTCCCCTGTATATAATAATTGTGAAAGCTTTGTCAACAGGGTTATTTCGGGCGACAATACTTCACACGAGTTTGAAAGTGCAAATATTTTAAAGAAGATACTCGCAAATATAACAGAGGCATTAATTAACAAACTAATTTCCGAACTTTTGTACGTTTTTGTACCGATTTTCTGCCAACTTTTTAATCTTTTTTCAAGATTATGGGATACCTTTAGTAACTTCTTTAAGCGAACACAACAAGAGCAGAAGAGAAGGCGTCAATTCTGTTTATTACGGATGGACAAAAAATGTCGTTATATCTATTATATAAAGCCAAAGTCTCAGTTTTCTCTTAGAGAAACGGGAAGAAAAAAATTGCTGTATTTTGATAGTAATATTAGAAAAGTATTGCAACGCTCCTCTTGCAGAAAAAGGGCCACTTTTATGATTCACAATGAATTTTCTTATATTGAGTTTTGTGTAAAAATCGAATCACTGCTAAAAAAGAAAGCAACTGGAAAATGCAGTATTTCCAAGAATGATACTCAGAAAACTCTCTGCTTACGCGATCGATTCATTTGTAAAACAATGCGACAAAAGAAATTAGCAATTTGCACATGTTGCCATTTTCTGGATAACGAACAAAAAAGGGAGTACAGTACATGTTTTTTTACCATGATGTATCAGTCAGTTTGTGGTAGCAAACTATCAGGCGAGATGCAATCGGAAGTTTTATCTTTATGGTGTAAAATCGAAGGATCATTCTTCCTTGTCAAAAGTAAAATAACTTGTAGAAATATTAATTTCACATATGATCAGTTGCAAAACTTTGCAAACAAAGTTAGCATTTGTTTTCTGGGTTCTGACTTTGTTTGTGTTGACGGTTTAGAAGAAGGGAAAACGACTTTTTCTGATTCAGTATATGATTTTGGTCTCAATTCTTCCTCGTTCTGTCTTAAAAAGTCACATACCATTCAAAGTCGCAATTCTTCAAGCTTAAGGTTTGATGATAGTGAAGTTCTCAGTTTGAAATATCTTTTTACACATGAAAGCATGGTAAATGGTGGTACTAGACCCGACGAGGCTAACAGATTAGTAAATGACAGACAAAATACAGAGAATCCTTCTTTTACTTTGTTATATCAGTTACATGATTTGCACCGACAATATCTTGCCAAACGTATATATGAACATGTCAAACAAAAACATTTATCCACAATGCAAATGCGTTTAGCGTATAAATCCGAACCAAGAAGATGGTTAGCCACAATAGACATAAAAGATGTTCAGGTGCAAAAACACGTTTGCAGGTACAGTTCTTGTTTGCCGTTGTGTGACCATGGATGTATGTATAGTTCAAAAGAGGGCGAAATAAATTTTCCTGATTCAGACACTGATTCTGGTTTCATTTCTCTTTCGTTATGTTGTGAAGAGTCTCATACCATTCAAGGACGCGATTCTCCAAGCCTTAGGTTTGGTGATAGTATATTTCCATCTTTCGAATGTCCATATGGAAGCATGGCGCATGGTGGCACTAGACTCGATGATGATAACGGATTATTTAATGACAGACAAAATACAGAGAATCATTATTTCACTCATTTAGATAATAAATGCAAATTGCGGGATCCTGACAAATGCTCATCATATAAATATAAACTCTTGATTAGATTTTACAAAAAACAAACATACAGATTGCGAGCAAAGTTGGATTCCTTGTATGGACTTGGCGGAAAACAATCATACGGAATGTATTCACCTTTAACGTTTGCATTTGAAGCGACAAAATTTCTTTGCGAAACTGACTCAAACAATATGGATGTTTGTATGACAAATGCCCAGTTGCAAAAACGTGCTTGCAGAGATAGCTTTTCCTACCTCAGTGGTGTCCATGAATGCGTTTATGGTTCAAAATTAGCGGACACGTTTATAAAATATTCAGAATCTGCCTCTAGAATAGACACTATACTCGATGGTGAATACGGATTATCTAGAGTTTGCAAAGATAGCTTTTCCTCCGTCGGTGGTGTCCATAGATGCGTTAATGTTTCAAAATTAGCGGAAACGTTTATAAAAAATTCAGAATCTTCCTCTAAAATAGGCACTATACTCGATGATGATGATAACGGGTTATTTAATGACATACAAAATGCAGAGATTCATTCTTTCCCTCATTTAGATAATAAAAGGAAATTGCAGAATCCTGACAAATACTCATATAAATATTACAAACCCTTGTCTGGACTTAAGGAAAAACAATCATACGACGAAATGTATTCACCTTCAACGTACGCATATGAAGGGGCAATATTCTTTTACAAAACCACCTTAAATCTTATGGATGATCATATGTCAGAAGTCCAGGTGCAAGAACGTGTTTGCAGAGATAGCTTTTCCTCTCTCGGTGGTGTCTTTGGAGACGTTTATGGGGGTGCCACATTTAGCATGGTTGGTACAGCAGTAGGGGCTGCTGCAGGTGCACTTGTTTGTTCAATTCCAAGGCTACATTAGTGAGTTAAAAAGGATATCAAAACTTTAATGTTCTTCATAAATAGTATGTGTACTTTTTAAGAAACGTTTTGAATTTATTGATGACATTTCAGTTTTTCTTACTAGCGTGTATCAAACGTGCTTTAAACACAATTGGACTTGACCAGATATAATGATAATACAGGCTCTTGAACATTTGTTATTTTTGTAATTTTTTTATACTATGCATACTTATGCGTTTTAAATACAAAAACCAATAGAAATAAAAGTCAAATCTATTTTTTTATGGTTTTTTTTTAAAATAAGAGTAATGAACTAGACACGATCTCGTTGCGAGCAACGAGGAGGTCTTCCGTCCGATTTTTAGAATATGGAATAACCTTACTCTTGACCTTCATCAACGAAACGTATCCGGAAAAGGAGGCGGGATCTATGAGTAATGGGTGAAAGACTATTTATCCCTTTGGTGTCCCTTATTTGAGGGATCAGCTCCTTTTCATTCATTTTAGTCAAAAGGTATTTTTGTGTACCACTAATAAGTATTTAGAAATTGGTTACCGTTTTTGAGATATCTGGAAAAAATCGTTTTGATATCCGGTCCTAAAACTCCTTTTAGGGTCCAGATAAAAACAATATATGATTGTACATTGTTAAGCTCAATATTTTGAGCATCTTTTGTTAAATATTGCTTATCCAAATGTTTCTTCATTTTGAGATATTGAGCATCAAAGCTTTAGACTTCTGGCCCCTTACAATCCCTAATTACGTAACATAAGAGTAAATGATTGCAATGTACATGACATTAGAATGAACATAATTGCTTCTATAACGTATCAAAAAATATTTAACAGAAAAAAGTAATCATTAAAAGACTTTAGAGCCCCCTCAGCCAGTTATTAGAAGGGCCAGCCCCTTTTTCATGATTTCAAATGAAAGCTCTTGTCAATTCAAACACATTTTGTTCAAAAAGTGTTTACAAATTTTGTACCGTTCTCGAGATATCTGGAGAGGGTCGTTTTAGGGGCCAACCCTGTAACTCCTTTTAGGGACCGCATAACAAGGAAATTATGGTTTCAGATTGTTAAGCTCAATATTTTGAGCATTTATTGTTCAATATTGCTTATCCAAATGTTTCTTCATTTTGAGATATCGAGCATCAAAGTTTTGGACTTCTGGTCCCTTTAAATCCCTCTTTACGTAACATAGGAGTAAATGATTGCCATGATTAGGTTAATGACCTAAGAATAAACATAATTGCTTTTATAACGCATCGCAAAATATTTCACGGTAAAAAGTTATCATTAAAAGACTTTAGAGCCCTCTCAGCCCCTAATTTGAAGGGCCAGCCCCTTTTTCTTGATCTCAAATGAAAGCTCTTGATTTAATTAAGTTTTTTTGTTCTACTTGTTTTAACAAAATGCTTTCGAGAAAAGAGATATTCAAAGAAAACCAAGAAAAATCACGACGCCTTTTTAATCTTAATTTTCAAGCTCGGGTGAGCTTCGGCGCTCTTTGACATAAAGATGATTAATGACCATTAGACACTATTTCAATCTTTCGTCTATCAGCCCTGAAAAGTTCAACATCATATCTTAAATGGTAAAAGAGGAGTTCTCCGTACAAAATACCCCTATAAAAACAGTTAAATCCACGATATCTCAAGACAGGAAGTGACGTCATCAACAACAACAATTTCCAAAAAGGTTCAGATCAATACCTATCACAACTGAAAATTTGACGTAAATCAGTAGAGCCGTTTCCGAGATATCGCGTGCACAAAATCGGTAAGAAAAAAAAAATAATAATAGGGAAATTTAAATCCAACGGAAGACCTAATTGTTTTTGCTTTGTTTTTTTTTTCTCTATAATTTTTTTCTCCCACGTTTTCTCAGAACCGTTTTAGCCGATTTTAATGAAATTTTCAGATCTTATTCATGATAAAAAATTTTCAGAAAATTACACGAGATTTTTTTTTTCATCACTGCCGGTACCGAGATATCAAAGATTTTATGTTTTTGCTTGTTCACAATTTTTCTCAAAAGTATTTAAGATAGCACTTTCAAATTTTCACAGATGGTAGAGAATAAACGGGCGCAGTGCCCATTGCATATCCGAATGTCCGCCGTCACTTCCGGTTGTCACCGGAAGGAAATCAAAAACCTTCTTCAATTTTTTGGACTTTTTGGAAATTTTTTAATGATTTTATTCGAATAGAGAAACCCTCAAGACATCCAAATATGAAATTTGTTTTGAAATCGACCCATGCATTCTCGAGATTTTTGGTTCCAAAGTCTTGAAGCAAGAGTCCGCGTACCTGTCCTTAGAGTGGTGGACTTGTGCCCATGCGACCCGGGTTCAGTCCCCCAGTGCCGAATATTTTTTCTTTCTTAATTGTGTTTAGATTTATGATTTTATATTTGAAATGATAGATTTTACTTTAACTTTACTACTTACTTTAAAAAACAAACACACACACCAAAATGCCTGACGGCCAGCCGTGGTCGCTGGACGCCTTTGATTTATTAAATATTCTCTCATATATATATTTATATATATATAAAGGGGGGGGGGGCTGGCGTAGTATATAACTTCAATTTCACTCCTCATTTCCTTATTTTCATATCAATTTTTTACTTTTTACATACTCCCAAAAAAGTGGGGGAGGGGGGGGGGGCAATTCCGTGATAATTCAATTTTTTATATGTAAATTTTAAAAAAATTGTTGCTGCGAGAAAAAGCAGCCCCCCCCCTGCCCCCCCCCCCCCCCCCCCGATGCTACGTGCCTGCTTCTATAATAATGCACCGTTCCGTAAATTTATACACCATTTTTCCGCTATTATTAGCGAAACGCGGAAAATTTCAATTATTTCCAATTCAATTTTATAAAAAATATCAATAATAGCGGCTTTTTAAAGTATAATAAATAAGTCTTTTGAAATTCTTACAGAGGGTTTAATGGAAATTGATGACGTTTTTAGAAATAACAGAAAAAAACAACTATGCCTATTGTCTACTTTATGGTGCACTCAAACGGAAGACCTTTCGTTGCTCGCAATGAGCGTCTAGTTAGGGCTTTTTGACTTTCGGTCGAAAAGACCTATTGTTTTCGTTCTGTTTTATTAGGGCTTTTCGACTTTCGGTCGAAAAGACCTATTGTTATTCTAATTAGGGCTTTTCGACTTCGGTCGAAAAGACCTATTGTTTTTGTTCTGTTTTATTATTATTATACTCGACAGTTTTTTGTCAGCGATTTTATGAAAACTAGAAGACACGATGACACAATTATGCATGGATCTTATAGCAACTATATCAATCTATAGAATGTAAGGTTTTGGATTTCCGGTTCCGGTACTATCGGGAGTTACAAGGAGAATTAAAAAAATTATATTAAACAAAAAATGTTGTTAACTTTTTGAGTTAGAGCAATCAAATTTTAGAATTAGATGCATCGTAGTTAGATGTACAAATTTGTAAGCGTATACATTTTTCTATCTCTTACCGTTTTTGAGATATAAAGCCTTAAATTTTAGAAAAGGGGGGATGAAAACCAATAAAAATTTAAATGACCATTAAAAGTTTATATGACGCCTGAATATTATTTAAATGGACGTAATCAACATATATTCCAAGTTTCATTTAAAAATGTTTACTACTTCCGGTTTTATTGGTCGATGAAAATCGTCTATGGGAGTTTCAATGTTAAACAAAAATCACGCGTCATTCGTTTTCTCAAAAAGTTTCCATTTAAATATAACAATATTTTATCTGTATATTGACACACATACTCTGCAGACCGGAAAAAGTTTTGGGTACACAATTTAAAAAAATAAGGGGTCTACAGGGGCCAACGTGCAAAACAGCCCTTCAACTGTAACTTTTTTATTTTTCATCCGATTTTTAAAATCTTTTCGGCTTAGAGTTCAGAGTAGAGAGTACAATTAAAAAAATATGGTCCGAGGGGCCACTTTTTGACTCCTTATAGGGGTTTTGAAGGCCCAAAGATCACATCTTGTTTAAATTTCAAAATTATTTTTTGGAAGAGTTATCTCGATTTGCTCCAAGAATGTAGAGCAGAAATACTCTTGGCATACCAAGTTTTGCGTCCAAGGAATGAATACTTACTTTGAAATGATTTTTGGAAAATATTCTTCTAAAAATTAGAAGTGTAGCTACTTGTTAAATTCTGGAGTTATCTTTCTTTTTACACTGCAGTACTCATACACTCCTATCTAAGCAAATGGTTATACAGAGGCGTTAAGAAATTTTCGAAATAGATTAGAGATATTTTTTTTTTGGACACTTTAAATAAAAAAGGGAAACTGGGGCTGTCGAAAAGCCCTTACTTTTTGTTGAAGACAAAAAAAGTTCTAGTGTTTTATTATTATTATTCTATATTCTCGACAGAATTTCCGTCAGTGATTTTTTGAAATCGGAAAGGAATATTTAAACAATAATTCAATAGTCTTATAGCAATTGTTGATGACACGCGTATGTAAGGTTTTAGACTTCCGGTTCTGACACTTCCGGTTTTGACAAGGAAAATACCAAGAATTCATTGAAACGTAATATCTTTATTATGTTTTAAGTTAGAGCATTCAAATTTAAGAATTAGATGCATCTTGTCCAGTTGTACAAAATCGTAAGCGTAGTCATTCCTCTATCCATTACCATTTTTGAGATATTAAGGCTCAAACTTGAGAAAAAGGGGGTGGAAAAGAAAAAAAAATTAAAAAACCATAGAAATTTTATAAGACGCCTAAACATTGTTCAAATAGCACTATTTAACATATATTCCAAGTTTGAATACAAAATATTGAGTACTTCCGGTTTTATGAGCCTATGAAAAAATGTCTATGGGAGTTTCAATGTTAAACTAAAATCACGCGTGATTCGTTTTCTCAAAAAGTTTGTAAGTAAAATTTACAATATTTCTTTTGTGTAATGACACTACCAATGCGCAGACCGGAAAAGTTTTTGGGTAGAGAATCCGAAAAAATAAGGGATCTGCAGGGGCCAACGTGCAAAACAGCCCTTTAGCTGTAACTTTTTTACCTTTCATCCGATTTTAAAAATCTTTTCAGTTTATTGTTTAAAATAAAAAGTTCTATCTTAAAATTATGGTCCGAGGGGCCACTTTTTGACTCCTTATATGGGTTTGGAGGGCCCAAATATCATCACTTGTTGAAATTTCAAAATGTTTTTTGTAAGAGTTATCTCGCTTTGATGTAAGAATGTAGAGCATATATACTATAGGCATACCAAGTTTTGTGTCCCAGGTATGAATACTTTCTTCAATATGATTTTTTGAAAATATTCCTCTGGAAATTAGAAGTGTAGCTACCTGTAAAGTTCTGGAGTTATCTTTCTTTTCACATTGCACTACTCATAAGTTCCTATCTAAGCAACTGGTTATACTGAGGCGTTTAGAACACTTGGAAATAAATTAGAGAATAAAAAATGTTTTGAACATATAATTAAAAAGGGATAATGGGGCTGTCGAAAAGCCCTTACTTTTTGTTGAAGACAAAAAAAGTTCTAGTTATTATTATTCTTCTCGACAAAGTTTCGTCATGGATTTTTTGAAAACGGAACAGAAAAATAGAAATTTAATATGAGACTCTTTTAGCAATTCTTTAGTTCTCCCGTATGTCTTTTTTTGGACTTCTGGTTCATATACTTCCGGTTTGCACATGCAAAAAACAAAATATTAAAAGGACCTTTGTATCTATTTTATTTTTTGATTATAAACTTAGAAATTTTAGATTTAGATACTTTATAGTATGGTATATAAAATCGTAAGCGACAACTTTTTTGTATCTCTTGCTGTTTATGAGATATTACACTTTAAACTATGAAAAAAGGGGGGATGAAAAAACTGAAAATTGAAATAACCACCAATTTTTTAAATGAGGAATGGAAAATGTTAAAACTGTCATAATCATTATATATTTAAAGTTTTGTTTGAAACCATTGAGAACTTCCGGTTTTATAAGTTGATAAAAGATCGTCTATGGATGTTTTAATGTTAAACTGAATTCACGCGTGCCACTTTTTCTCAAACAGTTTTGAAGTAAATATTTTCATATTTAATATTTATATTGAGGGACCTAATTTTTAGACCGGAAAATGTTTTGAGATAAAACTTTTGAAAGATAAGGGATCTAGAGGGGTCAAAGCTAAAAACAATCCTTTAGCTGTATCTTTTTTATTTCTCATCCGATTTTTAAAATCTTTTCGGTTTTAAGTTTTGAGTAAAGAGTACAATTTAAAAATTTTGGTCCGTAGGGCCATTTTTTGACTTCTTATAGGAGTATTAAGGGTGTGAATATTGCAACTTTTTAAAAGTTGAAAAAGTGATTTACAAAGAGTTATCTCTCTTTGCTCAATGAACGTAGCACATTAATACGCTAGGCATACCACGTTTTTTATTTGAGAAAGGAATGCTTACTTTTTTATGATTTTTTTGGAAATATTCTTTTACAAATTAAAAGTATATTTACTTTTAAAGTGCTGAAGTTATCTTTTTTTTGTCATTGCATTATTTATAAGGTTTTATTTCAAATAGGCAACTGATTATACCAAGGCGTTGAAGAATTTTTAAATAAAAAATAGATACGATTTTACCTGACATTTACAATCAAAAAAGGGAAAAGGGATGTCGAAAAGCCCTTACTTTTTTTTTGAAGACAAAAAAAGTTCTAGTTGTTTTTGTTTTTACCTTTTTCCTTCTTCTATATTATTTGAATAAGGAATACCTTATTGTTTTCGTTCGGGTTTTTACCCTATTCTTTTTTTTTACTTACAAATTTTGTGTACATGATTTTTCAAAACCTACTCGGCCGATTTACATGAAACTTTCAAATCTAAGAGATACTGGCAAGCTCTGAACGTTATTGCAATTTTTTGAGATGACATCACTTACGGTTTTGAGATGTTAACAATTAAACGATTGTTAAAGGGTCGGCTTGTCCACGAGTGTTTTCATAGCCTCGTTCAACAAGACGCTCGACTGTCTCCGTAAATCTCCAACGAGCAGAGAGTCTGGTAAAGTGTCACATTAATGTTTGTAACGTCAAAACAAGGCTTACCAAAATACTGGTATTGAATTTGATTGGTTGAAAGAAACACACCTCATATAACACGTAAACAATGAGGGAAGCAAATATTTGTGAATTTGAATTTAAACTGAAAGATCTACGGCTGGAAAGTTTAAAAACGGTTATAAATGGAGAGGATTTATTTTCAATTTTACCTTACAGGATAGAGTTAAACCAATAATCTTTAAGAACAATTAATTGAAGGTCTTTCAATTTAAAATCTATAGCTGTCGTGTTAGTAAACAAACATTCACCGCTTCGTCGAACACGTTTAATGAGTCTATGGAAAGCGAGACTAGTACTATAGTATAAAACTAAATCGACGTAAGTTCCATAATTTTCACGGCAATAAAATTATAATAAGTACTTTATATCGCACAAATCCTATACCCAACATTGACAACGATTAAAAATGAAACTATATCGGTGCCCCCTATCGGAAGCGGTTATCAACGTGACGCTTTACCAGACTATCTGCTCGTCGGAGATTTACGGAGACAGCCGAGCGTCCGGTTGAACGAGACTAATGTTTTCATAAACCTATAAAATATATTGAGTCAACTATTTTAGGAATGATAGGCAAAAGAATGAAGATATATTTTAGGGCATTTAAAATTTTCAAGCACAAAAAGCGCCGAAGCTCGGTAGGACTCGAAAAATAAGATAGAAAAAGCGTTGTGATTTTGCATGGTTTTCTTAGTTTATCTCTTTTTCTCGAAAATATTTTGTGAAGACATGTAGAAGGGTATTGCATAATATGACTATAAAAAGCTAGATTACCATGCATTTGTTTTGATTTAAGTTATCAGATCCGTAATAGCCCCAGGTTCACTGAATCTAGGTGCGTAACAGATATTTATGAGCTTGATTATCAAAATACTTGGACATAATTTTCATGTTTCAGTATCAATATGTAAGTGTGGAATATGTCCTAATTAATTACCTTTTTCTTCTTTTGAAGAGTTACCCCATTATTCTAAAAAAAAATTATACGGTATAAAATTTATTTTTTGAAGAGTTTTTGTATTCCTAATGATAAAATACATCTTTCCACTAAATTATTTATTGATATTCCTAGTATTTAATTTTCAATTTTAAAAGATGTGCTTGTTCCCATAGAATAATACAATTTTCATTAATGAATTACTGTTTAGTTAGTAATACTTTTGAAAATTTCACTCGGTAAATCTTTTTCTACTCTTAAATGATTTAAATTAGTAGCAAAGTATTAAATACATGATGGATATTCAAGGTTGGAAAAATTAGGCCCTAATGTGGATCGAATACCTTAAGAAGTAGGCAAAGTCTCTGTGCGGATAGGTTGTATACCGAATGCTTTACTTCATAATAAATTTAAGTTTTTTCACTACCCATGCTTTTTATATGTCTTATGCGAGGACTATTAGTAACTTTTGTTTAGTTTTTTTTTAAATTAATATAAATAACGGACAGTCCTTTGAAAAGGAGAAAGAGATACTACATGAGGAAATCGGTCGTGGGTGGTTTAGCAAGCGATCTGCTGTTATCTAATAGATTACACAAAATCTGCGTCTTGCTGTAATGTATACATGGGCTTATTTATTTACTTTAAATGATAGTGCGTAACAAAAAAAAAAGAAGCCGGCATTAATGCATGGATATAATACAACGATTTTTACAATCATACGAGTTTGAAGATAAATGTATTTACCCGTGTCTATTTCTGACATATTGCTGCTGAGAATTTAATGCATTATCACTTCAAAAAATGTAGACAATCTTCACACTATGCCTGATCCAACTTATGTCATGTATCATTTGTCATGAGAGAGAGAGAGAGAGAGAGAGAGAGAGAGAGAGAGAGAGAGAGAGAGAGAGAGAGAGAGAGAAAGAGAGAGGTGTTAAGTATTAAGCAGAGTGAAAAAAAGTAAAGTGAATTGAAAAGTATTCAAAAAGCATTCAAGATAAACGCAGTTTAAGTAGATTGAATCATTGATAATAAATGCGGTGTCCGCGGTAGGTCCTTGCACGATAAAACTAACCGATTCCCGCTAACAAGGAAGGAATTTAAGAAGCCAGTGATTAAATGTTTTAAATATGCACACGGATTTTTATCAAGTTTTAATTAGATTCAGGTCATAAAAAGAGCGATTAGGCAATCGGTTAAACCTCTTCTGAATGGTCGTGCAATTCCGTAATATTACATTTGATTTTATTTCTTTCATTTAATTTTTACGAGTTGATGTATATCAACTCAGTATAGTCACTGCAAAGGGGTTTCCCATCACTGGGTTAAATCACATTTTCGTATTGATGGCCAAACTAATATATCAATTATCAAAATGTAATGATATGAATGATGAAAGAATGACTTCGTTTATCGGAAGTAAAATTTGTTTTCAACGTATTTTAACCAACAGAAAATCATGATTTTCTTTTTGTTAATTGATATCAATCCGCACAAGAATGTAGGTTCAAGAAAAATTTTCTGACACATTTCATATACTAAGGATACATGATTGTTGCCATCAATAAATTGTATGAAAGATACCAAGTATGTTTCTTCATAACCAAGAACATTTTTATTGACTGATGAAAATATCGCTATAATTAAATTTGACGTATATGCATGGAAATGAAACTTCAGTGATATCCGCGCTGTAATCGCCTAAATTATGCAAATTAGCTCAGCTCAGTGGTGAATGTTTAACGTTTTCCCACACAAGAGTTGAAATTCAGGAACATGAATGCTTTTCATTACTTACAATTTATCAAACGTGAAATCATTTTAGTGTGACAAAACAAAGAGGTGAAGCAAAAGAGCTGAAAATAATCAAGAGCGTGGGAGGGGGGGGGGGGGGGGGGTGTCTATGTGATTTGATCTTTCGTTGAGTTGAAGGTCAGTGTGGCCCTGCAACATGCACATCGGGAAAACTGCGCGCCTGTTTATGTACGTCATAGATTAAAAATAGACTAGCGTGGTAGTTAATATTGTGTGGCGATTTATAGTTTTGAGCAGCGTTGATTAAGAAATAGTATCTTAAACATGATTTTTTTTTTACAAATTGGTTTGATAAACAGAGGCAATCTATTTTACTTTATCTATAGAATAGCAGCTTGTAGTTAATGGTGTGCATTTTGGACATGAGTAAAATCTTGTCATTTTGTTTTCTGATGCAATGATTTGAATTTTATACTAAGTATATTATATTTATATATCAGTGTAGACTAACTGTAAATGCTATATAATAGAAACAGCCAGAACTGAAATCAACACGCCCCGTTTATCGATTGGTCGAAACTTAATACAGCGACTTAAAAAAAAGATCATGGACTGCGCGGAATATAAGATTTCATGATGATGACAGACTCAAATTCCCATTGGAGACGATTTTGGTGTTTCTTTTAGCTAACGTACTGATGTACATTAACAGTAATTTAGTGAATTGTACTTACTTTTTACAATCAATTTATTAATTTATTAAAAGAAAGATGTAAATTTACACAGACATATTAAAGACACTAAAATGTAAATATTACAAATTGACCCTAATCATTAAAGATATTTTATATAAACAATAAAATGCTTCTTTGATGATCCATGCGGGTTATGAAAGTAACGATCATTGCAGAAAAATATTATATAGCCCGCTAACGCGGATTATGTATTTTTTCTGCAAAGTCGCCACCTTCATATCACCCATGAATCACCAAAGAAAGCATTTTATTGTTTAAATATAACACAGGAAACTGACGTTTTTAAAAACTTCTCTTTAAATGAAAAAAAAATCCTTGTACTATAATACAAGAATTCTAAAGAGAAAAGTTTAAAATGTCACGTGCATGTGATTTATAAAACCCTTTAAAATATTGTGCCTGTATAGTTTTGTAAAAACGGTTTGAAATTTAATGTAAAATATTTAAATGGAACAAGGTTCTGAAAGGAAGTATAATAACTTGAGAAATGACAGAAGAAGAGACCATCATTTGATCATATTGACGATTTGCTCCTAGTGAAGTAGATACAGATTCATCATGGGCAGAAGCGTTATACATTTTTTTCATAATAAAAAATATATACCCTCTACGTAATAATAAGGTACCGGTATAGAGGGTATATATTTTTAATTATGAGAAAGATATATAACGTGAGTTAAATGTGGCCGATTGAATGAACTTAACATTAGTTGTGTCGATCGTCATAACAATACAAACTGTCATGCACCTGTTCAAAGCTGCATGGTCTAATTTTTGGCTACTACAGAATCAAATAATTTTCCATACAAACCGAATATCTTAGAGAGTTATAAACCCGCACCTATTTAGTATTTACACCAGCAGAATCGGTCTCCTTCAAAGTTAGAAATATTCAAAGTAAATAAAAATGATTTTTTATGAGCATACAAAAAAAAAGCAAAAAAAAAACTGACAAAACAAAACAAAATGCATCGATTGTAAACAAAACAAACTTCAGAAATAATAGTGAACAAACTGTACGCAGGTTTATTTTTGTTTTGCCAGAACATTACTCACATTTACACTTGATGTCAAAGTCGTAATACAATCATCCCCTCCTCGACATCAGGGCGAATTTTAATATGAGGTGAAATAACGCGATACTCTTTTTATGACGTTTGTTTTGTTAAAAAAAAGGTCATCATTTTTTTCATTGAAATATGGCTTAATTACAGGGAAAACTACAGCAATGTCTGTTATTATACACATACTTAGCATAACCATCCTTTCAAAAGCGTACACAACATTTGATATAAAATCGGGCCATGCAGCTTTTAAAAATGTGTTGTTCTGTTTTTGAATGCGAATTTATATTTATTGCCTTTTTTTCATGAAAACTGTTTTAGTCAGTTTTTGACCCTCAAATGTACAAGATGGCCGAACATCCCTCTATGATATTTCACGATTCATTATTTTTCATCTTTGATATGGTATGGCCTATGATAATAAGATTCCTGTATACTTTATTAATGATTTATTTCAAATTCTGGTTGTTGAGAGCAGAAAAGGGGCAATAAACGTCTGATTCCTGAAGCATCAACTCGTGTCAGTACTTTCAGTACTTTGATTAAATATACGTTGAGTAAACGTTTTCTTTAGATTTGGACAGAAGAGCGGGTAGTTGACACATGATTCAAATCGACTGAACTCCTGCATATATATGCGGTGCAGGCGCATTTGAGTAGTTGATATCTATTATTTTATCTTTTAAAAAGCGTCTTTATGCTGTTTTTTGAATTTGCTATCAGATTAGAGCTGTTCTCACCCCCCCCCCCCCCCCCCCAAAAAAAAGCGTATGACGATTGCGTATGAATGCTCCGTAGTACAACTGTATAACACCTGATTGGAGTACATGCTTATTCATTCATCAAAAACTTTTTCTAACTTTAAACTAGACAAAATCGTAGAGGTCATGGAGTCAAAAGGAAAACCATTTGCGAGAGTGTAAAATAATTATCAATCCCGCATATCTCATCTTTGACAACTCCCCTTTTTCTATAAAAGACCAATGGAATAACTTATAAAAGATGGAACCAAAATTCGGGAACCCTCAAAGACATAAATTCTCAGAACAGGATACAGAAGGGATCAATTACCATAATAAATTCAAAGACACGCCAATCTAAGATCTGACAATCAATCAGACAAACAAAAGACACAAATGGCAATAAACAGGGGATCACTGTGAGAAATGGATAAGGGAGAGGAGGGAGATGTCAACATGAGAAATCACAAACAGCGGCAATGTATTTCTACACTGATCAAAGAAATCAAATTTCAAACATAAAATACCACTCAGTTTACAAAAGAAGAATAAATTCGATATGACAAAGTTGTCGTTATCAATAAAATATACGCTTGTATATAACAACTGACCGGCGAGGTCATCCGTGAGTAAGAGTACCAGGCGGACGGCCAGACGAAGCTGTTCCCTGCGCCATACAGAGTCAGACAGAATGGTAATAATGATATCATATATTCAGTTGGTGGACGAGCTCATTAATCAATAACAGAGGTTGAAGGTTGAATCAAACGCCAATGTGCCATTTTTGAAAAGTTGTGAAATTTATTTCAACAATCTATCACCTGAAACATAGGCGTCGGAACCGTGGGGGGGTGGGGGGGGGGGGCTTAGCCGCCCGCCCCCCCCCCCCCCCCCCCCCACGGATTAGGATTTTCATGATTTTGGGAATTAGGTTTTTTTCTCTCAATATTTCTGAGGATCAGTCTTGCCCCCCCCCCACCCAACTTTCAATTTGCTTCCGACGCCAGTGTGAAAAATACCGAATTTCATGCGCGACCCGAGGTTAAAATCTTGACGGGTTATACACAGATGTCCATAATTATATTATTACTTATTAGGTTAGTTACTGACTCACTACGGAAATATATTGGGTTGATCAATCTCATAGATGGCGAGGCGAAGCGAAGCCGAGCCTTCTATGAGATTGATCAACCCAATATATTTCCGTAGTGAGTCAGTAACTAACCTAATAAGTGTTTTGTTTTCTCGAGGACTTTCAAGCGACATATTTATTCACAAATAGCGATGATCTACGCATAACCATGTACAAGATGCCTTACATCTCGTCCAATTTAACTCATTTAAACTCTTCAAAATTTTCAATCTCACCTTACAAATACTCTTTCAAAATCTTTGCTTCACCCATGTTTACTTACAATGTTTTGTTGCTATTCAATTTTAAATGTTTTCCCCCTTTCCTCTCCAGAGATTTGAGCAAATTTCGACGCTGCCATTTTGTTTTGCTCCAGACAAAACAATGTGACGTCAATATTCTAAGGGCAACTACTCCAATTTTAAAGAATTTCAAAGGGCAACTACTCCAAATACTTTCAGAACTTATGGCATGCAGTTTATGTATAAAATACTATGAAATGTCGAAATGAGTAAGCGAAGCGTCAACCAATGACGGCCATATTGCCTAATATTATTTCTCACAGAACAAATATAGAGATATATGAGGCAATCACGTGCTATGTTTAAACCAATGAAAATGTGACATTTCAGTCCAAGGGAAAACAAATGTCCATATAGATGTACAAATTAAATAGGCGTTTCATTGGCTTCCGGTCTACTTGTGGTATGACTGTTGTTCATCTCTGAAGACAATTTGTACATAGAAAATAAAAACAAGTCTGAATTTGCCTTCTCGTTCATTGACTCTTTTAATTAATTAAACTGAATTTAAATTTTGAACAATGCATTGTAAGCAAAATATATATAGATAATACATTTTGGGTGACCAATATATCAATTAATATATACAGTCATATCGATTGAAGAACCAAGTTAAATGTTAATGTTCATGTTGTTTGGCTTAGATGAAATATACAATCATGTAATTTTTTAAAATGTTATAATGTAATAGACATTTTCTATACTTTATAACGGACAAAACCAGTCATATTCATGATTTAAAAGAATTCTTCATTAATATCGTAATGTCTCTCATCAGAAACTCAGCTGATCTTTCTCCCATCGATAGATATCTTGCACGAATATTAGACCTATGAATTCAGAGATAATGCATGGTAGTTATTTTTAATTTTTTTAATTTACCGTGTGGTAGTACATGTAAAAAACTAGGACTTATCTCAATTTTAAGAAGATTAAAACTACAAGTTTTTATCGTAGTTTTAAAATCTGATTTACAAATTCTTTATTGTAGCTCTTCGAAAAAAATGAAATTAAATCACTTTCGAAATTAAGTTCATTTTTCCAAGACACGCATGAAATTGTGCGCTTAATAAACGAGAGTGTATTGAAAGGACTCAGGTCCATAAAATGACAATGTCCCTCAACATTTGTTAATTTTGCTGTTAAAAGTGCTTTGCATATTTTAGAAATTTTAAAATCAAATAATTCTAACTTAATAGCTAAAATTAACAATTTACAATTATCATATATAACAGCCAATCAGGAAAGGTCTACCCCAAAATATGACGTGATTCATTCACTTTTGGTCTCAATTTTCTAGTTTTATCGATTTGAAAAGCAGTTGACTGAATTCGGATTATGATTTTTAATGACATTTCAGAAACGATTGCATCGTAATTCGTTTAGATGATGCACGAGTTTACACAAAAAAGTAGTAAGTGGCGAACAAATTTATTTTTACCTATTAATTTTATATGAATCGCTGCAAGAAAATCGTGACAGGTAAGACGGTCTAAAAGATCAAAATGGCTACCGCGACGAACTTTTTTATTGTTACAGTACTTGGAATAATCTTATTGTAAAAAAGAAATATTTCGAACGTCAGGTGACTGTGTTTGTTATCGGTATACAAATGTTAACTTTGTTCGATATTTCAGCAGTTTGAGAGTTTTCATAAACCTTGTATAAAAGATACCGTCCGACTTGTAGATTTTCCCTGGATCACAAAATCAATTAAATCTAATGATTTAAATTATCTACCTAAATATAGTTGTTTTGATTTTTACGGTTAGTTCTAGTTTTTTAAAACTTTTCTTGGGGTCTTATTTTACATAAAATACCGTTGTGTCAATTTTCTACAATTATGAACAGTCCCAGCCGACTGGTTTCATTGCACATCCGATTTTTGTTTTAAAGAGGCATATTTTTAAAAATTAAACTTAAAGTTAAATAACGTTGTTTTAAGTCTTCGCAAACTTCATCGTGTCTAGTATAGCCTAACGGTTACGCAGGATGGCTGAATATTCACCGAGACTAACTGCTTGGTATTTTTAAAATTAATTTTTGATCGCATGAAAAGGTAATACCTCTATTCCGATGGTTTCGAAAATAATTAATGTCGGGATAAAAAAGTTTCAAAACGCTTGTCATTGTAATATCTTACATGTGTGCTGATTTTTTTTTCAACGTTACCGACATTGTTCACTTTATAAACATGAATTGTAAACATCTGCTGCTGAACGAGGGATTTTAAAACAAAGTAACGCATCAATTTGATAAAGTTAATGGGTTTTTTGTAAAATATGTCATTTTCAAAAACATATGTACATATTGTTCGAAATCGTTAAAAGCAAGCCGTGCAATAATTTATGAATCAGCGATGTACGGATAAGTTTGTTCCAAGCGCCACGGTTTATATGGATGCTATTAAAACAGGCACGTGGCATCACGTCCCCACTTTTCTCGCACCAAACAATTTTCTTAAATTTACATAGTAAAAATTGAATTACTATGAAGTTGATGAAGTTGCCCCCCCCCCCCCTTTTTGGGGAGTATGTAATAAATTGGATTAGAAATGAGAGAATACGAAGTAATAAGTTATAGATCTACGCTCCCCCCCCCCCCCCCCCCCCCCCCCCACGGATTAGGATTTTGAAGATTTTGGGAAACTTTTTTTTTTTTTTTTTTAACTATTTTTTTTCTTGTTTGTCAAGATTATTTGGATGAGTCTGGCCCCCCATTTTCAAAATCGATGCTTTGTGCCTGTAAAATGATTTTGAATAACAATCAAGAGCTCAAGTAACTCAATTTAAACGTTTTTGAAAAGACAGAATTAAATTTATTAAATATTCTCCGAAGAATTACATGTATATTTAAAGGACGCTAGCAAGTAGAAATCAAATTGTTTTATATAAACATCAAGATACATTAAGTGATCTACCTAACTGTATGCGCGGATCTAGAAACAGAGGAGGTATTAAATTTGTACAAAGTACACTCATTTTTGGAAGTTCATTTTACTTTTAAAATTAAACGCGTACTCTACTAAAAATTCATTCGATTAACAAACATTGATGTATCAAGAACAAACTCTCTTTCTCTCTCTCTCTCTCTCTCTCTCTCTCTCTCTCTCTCTCTCTCTCTCTCTCTCTCTCTCTCTCTCTTCTGAATTCAAAACATAAGACATGTACCTGTCACAATGAACGCGGCATCTTTTTTAAAATAAAACTGGACCTCTTCCCCATGAATAAAATTGTCACATCATATAAATAAGGGATTTACAATTGTATGTAAAGCTTTCACCACCATACATAAAGGTTTTACCACCATACATAATGGTTTTAATACACCATAACATGATGTTCGTACTGCATATAATGAACTTATCACCTAATGTCAAGAAGTTGCACTGCATAAAAGGATTTTGCAACTGCACATGAAGAGTGTACAACAAAACATAACGATTGAACAACAATACATTATGAGTTCATCGCTTTATGAAATGAGTTTATCATATCATATAAAGATTTATTCATAGCATATAATGAATAAACTACAGCACATAATGATTTGACAACATAATGAAATGATAATGCCATTTCATATAAAGATTTTACCCCTGAATATGATGATGTAATCACAGTATATAACGATGTTAGCACTGCATATAATGGTGTTACAACTGCATATAATGATATTACTTTTGCATATAAAAGATATACCAATTCATATAATATGAAATTGACCTTAAGGGAGCCATGGCTTTCCATAGTTGAGGTTCAACTTTAAATTGTGCATGGTAAAACGTGATAAATATAGGATCTCTCATGATTTGCGATGGTATATGATTTTTATACAACTCATTGTATGTTTCCTAAATATCACATACCATCGCAAATCATGAGAGATCCTATATGTATACAATGAATATTGTGCATATTAAAGGCTTGGGGTAATGCTAAATGTAATGATAATGCATTGCAATCCGTAACCCGTTTTGAACGTAATGCTAGTAATGTGTAATGCCACAAATTAAGCAATGGTAACGTAATTCATTACTTTCCAAAATCGTTTTACTTTGCATTACTATGCTTATTTATGCATGTTCATATTTTAAAATTATGATAAATAATTGAATAACTGATATTGACCTAGATTAAAATAATTTTAAGGAGAAATTGATTTAGAAATAATTCTTAAGATAAAAATGGTGTATTTGTATTATTAAAAAAGGGGGAACAAAATTGTCCATGTTACTTACTATAGCAACACCATTTAATAACATTTTTAAGATTTTTGTTATTTAGAGTTTGAAATCATTTAAATAAGTTATTACAATTATTTTGAACTTCAATAAATTCTTAACTGTGCAGAATGTATCAAGAACACAATATGCCATCAGGATTATCTAAGCATTTTCAGAAGTGCTAATCACCCCAATCCCCTTTTCGTGGCTGTGTTCCAATAGCTCTAACCCTAGGCTCTACACTGTTAGGTAAGAATTTTTTTTTTTTGGGGGGGGGGGGGGAATATTAATTTTAAGATCGGAGGTACGTCAAACATGAAAGAACCCCATACCACATTAATTGCATAAAAACACGAGACACTATATTCCTTCTTGTTTACTAAAATAGTTTGTTTAAAAATTAGCAAGTGGACTTTGTATGTAAAAAGTAATGAAGGATATTTACAGAAGAGATGTAATAAAGTATGGGGTTTTCCCAATTCAGTCATATGTCATTACACGTAATATCTAAAGGTTATTGAAGTCATTTCGTCTTTAAAAAATCTTGAGATACAGTGTATGCGGAAAGTAGAAATTCAATAAACCTTCCATGTTTTATGACTTTAAAATAAAATGATCAAATGAATAAAGAGTTGTTTTTTACTCTATAACTCAAAAGCGGTTAAAGATTTCAATATGGCTGTCGCTGGAAAAGTTGTTCAGTTGATCTTATTAATGTCGTTACAATTTATATAGTCATTCTCTGTAAGCACCAGAATTTGTAGGAACGCATGGTCATCAATTTTCAAAAAACTTTGCAAAATTAAAACCTACTGCTAGCTTAATTTATTGGTGTATGCTGTAAATTTTGGTTTTGCCTCACCTGGTTTATATCTTTCATAGGCGTCGGAACTGAGGGGGGATGGGGGGGGGGGGGGGGTCGCTAGATTTTACATCTACTGCAGGGCTGCAGTCACGATACGTGTGTTAGAATATATAGTAGCTAATAATCAGTAAGTCATGAATTCGAATCCAACAGGGACTTTTATAATTTTTACTTCCTTTCCAAAAAATAAACAAAAAAAAACCAAAAACAAAAACAACATATGTTTTGGTCATTATTGTTTAATTCAAAAATTCTGAACGGGTGAGTGTATTTTGATTATTATGAACTTTTATGCACGTTAGCAGCGACAGGTGTACCATACCACCTTAAAAGATCTTTTTGACACATGTGCCACATTTAAATTTATACATACATACATGTACTTGTACTATAATTAGAGAGGTTTAGCAAACCGACGTGTACGCGTACGTGTACGTGTAGCAGGGGATTTCCCCCGGATATGTGCGCATTACGTCATCAATTTTGCTATTGACGAAATTCTACAAGTTGCTGTAAACGTGTGAAACAGCGAGTACCCGTAAGTGCAAACTTGTAGATTATATTTTCTTTATTATTATATATTGTGATAAAAGTGTGTGTTTTCCCTAAACTCGGAGACTTATTACGAGATTTTTTACAAAAAACTTAATGTCTTTCATTGAAAATTTTGCTTTTATCGAGTGTTTAAAACACCTATCTCGTCTTTAATTATAGGCTTCTAAAACACACTGAGCTGTGACTATTAATCGTGTATAATTAACTTTTCAAATTATAGAAAAGAGTTATTAAATGTAAATAAAGTTATGTTAAATAAAAATAGCATAGCTTTTTAAGAGAGAGAGAGAGAGAGAGAGAGAGAGAGAGAGAGAGAGAGAGAGAGAGAGAGAGAGAGAGATGCTCTGTTTATGTTTTCACTTCTTTTTTTTTTTTACAGTTAAACATGTCGGAGCGTAAAAAGCAAATACGATTTTCGGAGAATGATGATTTGTCACTTTTGAAAGAAGTGTTAGCAAAAAATCCATTTAAAGACCGGACGAAGTGGTCTGAAATTAGCGATACGGTCAGCAGGGGTAGCTTTGTTGTGGATGGCAGACGGGTCAGGGAAAGGACGAATCTAATGTTGGACCATCATAAGAAGAGCAATGCCGAAAGCAAGAACAAGTAAAAACAAAATTAATTGAATATCAATGTAGTGTAGCTAAATCTTATTAATATGTTTTACGGTGCGACCGTTGGGGCGAGCGCAGCAGGTGATCAAAAATGAATTATGATAAATCAATAAAAATAAAAGTAGTGACGTAAAGTACACGTAAATGAAGAATGCAAAATAAAATAAATATACCAATTTTCCAGCAAATTTTTATTATTCATAATTCATAAGATTTTTTATTTATTTATATACCAATCTGATTAAAATCAGATCTTAATAACGGTCCGAAATTCTGATAGTCGCTGAACAAAGTGTAGCGACATCAGAATTTGTCGGAGCGGATCAAAAATCTGATTTTGATCAAATTGTTTATATACTGGTCGCACGCCAGTATAGAATTTATCTCAGATAAAAAGCTGTTGAATAATAAAGATTTTAACATAATGTTTTAACATAATATTTCCTCTTTTCTTGCAGCAGACATTTTTCTTAAACAAATAAAAATTGACTTATCACAGAATCCCCCCCTCCCCCGTTTAAAAAGAAATCAAATTTACGTATAAAAAAATTTGTTGATCACATAAGGAAAATGGATCCCCCGGTAGCATGCAATACCGTAAATAGTAGTGAAAATAAAGACACTTTTGAGCAGCTAAAGAGCTAAAGGCATACCACGCACTCCCCATTCCTCACCCCGATTAGAATTTTCCTGATTTTGAGAATTTTATTTTTCTTTTTGCTTGTGAAGATTTTTTGAATGATGTTGCCACGCCCCATTTAAAAAAACGTTCCTGGAAATTACCGTAAATACAGTGAATAAAATAAATGTGAGCATTCATCCAAATGAGAGCAAGTTACAGCTGTTTCCTATCTCTGAAGAAATGTCTCGATTCGTTAGCTCTGCAAGATTTTGAGAAGATTTTGGTATTTATATCATATTCAGCAGATTTACAATAACTACTTAGAGTTGTTTCCCCTTATTGTGACGTCAAAGTTCACGTCGGTCAAGTGTAGTCTGTCTCTTTGAAAACACACTAGAAAAAACTACGCGTAAAATATTGATTGTTTACTTAAAAAGCATGATGTTCTGGAAATTACACAATTTATCTGTTTCTCAAAAGTTTTACTTTGATTCTCGCGAGATGGTATCCAGTCCAGTGAGATCGGCCGACATTGAGGAATTGCATTGTGGGTCGAAATTTACTGACTCCGAAAATTTTCTGTCGGATCAATGTGCTAGTCTCGTTCAACCAGACGCTCGGCTGTCTCCGTAAATCTCCGACGAGCAGAGAGTCTGGTAAAGCGTCACGTTAATGTTTGTAACGCCAAAACGAGGCTTACCAAAATCCTGGTATTGAATTTGATTGGTTGAAAGAAACACACCTCCTATAACATGTAAACAATGACAGAAGCAAACGATTTTGCCGTTTAAACTGAAAGATGTACGACTGGAAAGTTTAAAAACGGTTATAAATGGAAAGGATTTATTTGCAGTGTTACCTTACGGGATAGGGTAAAACCAATAATTAATATATTTTATAGCTGTTAAGGTTGTAAACAAACATTCACCGCTTCGTTGAAATTTATAAGTTCAGCCATGTTTAATGAGTCTATGGAAAGCGAGACTTATAGTATAAGACTAAATTGACGTAAGTTCCATAATTTTCACGGCAAGAAAATAAAGTACTGTATATCACACAAATTTTAACCGGCACACATTGACAACGATTCAAATTGAAACTAAATCAGCGCCCAGTATCGGTAGCGGTTATCAACGTGACGCTTTACCAGACTCTCTGCTCGTCGGAGATTTACGGAGACAGCCGAGCGTGTGGTTGAACGAGACTAATCAATGTGCAAGAAATCCATTGTGACGTCACTCGAAAGGACGATAACTCCGTTAGTCTTAAAAGTAATGGAAATTGGCGTTGTATTATTTACAATGCATACATGTACATAGTCTTATATTTTGTTCTCGTGAGAGTGTGGAATGGGAAACCATAATTACAGGGAACTACTGGGACGATTTAAACAAGGCATTACTGGTCCGATTTACTGACGCCAAAAAAATCCGTTGAATGAATGTGCAAATAGTCCGAATTTTCTATTCACACACGCCTTGCCGGTAGAGCTCGCTTCGCGCCGGCGCTGCGCGCCGGCGAGCTGCGCTCGCTTTAATTATACTATAGAGTTCTCAAGTTAATTTCATGAATATGAATTTCTAAATAATTTTAATTGTATTTTAGCTGTAAATTAATTTTCATGACTTCGGTGCCGCATAATGTTTAAAAACTTTACAATAAATTCCGTTATGATTACAATACATGTATATGCATGAAGCACTAATCTAAGATGTGTTGAGGAGGCAGGGGTAATTACACTGACGGAAAATTTAATTATGAAAGTTTATATGAACCAAATGTATACGTTCATTAAACCAAACCTACAAGAAAATCTAAAGATTACATGTGATCTATTTAGGTCAGGTGTTGTTGAAGAATATGACGAGAAAACGGCGTTATTAGACGACATTTTAGAATTAAAAGTGGAGGAAGAGAAATTCAAAGAAACTGAAAAAAAAGAAGTCCGCGGATGATCAAAAAGGAAAGGATGTACGCAAAAGAGCTCTTGAAAATTTGAGCAAAGGTAAATAAAACAGAGAAAATATGGGCGTACCTTGAGCTTTATTTTAATGAGATAAATAACACCGAATCTTAAGTTAGATCTTGGAATAGAATTGAATTATTAATTTTCTCATGCCAACACTGTTCTAAAATTGTTTTACATGTTCTGTGTTTCGTTGCTTTCAGTATGATAAACTTTTCAACTTGTTTATTTTAGATGAAGAAGAAAACCAAACTCCAAAGAAAAGAACATCTTCTACAAATGTCATGGAATACTTACAAACAAAGGTCAACATTGAGAACGAAAATAAGAGAGAAGAGTTGAAGTTAAGGAGCGAGGAGCTTAGACTTGAAAGAGAAAGATTTGAGTTAGAGAGAGAAGAACGCAGGGAAAGAATAGAAACTGAGAAAAAAGAAAAAGCTTTTATGTTACAACTTCTCGAGAAAGTATTGAATCAAAAATGATTTTCAAATATGATGAGATAAAATTGTTTATTAATAAATATCAAATTTAACATAACATTAATAAAACATGAATAAAATTAAATACTCCTGTCTCTCTGAATTACATGTAGCGTTTTTGTAAAAAGTCAACGAAGCAGATATTCCTGTAGGGATGGGGGATTTAAACCGAAAAAGGAACCAGTTTCACTCCCATATAAGCATGTGTGGCAATTTGCAAGTAATGCGGCTACTTTATTGTATTTTCCGATGGGTTGAAGATAGAGTTTGTGGGTTTTTTTGTAATCAAGAAAAGCAAACAGATTCAAAAGTTTTCCGAAACCCCACTCCACACAAATTCCGACGCTTGACATGCGCTTGTTAAATCGCGCTTGTTTAGCTGATAGAACTGCACCTTTAAATGGGGGAATGATGTACGGGGTTAAGGGATATGCAGGATCTCCATATACACAGTAGACTTCGTTGTTCGGAGTAGTCATGTGTCGATGCATGTCAATTTCTACCCCACTTTCTCTTAACAGACCAGCATCGTGTCGTCTCCCCTCCACTGGTCCATAAAAGTGGGCAATGATTCCATTTGGGGCCATGATACTTTGAAATTTTAGGCCATGGACCCTTTTGTGACCATTATAAACAATTCGTTGATTATGTGCTGGGCGACATATTGGACGCACAGTTCCATCGATAAAACCCCAGCAATTTTCTAGAGGACTGTTTTTATTTTTAATAGCGGTTGCCATGACCTGGAGCTGATCAAGTGACAACCAGGGTCTGTCCAATGTATCGAGAAGATATGAATAGTTCTCGTAAATATAATCAAGACTTGTATTAAATATGTTTGACAGTTCGAATTTTGTTCTTCCAAATAGCGGTGATAAATCATCGAGACGATTTGGATATGCTAGCCGCCGAATTACAACGCACAACCCTTCCATTCCAGAACAAACTGTGCGATTATTGCATCGAAAAACCTGTGGGATTTCCAGCATGCATCTCAAATCATTTAATCCTCCTTTATCAAAACGAAATAAATGCTTACACTGAGTATCTGAAATGTTCTCTAACTGTAGAATTGATGGATATTTTTGGGATTGCACTGTGTCCAGTAGCAATAGATCATCATCTAAAATTGCTGCCAATGTCTTTGAATTGAGCGCCATATTGAACAAAATTGTTTATTAAAAAATGATTGGCTAACACATTCAAATTTATCCAATCATAAAGACGTTTGCATGTAAAATACTTACACGTACACGTTACAATTGCTAAACAAGAAAAAAAGAAAAAACGTGTACGTGTAATTCTAACTTGTAAGCTACACGTACAAGTACGCGTACACGTCGGTTTGCTAAACCTCTCTATTGTTTAAACTTTTTGAAAATTCGGCCAATGTAAACTGATTCTATTATATTCTCAAAAAGGTTCATCAATTGTTCATGAAAGTGCCGTCATTTGAAAATCCTATATTTTTTAAAACAATCAAATGTGTCATTACATTACTCTTATAGCTGCATGAATAAGTGACTCCGTCGACATTAAATATAACAGTTGTTAAATAATAAATTGGGGATTATACTCTTTAAAAAAATCAACGCGTTGGAAGAAGTTTATATAAGATTAATTTGGGTTGCAAAAGCTTCTACTTTGACACTATTATTATACCCGCACTTTCTAAAGAAAGTTCGGGTATATTGTTGTTACTCTGTTCCGTCCGTCCGTCCGTCCGTCCGTCCGTCTGTCACGTTTTATTTTCTCAAACTGCTCTTACATCTTATAAACCAGCAAACTGAACTCTTGGAGTTTGATTTTGGGTATCATGTTGTTTTGTAAAAAGGTTTCAAAAATTCTCTGCTAGTCCTGGGGGTCAAATAATTGGTAAAAAATGACGTTTTTTCACCAAAAAAACTCCTTCCTCGAACTCCTCCTACATTTTCAACAGTAGACAAATCATCTTTTGGAATATGTGTTAGGGTATCCTATAGATGCGCAATAAGGTTTCGGAATTTTCAATTTTGTCCTGGGGGTCATTTAATGGCTGAAAAATGACGTGTTTTTTGTTTTGTTTTTTTTGTTTTTACAAAAAAACTGGTTTCAAAAACGTCTTTTTTTTGGCAGTAGCCAAATGATCTAGAATATGATTGGGGGTGTCATATTGAGGCGTGATCAGGTTCCAGAATTTTTTTTATTCAGGGGATGAGTGGGCAACAAAAAATGACGTTTTTTTGCAAAAAAAAATATGGTTCCCAGAACTACTCTTACAACTATTGGAGTAGCTACGTCATCTCTTGGGATATAATTTGGGCTGTCCTATAGATGTGCAATAAGGTTTTAAAAATTTAAATTTCATCCAGGGAGTCAAATAGTAGCAGAAAATTGACGTTTATCACAAAAAAACCCATAGATCCAAGAGCTTCCTTATGATTTAATGGATAGACAATCATACCTTGGGATATGATAGGGACTGTTCTATAGATGTGCAGTAAGGTTTTAAAAATTTAAATTTCATCCAGGGAGTCAAAAAGTAGCAGAAAATTGACGTTTATCACTTCAAAAAAACATAGATCCTAGAACTCCTTTTATGATTTAATGGATAGACACATCATATCTTGGGATATGATAGAAAGTGTTCCATAGATGTGCATTACGGTTTTGAAAAATTAAATTTAACCCTGAGGCCCATTACCTACCGGTACATACCTTTTGATGCCCTTTAAGGATCAAGAATATATATGGTTAAGGGGTGGGGATCTCAACCGTTTTCGAGATATTCGTGCACTTCCTGTTTAAGGGGGTTCATGACCACCCCCGGGGCCCATGACCTACATATCGTTTGATGCCCCTTGACACAAGGAACAAGAATATATATGGTTTAAGGGTGGGAATCTCAACTGTTTTTAAGATATTAAGGGACTTGCTGTTTGAGGGGGTGAGGACCATCCACAGGGCCCATGACCTACATAACATTGATGCGCCTTGACATCAGAAACATGAATATATATGGTTTAGGGGTCATGATTATAACAGTTTCTGAGATATATGGTAATTTCAAATTCCCGGGGGTGGGAATGACCCCAGGGGTAAGATCTAATAAACCCTATATATGCCCAGTAACAGTCAATATATGATTATGAAAACCCTATATTATTATCTTTGTCCGTTTTCAAGTTACCATTTACAATAGAGTCTACGATTCTTCCTACAAGGTTCAATGTTAGACCCCACACCCTTTTGACACCCCCCTCCCCCCACCCCGAAAAGTGGTTGTCTAACCCAAAATGAGAAAAATCAAACCAGGGTGCACGTCTACATATGCAGGCCTATCATATCCTAGAGTTTTGTACAATTCTGTTCAGCCATCTCTGAGAAACAAGTTCAGAGTGGGAAAGAAGAAAAAGAAGATGAAGAATAATAATACATGTATTAAGAACCGTACAAAAACAATAAGTCTCCAAATTCCATTTGGGAGACTTAATAATAAAGATTAACTAGATGCTGTCATTAGACAGTAATACCCGCACCAAGTATTTGCCCCTAAATAACACTGTTTTGTACCAGTTTAATTAAAAATGAATTCCACATGCAAACTCCGGTAATACATTTAAAAATCATAATTTTCATAACTGAAGGATGAGATCCCTTCCCATATGATAACACACATGAGCAGCACTTTATGTGCAATTTGCAATCAGGGGTTGAACTGTTTGCAGTGAATTTTCAGTTAATCAATAATCTTAACATTTCATGTCATAGAAAGTATAACGGTCTATATAATTATTACAAACAAAATTTAAAATTAAATTATGCCCCCTCCCCGTGGCGGTTGCCGGTTTTAGATTTGCTTCTGTGTGCATACATATGTACATCATTGTGTGCACAGATTTCGAAATAATTTTGAGATAAAAAATGGTTTATTTGTATTATTAAAAAAGGAAAAAAAAATGATTGTCCATGTTACTTACTATAACGACAACATTTAATAACATTTTAAAGATTTTTGTTATTTAGAATTTGAAATCATTTAAAAAAGCTGTTCCAATTATTTTGAACTTCAATAAATTCTTAACTGTGCAGAATGTGTCAAGAACACAATATGCCATCAGGATGATCTAACTAAAGAATTTTTAGAAGTGCTAATCACCCCAATCCCCTTTTCGTGGCTGTGAATTCCAATAATTCTAACCCTAGGCTCTATACTGTTAGGTAAGAATTTAGGGGGGGGGGCATTAATTTTAAGATCGGAGGTACGTCAAACATGAAAGAACCCCATACCACATTACTTGCATAAAAAACACGTGACACTATTCTTTCTTGTTTACTAGAATAGTTTGATGAATAAATAAATTAGCAAGTGGACTTTGTGTGTAAAAAGTAATGAAGGATATTTACAGAAGAGATGTAATAAAGTATGGGGTTTTCCAATTCAGTCATATGTCATTACACGTAATATCTAAAGGTTATTGAAGTCATTTCGTCTTTAAAAAATCTTGAGATACAGTGTATGCGGAAAGTAGAAATTCAATAAACCTTCCATGTTTTATGACTTTAAAATAAAATGATCAATTGAATAAAGAGTTGTGTTTTACTCTATAACTCAAAAGCGGTTAAGATTTCAATATGGCTGTCGCTGGAAAAGTTGTTCAGTTGATCTTATTAATGTCGTTACAATTTATAGTCATTCTCTGTAAGCACCAGAATTTGTAGGAACGCATGGTCATCAATTTTCAAAAAATATTGCAAAATTAAAACCTACTGCTAGCTTAATTTATTGGTGTATGCTGTAAATTTTGGTTTTGCCTGACCTCGTTTATATCTTTCATAGGCGTCGGAACTGAGATGGGAGGGGGGGGGGGGGTTACTAGATTTGACATCTACTGCAGGACCGCATTCACGATACGTGTGTTAGAAGATATAGTAGCTAATAATCAGTAAGTCATGAATTCGAATCCAACAGGGACTTTTATAATTAGGGTCTTCCGTTTCCAACGGAAGACCCTCTTGTTATTCTATTGTTTCTTTTTATTATTATTAAGGTCTTCCGTTTCCAACGGAAGACCTTCTTGTTATTGCTTTGTTTCTGTTTCCCCTATTATTAAGGTCTTCCGTTTCCAACGGAAGACCTTATTGTTTTCGTACTGTTTCTTATTATTAAGGTCTTCCGTTTCCAACGGAAGACCTTATAGTTTTCGTACTGTTTCTTATTATTATTATTAAGGTCTTCCGTTTCCAACGGAAGACCTTATTGTTTTCGTACTGTTTCTTATTATTATTTTTTTCCACAAATTTTGTGCACGCGATTTCTCAGAAACTATTCAGCCGATTTGGACCATTTTTTCACAGATGATTGCCAGAGGTCATAATTCTAGGCGTTTTTTGAAATTTTGAAATCGTCACTTCCGGTACCGAGTTACGGCGGATTTTCTATCTTTTTACGACCTATTTTGTGCAGAGCTGATCTCAGAAACTATTAAAGATATGAATACGACATTTTCAGGATAGGTAGTCTATAGTTTGAAGTTGTGCACTATTATATTGTTTTACGCCAGTGGCGCCATTTCATGGAGCTCGCCTAGGCACAAAAATTGGGTACGAATTTTCATTCAAAATTGTCATACGTTTTGATCTGTATCTTTTTATCAGTTGACATTTTGTTAAATAATATATAACAAAAGTGGTAGATAATCAAAAGTTCTTTCCAATAAAATCAAGAAAAAGGGGCTGGCCCCTTTAATTAGGGACCAAGAGACTCGTAAAGTCTATTGCAAATAACTTAAAAACGATCAAAATTTTGTAATGCAATATAGAAGCAAAGTTGTTGATTGTAGCAATATTTATCAAGTAAAATCATTTTCACACCCATTTATGACGTAATTAGGGATTTTAAGGGGCCAAAGTACTTAAACTTTGATGCAATATATCTAGAGAAGGAGACATATTTTGTTAGGCAATGTAGAAAAGAAAATGTTTGCATTGATCATTCTAATCAATTCCACTAATCAAAACTCTGTCCCCATTAAGGATCTATAGGGCTGGCCCCTAAAATATTCAATCATTTGTATCTCAAAAATGAACAACAATTTTAGATGGGTGTAAGAACAAAAAATGTTAGTATTCGTGAGAACTTTCGATTGAACTCAAGAAAAAGGGGCTGGCCCCTTAAATGAGGAGCCAAGACACTCGTAAACTATATTACAGATAACTTGAAAACAAGCAAGATTTCAAATATTTTTGGTACTTAGCCTTTTTTACAAAATTGATACCAGCGAGATTTTAGTCACTGTAAGTGATTGAGACACAAACTTTTATAAATGATAGACAATCGATTGAAGATATATTTAACGGGTTTTCTTTTGTCAACCGTCACTTCCGGTACTCACCAGAAGAGTTCAAACAATTCATTTTTTTCACAAGTTTAACTGATTATCTTTGGTGTTTCATCTGCTATGATTAACAGTAGTGTACACTAAACATATGTACAAAAAACCCTAGCTTTTATTTTCATAAACCTCTTTTGTTCGTCCGTTTTTGGTCTCGAGACAAAAATCCTAGATTCACCAAGATCGCAGATTTGGCAGAGAATATCGATATTTCATCGTATCATATGAAAACAAAATCGGACGGAAGACCTACTCGTTACTCGTAACGAGATCTAGTTATTATTATTTTTTTCCAAATTTTGTGCACGCGATTTCTCGAAAACTATTCGGCCGATTTTAAAGATTTTTTTACAGATGATTAGTCATGATCTGAATTTTATATGTTTTTGGAATTTTTGCAGTCGTCACTTCCGGTACCGATTTATCGGCCATTTTGAAGTTTTTTACGACCTATTTTGTGCAGAGCTGATCTCAGAAACTATCAGAGATATGTCTATAAAATTTTCAGGATAGGTAGTCTTTAGTCTGAAGTTGTGCACTATTATTTTGTTTTACTCCAGTGGCGCCATTTCTTGGAGCTCGTCTGGGCACGAAAATTGAGTACGAATTTTCATTCAAAATTTTCAAACGTTTTGATCTGTCTCTTTTTATCAGTTGATATTTTGGTTAAGATATATATAACAAAAGTTGTAGAGAATCAAAAGTTCTTTCCAACAAAATCAAGAAATAGGGGCTGGCCCCTTTAATTAGGGACCAAAACACTCGTAAACTCTATATTACAAATAACTTAAAAACGATAAAGATTTTGTAATGTATTAAAGAAGCAAAGTTGTTGATCGTACCAAAATCTATTAGAAAAAATCATTGCCACGCCCATTTATTACGTAATTAGGGATTTTTAGGGGCCAAAGTACTTAAATTTTGACGAAAAATAACTAGAGAAGTATACATATTTTGTTAGACATCATAGAAGAGAAAATGTTTTAATAAATGATTTAAAGTGATTCCACTTATCAAAACACGAATTTCTGTCCCCAATAAGGATCTAGAGGGCTGGCCCCTTAAATATTCAATTATTTGTATCTCAAAAATGATCAACAATTTTACATGGGTGTAAGAACAAAAAGTATTTGTATTTATGAGACCTTTCGTATAAAATCAAGAAAAAGGGGCTGGCCCCTTAAATAAGTGGCCAATAGACTCCTAAACTCTATTAATCATACCTTAAAAATGATCAAGATTTTGTAAAGCATTATAGAAGCAAAGTTGTTGATAGCAGAAATATATGTTTGTAAAACTCATTTCCAAATCCATTGATGACGTAATTAGAGATTTTAGGGGACTAAAATCTGAAATCTTTAATGTGCTGTATGTTAAAAAGCAAAACTCTTTGTTAAGCATTTTAAAGGATATTGACAATCGTATACATTATCTAAAAGGAGGTGGTTGAGGGAGAATTCCGAAATTTCATTGATATTTTAATCGAATCGTTTAAAAAATTGAACGGAAGACCTACTCGTTACTCGTAACGAGATCGTATCTAGTTATTATTATTATTTTTTTTTCCAAATTTTGTGCACGCGATTTCTCGAAAACTATTCGGCCGATTTTGAAGATTTTTTTACAGATGATGAGTCATGATCTGAATTTTATATGTTTTTGAAATTTTTGTTGTCGTCACTTCCGGTACCGATTTATCGGCCATTTTGTAGTTTTTTACGACCTATTTTGTGCAGAGCTGATCTCAGAAACCATCAGAGATATGACTATGAAATTTTCAGGATAGGTAGTCTATAGCCTGAAGTTGTGCACTATTATTTTGTTTTACTCTAGTGGCGCGATTTCTTGGAGCTCGCCTGGGCACGAAAATTGAGTACGAATTTTCATTCAAAATTTTCATACGTTTTGATCTGTATCTTTTCATCAGTTGATATTTTGTTAAGATATATATAACAAAAGTGGTAGAAAATCAAAAGTTCTCTCCAACGAAATCAAGAAAAAGGAGCTGGCCCCCTTTTTCAGGGGCCAAGGCACTCTTAAACTCTATTACAAGTAACTTAAAAACGATAAAGATTTTGTAATGCATTAAAGAAGCAAAGTTGTTGATCGTACCAATATCTATTAGAAAAAATTATTGCCACGCCCATTTATAACGTAATTAGGGATTTTTAGGGGCCAAAGTACTTAAACTTTGACGAAACATTACTAGAGAAGTATAAATATTTTGTTAGACATCATAGAAGAGAAAATGTTTGAATAAATGATCTAAATTGATTCCACTTATCAAAACACGAATTCATGTCCCCATTAAGGAGTTAGAGGGCTGGCCCCTAAAATATTCAATCATTTGTATCTCAAAAATGAACAACAACTTTACATGGATGTAAGAACAAAAAATATTTGTATTCTTAAGACCTTTTCAAAAAAATCAAGAAAAAGGGGCTGGCCCCTTTTTTTAGGGGCCAAGGCTCTCGTAAACTCTATTACAAGTAACTTAAAAACGATAAAGATTTTGTAATGCATTATAGAAGCAAAGTTGTTGATCGTACCAATATCTATTTGAAAAAATCATTGGCACGCCAATTTATAACGTAATAAGGGATTTTTAGGGGCCAAATAACTTAAACTTTGACGAAAAATAACTAGAGAAGTATACATATTTTGTTAGACATCATAGAAGAGAAAATGTTTGAATAAATGATCTAAATTGATTCCACTTATCAAAACACGAATTCCTGTCCCCATTAAGGATCTAGAGGGCTGGCCCCTAAAATATTTAATCATTTGTATCTCAAAAGTGATCAACAATTTTAGATGGATGTAAGAACAAAAACCGTTAGTATTCATGAGACCTTTCGTATAAAATCAAGAAAAAGGGGCTGGTCCCTTAAATTAGGGGCCAATAGACTCCTAAACTCTATTACTCATACCTTAAAAATGATAAAGATTTTGTAATGCATTATAGAAGCAAAGTTGTTGATAGCAGCAATATCTGTTTGTAAAACTCATTTCCAAACCCATTGATGACGTAATTCGAGATTTTAGGGAACTAAAATCTTAAATATTTAATGTGCTGTATGTTAAAAAGCAAAACTCTTTGTTAAGCATTTTCAAGGATATTGACAATCGTATACATTATCTAAAAGGAGGTGGTTGAGGGAGAATTCTGAAATTTCATTGATATTTTAATCGAATCGTTTAAAAAATTGAACGGAAGACCTACTCGTTACTCGTAACGAGATCGTATCTAGTTATTCTTTTTTTTTCTTACGCATTTTTGTGCACGCGAGTTCTCGGGAACGGCTTGGCTGATTTTAATGAAACTTTCAGAACTAACAGATATTGATCTGAACCTTATTGGAAATTTTTTACATTGATGACGTCATTTCCGTTTCAGAGATATTGACGTTTTTACGATTTTTAGAGGGTCGGCTTGTCCGGTGTTTTTCTCGCCCGAAAAAGGGGCTGGCTATTCAAATTAGGAGCCGATAGAGTTCTAAAGTCTTTTAATCATAACCTTTAATTGTGAAATATTTTGTAATACATTACGGAAGCAATTATGTTAATCGAAATGTTATGTACCTATACATGAAAATTGTTTACTCCTATATTATGTAATAAGAAGACCTCCTCGTTGCTCGCAACGAGATCGTGTCTAGTTAGGGTCTTCCGTTGAAACGGAAGACCCTCTTGTTATTCTATTGTTTCTTTTTATTAGGGTCTTCCGTTTCCAACGGAAGACCCTCTTGTTATTCTATTGTTTCTTTTTATTAGGGTCTTCTGTTTTCAACGGAAGACCCTCTTGTTATTCTTCGGTTTCTTTTTATTATTAAGGTCTTCCGTTTCCAACGGAAGACCTTATTGTTTTTCTTCGGTTTTTTTTTCTCATTCTTCTCCTTTTTTTTTCTTACCGATTTTGTGTCAGCGATTACTCGAAAACTGTTTGATCGATTTTAATAAGATTTGCAGATCTTATTGACATTATTTTAAACTTGATCGGAAATTTTTTTGGTTGATGACGTCATTTCCGTTTTTGAAATATCGACGTTTTCTTGATTTTCAGAGTGTCGGCTTGTCCAAGAGAGTTATCAAAAACCATAAAAGATATTAAGTTCAAAATTTCAGGAATGATAGACAAAAGATTGTAGATATGTAATAAGGCATAAATAAATTTCAGGCACAAAAGGCGCTAAAGCTCGGTAGGGCTCGAAAAATGAGATGAAAAAAGCGTTGTGATTTTGCTTAGTTTTCTTAGATTATCTTTTTTCTCACAAATATTTTGTTAAGACATGTAGAAGAACAAAAATTTATATTTACAAGATCTTTTGTTTGACTCCTAGAAAAAGGGGCTGGCCCCTCAAATTAAGGACCTAGAACCCTTCAAAGTTTTTACTTTATAACTCAAAAGCGGTTAAGATTTCGATATGGCTGTCGCGGCAAAAGTTGTTCATTATGATCTTATTAATGTCGTTACAATAATATTTTGTTCGGGTATTGCGTAATATGAGTGTAAAAAGCCAGACTTGTTACCATGTATTTGTGTTTTATTTGGCAAATAAACGGGGTATTTGTGCGTATAACTGACATAAAGGGTACCGGTTTACACACGGAAAGTGTTTAAACATTTTAGTTATTTTCTAGTGAAACACATTATGGATAAAAGAACTGTTTCTATGCAATGCATTTGAGTCGCATTTAAAATCTAGCTGTATACCGAACTGTGTATGTGAACAATTACGTATCCGATCCCTTGCCGCAGCCGAGGAAATAGGTCACGAATGGACTAGCGAGCGGTCTGCCGTTATCTAATACACAAGATTTGCGTCTTGCTGTAATGAACACATGGGTTTTTTTTATGTAGCTGCAAACACAAAACTTCCGATTTTAATGATTTTAATAGTAAATAAAAAAGATTATACCTTTACCTAATACCATAGACAGTGTACTAGCTTGCATTCGGAAAGTGTTTAAACAGTTTAATTCTTTTCTAGGGAAATATATTATGTGTATAAGAATTGCTTCTATGCAATGTATTTGAGTCGCATTTAAAATCTTGCTAGCTGTATTCCGAGCTTCATGTATGTAAACAATTATACGTATCCGATCCTTGCCCGTGGCCGAGAAAATAGGTCGCGGCTGGACTAGCGAGCGGTCTGCCGTTATCCAATACACAAGATATACGCATTGTTGTAATGCACACACGGGTTTATTTATGTAGCTGCAAACACAATGAATTCAGATTTTAACGATATTAAAGAGTAAATAAAAAAAAGACTATATTATTACCTACGAAGTATTGCTGTTTTGCTCTCGTAATTAAAAAAAAAATAGATAGTATGGCTGTCATTGAAAAAAAAGGCGTTCTTTGTGTTCTTGTCTATGTCATGAAACAGTTTTATTGTTGGAAAATAAAATTCAGTTATCAAACTGCAAACGTTAACAGTTCAAACCCACCACGTTGAGTGTACATTTTCATAACACGGGCCGAGGAGATGCCGCGCTAGTGGACAGCCGATTCACTGTAGGACACATGCTTCTCGTGTTTATACGTTATCACACATTCCAATGCCCATTGATTCGTTATTATTTTCATTTCCAATTATATTGGTTAACGATGCATCAAACCATTGATTTAAATCATAGTTCGTATAATAAAGGGAAAAAAAAGCTGTCATCAATGAATATAATACAATTGTACGTTTTACAGTCGTACGATTTGAAATGTAAATAAATTCACTTGTGTCCGTTTGTGACATTTTGCTGCTGAGAATTAAATGCATTACACTACCAATTTCAACAAAATATAGGCGATATTCACATATCTATGATAATGTGATACTTCATTTGGCTAACAAAATTTTAGAATTTTTATGAGTTATGAGAGAGAGAGAGAGAGAGAGAGAGAGAGAGAGAGAGAGAGAGAGAGAGTGTGTTAAGCAGGATGTAGTAAGTAAAAGTTGAAATATATTTAAAAAGCGTTCGAGATAAGGCAGCTTAAGAAGTCCAATGTTACATGCGTGCGGTAGGTACGGGCACGATAAAACAAACCATTTTTAAACAAGTTGAGGTTTTATTTACATTCAGGCCGTAAAATAATAAGGGTCACAATATTGGTATAACCTCTTCTCAGTGGTAGTCAGATTCATTAAAAAGCAAACTCATTGCTGATTTTATTCATTTATAAATTATTTTTTTTTGATTCTGAAAGAATATGTGAGTTTTAAAAATGTAATGTACATGTACATTCATTGTAAAAGTTTTGACTGTATTCGGACAGTTGAAGATCGAGTAGCGAACACTAGACTTAGTAGATTAATTGTCTAATACAAATCGAATTGGCTTTAAAATTTGCATATTCAAGCACACTTAAATAGTTTATTCATAAATTATATATAATTATATTAATAAAAACGTCTGTATGCTGTATTATGTATTTGCTGTCTGATTAGGACTGTTCTTCCCCAAAAAGAAGCGCTCGGCGATCGCGTAAAAAACGTTCTGTAAAGTACAACACCTGATTGGAGTACATGCTTATACATAAGCGTCGGAACCGGGGGGGCTAGGGGGGCTTAGCCCCCCCCCCCCACACTTTTTTTGCAAAGTTATACCTAACCATTACAAACATAGCCTGATAGAGGGTTCAGCCCCCCCCCCCCAGCCCCCCACTTTTTCTCGCAGGAAAGATTATTGTTCCTAAATATACATTGAAAGACTGAGAAATTGGATTCAGATGCAGTCCAGCCCCCCCCCCCCCCCCCCCCCCCCCCCCCGCCCCCACGGATTAGGATTTCCATGATTTTTGGAATTATTCTCAATATTTCTGAGGATTAGTCTAGCGCCCCCCCCCCCCCCCACTTTCAATTTGCTTCCGACGCCAGTGTTATATACAATTTTTTTTAAAATGTGTACGTTTAACTAAGCGAAATTGTAGATGTCATGGAGTCAATAGGCAAATCAAATTCGCCAATCAGGCAATATCAGTTATCTAATGCCTATGACTGATAATTTTATAAGGTAAATTAATACATGTAAATATGAGTTTTAAAGCACTCCCTGCTCCCGTGTTAAAAGCTCCCGTTACCTGCATTCTTTTATTAACGATTTTGTGCACACATTTATTCGGAAATGGCTCAAATTTGTTACACGGGCCCGATAAGAAGATGAAAGGATGACCCCTAAAATTTCTTTCCCAAATATTTCAAGAACGGTCTCAAATTTCAAACACTGGTTGAATAACTTATAACTTAATTTGTACAATTTTTATGTGCATGAATGACAATGTTCCTGTAACTTAACAAAAAATGACACTTTTTGAAATGTAAAAGTTTCTGAATTCATCATTAAAATTAATAATGTTAGACGGCCCATGCAGCAAGTTTTTCTAGTCGAGTCTTTCGTTCATCAGCGCATCGATTGTGAACATTTCAGCGGGGTTTGGGGTTGCAATAAGAGGGTGAAACGACCACGAATTTTGACAGATTTGGCTACAAAGAGTTTAAAAGAGATGGATACAAAACACAGGTGCGATTATATCTTTAAGAGATAAAAATGATTAATCTGTTTGCCATAAATACCAATTTTTATCATAAGAATATTTTAACATTTGGATCCGCCGAATATTTCCATTTCCCTTCATTGTTTGGTGCCTGATTTGAAATAACGTTTCGAGGTATAATAAGTTGAGAAATTTTTCAAGCTGCATGTTCCGATTTGTCGGCCATTACAGTATCAAATAATTTTCCTTGCAAACCTAATGAATAATCTTACAAATTTATAGACGTATTTAAACGGAAGTGCTCTCCTTTCAACGTTAGAAATATTCAAAGTAAATAAAAATGAATTTGGGGCATACAAAACCCCCCCAAAATACATCATTGGAATGTTTAAAGAAGGAAACCGTTGGGTGTCATCCTCCGAATGATTGAGTTTATTCATCCTGCATGTTTTGCAATGATTATAAACAACGTAAACATCAAAACTATTAATGAACAAATGTACACTGCTTTATTTTTGTTTAAATAGTCATGCTGTATATTTTATATGTTATAATTGATTATATAAAAAAAACAGATGTCAAAGTCGTAATACAATCATACTAGCTTCGACGTAAGGGGCCAGTTTAAACACGCGGCGAAATAACGCAAAACCCTTTTATGTCGATTATTTTGCGAATACACAACAAAACTTGTCTAATCCGGCGGAGGGTGGTTCTGAAAAAAAAATGGCCGGACTAGGCAACATCAGGTTTAGAGGATATTGTTGCAAATTAATTTTAGTATTTAATGCAGTAGGTCCTGATCGTGTATTCTTGCAAAATGTTCAATTGTTCTGAATTATATTAGATTTCATCGATCTTATTTACGGTACAAATTTTCATTTTAAATATTTTTTTTCAAACAATAAATCCATAACGGAATACATACGATGGAAATCCTTGAATTAAATCGTCGTTATTGATAATCTTTCAAACATCCGATTTACCTGAAAAGTGCATGCTTAACCGTAAATTGTTAAACAAAACATTAACAAGTCAACAGGTGGCTGAAATACCTGATGGCGAGAACTGTTTTGATGCAGGGAAACAATAGATAAATATTAATATAAATGAGAATTTTATATAAGAAAAAAAATTGAGCATTTTGACAGAATAATATGCAACTCTGTACGTGTAGCCATGCAACGGGGATAACAAACGATATCGGCAGTCTTACTCCCGCAGTATCCTGAATCACGGCCTGAAAAAAATTGGGTGAACTATAATCTAATTATCCAATTGCAATTCATAACAAGACTTTACGGTATTAACTGAAAAAAGTTGCTTCTTTGGATCTATATTAACAGTTGTTTAAATCAATAGCAACGACAGAAAAATTGGTCAATAATTGAGCATTAATATCTCGCAGAAGGCCGATCGATCGATTAGTGGACGGACTACGGGAGATAACTCTCACTAATAATATGCAGTAGGCTTTTTCATTGCGCCGGTTAACAGAATAGATAGGATCCGGATTGCACAAATTTTTTTAAAACAAAAATGATGGGAAAATGTCAAGGGGCTGAATAATGTCGCCGGATTGGGCAGCATGCCGTAATAAACAACATCCGGATTCAACGAGTTTCAACATGTACATAATTTTTTCATTGAAATATGGCTTAATTAACAGGGAAAACTACATGTACTGCAACGTATATTATTGCACACATACTTAGCATAACCATCGTTTAAAAGCGTACAATTATTTTATTGAAAATCGGACCTAGCAGCTTTAACATTAAGATTTACATGTGTAAGATACTTTATTTGTCATGTGCATGATCATGTGCATTAATTATTTTCAATACCTGCTTATTCTCCACAATGATCTCCAATTCCATTCACAACTGTTGTCATTCAAAATCACATGAATTAAACAAAATTTGAAATTTTGTGTCGATCTCAACTGTTATGTATCCAAGAAATCTATTGATTTTAACATGTGTTACGTAATTAGGTAATAACGTTTTTAGGGGTCAAACTTCATTTACAAATTACCATTTTTCCTTCGTAAACATTCACAGGATCGAAAACAGATTTCCTACGGATATTTATAATGGGGAATGTTTACATCTTGCCTCAATTTTGGAAGTCTTTCGGAATATCTAGCACACTTTTTTCAAGTAATCATCCGGGCTTTATAATGGCTGATGCAATGCAAAATCCCCGTAGACTTTCTTTTTTTAGCCGTGTATTAAAACCTGACAAGCTAGAGGGGGCGTTTCAAAAGGGAAATCTTGGGATTTTTTCATACTATCGAATGAACATCGTCTGAATCAAGAGATATTTACAAATATCAAATAATTTAAGAGAATGTGTGGCAAAAATATCTTGGGAGAGACTTTAGGTATAATACGTTTATATATCCTTACAATATAATGATTTTCTCATGCGTTACCTAACTAGGGATATTAGGGGCCAGAGGTAAAAAAGTTTAATCTTGTCTATTTCAATTGAAAGAAATGCAAGTATTTAAAAAAGCAACGTAAGAGAACTTATAAAAAGCATTACAGGTAAGCATTAGTACTTCACTCCTATTTCCATATCATGTTTTGTTGTCGAAAATTAAAGTCGATGACGTGATTTACCTTTTAAAAATCGGACGGAAGACCTCCTCGTTGCTCGCAACGAGATCGTGTCTAGTTATTATACTTTTTCTTTTTTTTTTTTCTGACTCCTTCTCGGCTTTATAACTCAAAAAGTGTCCAACCGATTTTGATGAAATTTTCAGAGATAATGTGAAACTATTATCCCTCAAAAATATTAAAGTTTTCTTGACAACGTCACTTCCGTTTTTACGTTACGTCATTTTTAACATTTTCAAAAAGTCATTTTGTCCGCGGTGTTTCTCAAAAACGCTTTAAGATAGAGGCTTGAAATTTTCAATGGTTATGATTTGGTCGATTTACCTCTGTAATAAGGCTCGAAATGAAAATCTGTCACTTCTGGTCGAAACCGGAAGTGAAACAAATTTTTCAAAAAAATGAATTTTCTGATCAAATCAAAAACGAATATGTGTTTTATAGAGCTTATTTAGCTGTATCTAACACTGAAAGCCGTTTTAAAATCGGACGATGCATAACAGAGATATCGGGGTTTAAACATTGATTTTTCCGGAAATTTCGATTCCGCTTCCTTGGTTTAAAAAATAGCGTAATGTTCAAAGTAAAATTAACTCGTACCAAAAATAATTGTTAAGTCGTACTTGAACACATTCGGATTTTTTTTGTTAAGTCGTTCTTGAAATCGGAAATGTTTTTGTTAAGTCGTACTTAAAATCATTCGTATTTTGTTAAGTCGTACCAGGAATAATTCGATTTTTTCATCCTTTTATTTGCGTTACTCTTGTTGTTGGTTTAAGAGCTCTGCTTCTTACAGGAACTTCCAGCTTTACTTCCGACATTAACGGAAGACCCACTCGTTGCTGTGCAACGAGCTTTGCTCTAGTTAGGGTCTTCCGTTTTCAACGGAAGACCCTCTTGTTATTCTTCGGTTTCTTTTTATTAGGGTCTTCCGTTTTCAACGGAAGACCCTCTTGTTATTCTACGGTTTCTTTTTATTATTATTTTTTTTCTTTTTCTTTTTTTTCTGACTCCTTTTCGGCTTCATAACTCAAAAAGTTTTCAACTTATTTAAAGGAAACTTTCAGGGATTATGTGTAATTATAATGCCTCAAAGATGTTAAAGTTTCCATAACAACGTCACTTCTGTTTTGACGTTACGTCATTTTTAAACTTTAAAAAAAGTCATTTTGTCCGCGACATTTATCAAAAACGCTTTAAGATAGAGTCTTGAAATTTTCTGTAGTTATGAATTTGGCAATTTACATGTGCAATAAGGCTGGAAATAAAAGTCCGTCACTTCCGGTCGAAACCGGAAGTAAAACAAATTTTTTGAAAAAATAAATTTTCTGATCAAATCAAAAATGAATATGTGTTTTATAAAGCTTATCAAGCTGAATCTAACACTGAAATCCGTTTTAAAATCGGACAATGCATTAAAGAGATATCGGGGTTTAAAAATTGATTTTTCCGGAAATTTTGTTTCCGCGTCCTTGGTTTAAAAAATAGCGTAATGTTCAAAGTAAAGTTAACTCGTACCAAAAATAATTGTTAAGTCGTACTTGAACACATTCGGATTTTTTTTGTTAAGTCGTTCTTGAAATCAGAAAGGTTTTTATTAAGTCGTACTTAAAATCATTCGGATTTTGTTAAGTCGTACCAGGAATATTCGATTTTTTCATCTTTTATTTTAG